>CM052702.1:124676234-124805896 GCA_028551405.1 Uromys caudimaculatus
TCCTAACATTCACTAGGCATTTGTGAAGCATGCCCTTAAGCTTGTCAATTATGTCTGACCATTTCATACAAGGAACAAAACCCAAAGAGGCACTTTCAAGGTCACAGACCTGTACAAAGTGACTGGCTGTATGACTTCACTCTGGTTGTTACATACGACATTCATTACCGCTCTGCTCCTTTGGAGGGGCCAAGGACCCTATGAGATCTGATTAAAGTAATGGGATCTCCTCCAGGAAGAATGAACGGCATTGGTGTGGATTCTCAGGCATCTTCAAAGATGGATCCACTGAGAATCAATATTTCTCTGGAGATTAATGACCTTGGTTTTTATGTCTCGGTTATATTCTGTATTTACTCTGTGTAAGGAAATGAGTTACTTGGTGTCGTGATTCTGGGATCTGAGTTAAATAACATCAAGGAAACAGAAGGAAAGCAGCTTTCTTTCCTTGCCCTCCGTTCCCTGGAGGGCTGCCGGGGTTGCAGTGTGCTTTCTGCGATGAAATACAGTAGCCTCTGGACAGCTTCCTCTCTGAACATAAATGTCCTTAATATGTAACTCCTTCCTATGTGGTTAGTAGCATGCTTCTCCACGTCATCCAGATGACGGCTTTGGAAGGTAAGCAATTGGAACCAGAAAAACACATACCCCAATTCAATTTCCTTGGAAAACCAAAGCACTCAGAGGGTTGAGAGTTGAGAAAGGCTGAGGGCTGTGCCTGCCCCCAGGGTGTCAGCCCAGGTGGTGCTGGGGAGGGGCTATATGAGTCCTCAGTAGGAGGCAACAGGCATACCAATTTGTTTTTCAATCTATTTTACTTCAGTTCAGAGCATCATCTCAGACAGACAGCCCAGGAAAACAAGCCGTACTTTGGTTCCTCCCAGCCGTCCTCAATCTCTAAATGCAGGAGAGTGTTGCCAAAGTGCGGCTTGTTTTCCTGGGCTGCTGTCTGCACTGATGCTTTGAACTGAAATAAAATAGATTGAAAAACAAATTGGTATGCCCTGGCTCCTCCTGAGTTTCATACCATGCTTCAAAGCTGGCGTCACCACCTACTCTTTACTGGAACCCAACAGACCCAAATCACAAAGTAGCAACAGCAAAGCTCAGATGGGAAGGTCCCACCCAGACCCAAAATAGCAATTTAATTCTGGGCTTGCAGTTCAGCGCTGCATTAACATGCCACTCTGTGGCCAGCTCCCAGCTCCAGTCTCTGGCCTGGTGACATCTTCTGATGACATGCCCAACACGGTTACTGCATACAGTTTAAAGCTAACCCTGACACCCATTCTTCCATGTGACAGCTCTAGCAATCCCTCAGCTTAGCACAGCCTGTGGTTTCTCATGCTCACGCCCTGTTCAAACCTATTCAAAAGGCCTGGTGCTTTTCACGTATTCCATACCATAGTGCAGGATGCTACGGTTTTTGTTTTTTGAGACAGAGCCTCAAGATGTTTGCTTTTTTTTTCTGGGCTGGCCTCAGACCCACAGAGATCCACCCTGTTCTTGCTTGAGTGCACAGACTGAAGGTGTGTGCCACCAAGCCTGGCTTAAAGGATGCAACTTTATTAAGAAGATTTTGAAAAGAAATCCACAATCAACTGCAAACACAACCTGTAGGCAGCATGCAGCATTTCCCCAGAAACCCCTAAGAAAATGCAGATATTGGCACTGAAAGTGTAGCTCAGGCGTGGAGCACTTGTTGGTGTGGTGCAGGCCTGGGTTCCATTCCCGACACTCCCAAAATTCAGGTGTTTCCGACAGAGGAACACAAACAGCTCCAAGCTTAAAGCACTAAAATGATTAAAAACTTTCTGTGTACACAACTGTAGAGCTTGGTTTTAAAATCTAAATTCTGAGTTGATGAGATGGCTCGGTGGATTAAGCCTGTCATCTGAGTTCAGACTCTCATGGTGGAACAAGATGGCGGAAGGAGAGAACCAAGTCCTGTAAGGGGTCCTTCCTTCTCAATCACACCGCTGCATTCAGGCAAGCAAACATAGCCACCTACACTCTCCTCTCTCTCCCTCTCTCCCTCCCCCACTTCTCTCTCTCTCTCTCTCTCTCTCTCTCTCTCTCTCACACACACACACACACACACACACACACACACACACACACACACACGCAATTAATGTAATTTTTAAATACTTTAGAAGAACAATTAAATTCCACTTGGGAAAGCTGCTCTCTATTTAAACACTAGGAGAAATCTGTCTTCCCCCTCCCCAAAAGATAGAAAACCGCCTATCCTGCCACCCATTTTGCTAGTAACGCCTGAATTTGCACTGTTATTCAATACATCTGGGGCCAAATTTGGGTATTTCCAAACAGATTTAATTACATGTACCGGCAAACACACTGTATCCCAGCACTCCACATTGAGGCAGGAGGATAGGTTGCTTTACCAGTTCAAGACGAAGAAGACCCCACCCCAGAAAGAAAACTCGAAACCTATTAGGATATAGTCTCTTCTTCAACGGAGACTTTTTATTTTTGAGGAAGCTGCACTGTCCAGTCTGTAAGAGCAAACAAGAGCTCTGCGATGCTCCAAGCCACCCAGCTCGGAGTTCCTGGTGTGAAACAAATTCCTAAGTATTTGTTCAGTGGATGCTCAAAATGTGTGTATTTACTATCCTTATGGATACACGAAGTTGTGGCATTGGCTAGTAGCTGAAGCCACAAAAAGTAAGGTGTGACATTACTCTTGCGGACCTCACGAGCTTGCAGGCAAGACAACAGACGGAACGAAGCACAACACGACCTGTTCACTTCGGCTCCTCGCTCCCTATGCACAAACCATGTAACACCGGCCATCTCCCCCTGGGTAAAATGTTAATCCTGACACTATCTGTGTCACAGACTAAGGGACAGTTCATATTAAGCCTTAGTGTCAGTACCTGGCACAATGAAATTGCTCAGTGAGCGTTAACTACTCATTTTATTGCTCTGATGCTATGAGATAGGTATCTGAAATTATCCATCCTTGCCAGCCAGGCAGGGGTAATGTACAACTGTAATCCCAGCATTTGGGATGCACAGCGAGCTTTTTTTTTTTTTTTTTTAAAGGAGAAAGAATTCTTTCTGTGTATCTGTACATTACCCAAGCCCTTTGGAGAATTTAAATTCCACAAAGAGGCAGAAGTCCTGGTTGTCATGTGCAATAATACATTTCCAGAAATCATACCTGCACATAGTAGAAACACCTGAACTACTGATTAAACTCACTTAGGCAAGCATAGGTGTAAAAAAACAAAAGACAAAATAACTGTTACGTGGGTGATGGAGCTTGGCAAGGGGTACACACCTGTAACCTCACCACTTGGGAGGAAGACTGGAGGAACAGGAGCTCCAGACCAACCTCGGAAATATGTGTGTGTGTGTATATACATACAAATACATATATGTATATTTATTTCCAGGCCAGCCTGGGCTACATGAGATCTTGTCTCAAAACAAACAAAAGACAGGATAAGAAATAACGTCACAGAAGAATCAAGTCTACATTGACAGGTGAGCATAATTTATGCCAAGCACTGAAAATTTGCACTTTCTAACTCTAACCCTAGATTGCTATAACCCATACCAAGATTTAGAGAGGGAGAAAACTTTACAATCTGAGGCAATCTGACCTAGGCTACCACACCAGGGAGGTTTCCTAGTGACAGCCTCACATTGCCAGCCCTATAACCTAGCACACCCTAAAACAGCATCATCACATTTCATGTTTTGTGCAGGGAAAATGCTCTGCAAAGCTACATATAAACATAAAATAGATGGCCTATTGCACACACTGGGCGGATGATAACACTGCAAAACATGAAAAACTACTAGCTTGACCGAGTCATGGAAGCCAGGGTATTGTGTCACTTGAACACTAGCTCAATCTACTTGTGCCTGGGGCCAGGGTTGGCAAACTTCTGTAAAGCGCCAGAGAGAAATGACTCCAGCTATATGGGCCTTTCCATCAAAGCCTAAAAGCAGCTAGGCAACTGCGCGCGCTCCCCCGCCCCGCGGCAGGCAAGGGCCGGACAACAAATTATAAAAAAAAAAAAAAAAAAAAAAAGGACATGGCTGAGTCTCCGTGCAACTTCACTTCTGGGAGCTGAAGTTTTATTTCCTATGACTTCTATTTCCCCACAACTGTTTTAAAACGGATAAACCAGTCTTGTCTTGCAGGAAACAAAAGCTAGGAGCAGAGAGGGAGGGAGTCCACCGGGTGCGGGCGTTAGCGGCGCAGTCCGGGAGCCCGGTAATAAGGACCGCAGTTGCCAGGCCGGGTCCTGCGCCTCCCGCCGGACGCTACGACCGAGACTACGCCCGGAGTGAGGGCTGTCCCCGGGGCCACGTCCCGAGGACAGCGGACGGCGGCGGCTGTGACCTACGCGAGCCCAGCGGAGCTCGCTATGCGCGTCCCCGGCGTCCCCCAGGGGTCCTGGGGCGCCCCTCACTGCTGGAGTCTCTGGAGCCTCCGCCGCAACAGGGGTCTCCACGCGGAGTCCCAGCGCCGTTTCTATGGTTACCTGTTCAGTACCGATTCAAACTGCCGTTCTTTATTGACAGCGCCATAGAGGACACGAACACTCCTGCCCGAAGGGAACAATAAAGCTTTCTCCATTCAACAGCGCTGGAGACGCCAAAAGGCAGCCATCTTGGGGCCGGGGAAGCCGAGCGCCGTAGCCCGGATGTGCGCACGCCATAGTCACGTGCTGGGGGACGGTCTCGCGAGAAGGTGGTGCCAGCATCACGTGCATGCTGTCCATCAATGGTAGGCTCCCGGAGTAGGTTGGCGCCTGGTCAGTTCTTGACCTCTGACCTTCGCAACAGTATCTTAGAAGAAGTTCCTTTGGTATGATTGAACACCCCTTACCCAGCCACCTCTGAGGTTAGCAGCGAAGAATCAACAAAGATTTCTTTCCCTCTTTCATAACAGTTAAGGGTGAAGACGAGACTGATTTCTGTACTGGGCTTGGTGTGGGTGTACACAGTGTTTCTTTTGCCATTATTCTCTCTCGTTTTGACCTATAGCACCACACGCTGGTTTTGAACTCGGGCCGGGCATCCTGGCAGTTAAACGGATGTGAATCGGATCCAGTGAACATGAGCCCCATTGGCGCTGGTCATGAGAGTTGCCCCCACATCACATGGAGACCTATTTGTCCCTGCTACCGATTCCCAGATCCAGGCCTCTTGTTGCAATGTTGAGCTCCCAATGTGATTACAACTGTAAATTCAGTCGTCCCCGGTACTGTCGCTGTCAGCTTGACTCAATGCAATACTTTTAAAAAAGAAACTCAACTATCGAGCAGAGCCATCACTGATCACTGTCACCTATTTATTTACTGTGACTGCAGTTTGCAGCCACTGCCAAGGATAATGAATGAGAACAGTCTGGGTCATCCGAGCACTCTGGCCAGCTGTTCTAGTTCATTTCTGTTGTGATAAAATACCCTGACAAAAAGCAGTGTAATGACTCAGGCTTGGTGACCCACCCTTTAATCCTGGAGCTTTGGGGGCAGAGGCAGGCAGATCTCTGAATTTTGAGGTATATATAACAGTTCCAGGACACGTAGAGCTAACACCAAGAAACAGGAGAAGGACCAAGGGGAGAAAGGCTTATTTCAGCTTACAATTGCAGGTTAGTCTATCTTTTGGGGGACTTCAAGGACTTCAAACACATCCATAGTCAAGAGCAGAGAGAAAGGAATGAAAACAAGTTCTTGCTTGTGCCCAGTTGGATTGTAGGCACAGTTCAAGACCCCTTGTCTGAGGAATGGTGCCACCCACAGTGGACTGGGTATTCTGACATTGGTTAACTCAAGATATCTCCCCCCAGACGCACACACAGGGACCAACTCAATGTAGACAACCCCCTAGTGAGACTCTTCCCCGGTGATTCTAGGTTGTATCAAGCTGACAAGGTGCCATACCATGTCCCCTGTTGATGGTTTGTCAGCACTTGGCTCCCTTCTTGCCACAGTCAAACCAGTATTTGATAGACCCTGCCTGATGCAAGGTCACCTGGTCACTGTTATCCACACATATCGACATACTTTCAGCATCAGATTTATCATTTTCGTAGCCTCTAGACCTTCACCTGCAGCCGTTGTGAGTACTGATCCCCCACATCTAGCAGCCCCATGTTCACTTATAGCAGGAGCCCCATAATGTAAGGCTGTCTGGTTTAGGAAATACTTCTGACAGTGCTCAGCACATAGGTGCTCCACAAGTAGGTACTAAATGACTGTGTTTTAAAAGAACAATATGGCTGCTGGCCACTGTTCTGTATACGAATGTAGCTGACTTGCATCTCAAGCAATAGGAATATGTTTTAAGCTCTGTTTAGCCATGTTCTGTATCACATAAGGATTAAAAGGAGGGGTCACAAGAAAAGAGGCTGCCATGCACACAGAATTTTCATGACGCTGGTTACAGAGAATAGGTTCCTTTTCAGTGCTGGGGATCAAACCCAGATCTTGTAAATGGCAGTCAAGGGCTCTTCCAATGAGCTACATCTCCGAATCCCAAGAGTAGGAGTTTTGAAAGCTTTTCTTTTTCTTATTTTAAAAGGAATATATAGAATCAGGCAAAATAAATGTGAAAGTCATGGGTGCCTCTTAGACCGAAGGCTACTCTTAAAATCAGATTGTCAGTGTGCTCGTGTGTGTGTGTGTGTGTGTGTGTGTGTGTGTGTGTGTGTTTGCATGTGCATCTGTACATTATGTGGGTACCTGGTGCCTGAGGGGGCCAGAGAGGACATCACACCCCCTGGATAGGAGTTACCGATGCCCAAAGCGGAGATGAGCATTGAGCAGGAGACAGTCTTCGGGAAGTGACCCGCCTACAATTCAGGAAGAAGAGCACTGGCTGGGAGGAGATTTCATGGTGGGATAGGGTTACAGAAAAAACTGTCCCTGGCTTCAAGCTGGTTGCCCCCATGGAAGAATAAAAGAACAGAGTCTGGATCTTCTACCACAGTAGTTTCACTTTCTCAGAGTAGCAATAGCTTTTGTAAAAGTAGCATGTGCTGGACTGAGAGTGAGGTCACAGATGGAGGAGTTGGAGAAAGGTCTGAAGGAGCTGAGGGAGCAAGAGCGTCAATGGGACACACACACACACACACACACACACACACACACACACACACACACACACTTTTTTTTTTTTTTTTTTTTAAGAGGAAACTGACTCAAACAAAGATGATAATTTGCCTACAAACACACGGCTCTTCAAAGGACCCGAGCTTCACGGAGGAGGTCTGACTCCGGAGTCTGTACATTCTTTAACCTTGAATATTAACTTTTGTGTTTTATATAGTAAATGTGTTCACTGTAAGGCAAGGAAAGATTAGAGAAAAACACAATGAGGAGAGCAGGAGGCCAGTGATTGCAAAGCTCACCACTCAGCTGTACCCCATCATTAGCTCTGAGCACCTCTCCATCTCTGGACGTAGTTACATTAGTTGGTGGCTGTGGACATAGCAATGACAATGATGACAGCCAGTGCCCACGGATCGCTGCGTACTGCACATTACCCCAAGCCCTTTTTCCATGAACCAACACACTCAATTTACCTGGAGAGAGGTGGAGAGACGTCATTTTATTCAAATGAGTTCATTGAGTGTATTCAGGGTTCACAGCAGCCACCCACCTGCTGAGGTCTCCCCCCAAATTTGGCTCCTTCCCTAGTGTTGCTGCCTTCCAATCAAACCCCAAGCCCAGAGTCCTGTGCTGCAAAAGCCAAGTCTTTAAATAGCATCTTCCATGCAGCTGCTGCCGGGTCAGCTATCTCTGCTGCTCCCCAAGGCAGCGGTGTTATTTGTGGAATCAAAGTCAGCTCCATACAGGCTGCACAAGTGCTTTGTGTTAGTTAGAGCAGATATCTGGGCTTTGGGTCCCCCGTCCTGCCCTTCCAAGTGTTCGTTTCTCTGCCCTTCCCTTCAGTCCCCAGTGAAGTTCCAAGTCTTCAGATCTTGCCCAGTGGCCACCTCAGTCCCAGATGGTGCTGCTGTCGGAATTTGCCAAATACTTCAGAAAGGTCAGCTGCCTGCTCATCTATCCTAGATGACAAAAGACAAAAGGGCGATCGTCTTGCTCCAGCTGCACTGCCCAGCCTGGGGCACTTCTCGAGCCCTGCGCCTGCTGATATATTATAGATGAGTTCAGTGTCTTGGTTGGGCCCAAGGCCAAAGGCACTCTCAGATTCAGAAGGTCGGAATCAATGTGTCTGCTGACACAGTGCACAGACTCTTCATGCTCATCTCACCCAGGACCCTAGGGCTTGTTTCCCCCTCAAGCCTGTTTCTCACTTTCAGCTTAGAGATGATGCCCCATCAGCTAGTCTCCTCAACTTTTTTTTTTTTTTTTCTAGCCTTCAACCAGTCTTCAGCTCCTGTGGATTTTCACTCTGGTTTGATGTCCAACGCTACAGGCATGTGCACACATTCACGGACACACACACACACACACCACAGAGAGAGACTGTTTAAAAGCTCTTCTATCATCTGAGCCTTCAGTGATCTGTCTGCAGAGGGATTTTGGAGTGTGTACAAGCTCCACCTTCCAGTCCAAAGCATAATCTTTTTACCAGAGTAGGGTTTTACCTTGGTGTTGATGGCTGCCAGATGATCAAGGTGGTCGCTGCTGACGCTTGGAGTGACTGGCAATTTCTTAGAACGAGACCACAGTGACTGTCCTGGCTAGTTTTATGTCAGCTTGACACAAGCTAAAGCCATCCGAGAGAATGAAACCTCAGTTAAGAAAATGCCTCCAAAAGAGCAGGCTACAGGCAAGCCTGCAGGGCATTTTCTTAATTAATAATTGATAGGTGAGGTCCATTGTAAATGGTATTACCCCTAGGCTGGTCGTCCTGGGTGCTATAAGAAAGCAGACTGAGCAAGCCATGATGAGCAAGCCAGTAAGCAGCACCCCTCCATGAACTCTGTATCAGCTCCTGTCTCCAGGTTTCTGCCCTCACTGCTTTTCATGATGAACTGTGAGCAAAATAAACAATAGTAACCCTGACTATGACAAAGACCTTCAGTGTGTTGATTGACTTACAATGCTAGAAATTGAAGCAGGGATCCTGCATACAGACACATGCTCTACCACTGTGTTGCATCCCCGACCCTCAGTTGACAGTATCAACGTTCACACAAACAACATTAATCTCATAGTATGTCTCCAGCAGAGCTTCTGCCTAATTATGTACATTGCCAATAGCGATATTTTGGAAGCAGTCTTTTTTTGTTTTTACCCCTCAACAGTGGGTTTAAAATATTCAGAAAACCACCCTGGAAACAGATGTGCAGTCATCAAGGCTTGGTCTGTGCCTACAACACAGGCAGAGGAGAGATTTCCTATAATCCTTTTAAAAATTATGTTTATAAACTTTATCATAAAAAAGCCTTGCATAAAAACATCACACACCCAAACTAGCTAGACCTAAAGTCTATAGAGCTCAATGAACTTCTATACAGTTAGAATGGGCATGCAGAACCCGTGTGAGCTTCACCTAAATCGTGTACATTTAGAACTGAATATACGTTATGCTCTTATCCTCCCCTAAAACCAAACCAAACCAAAAATCTTTGATGGATTTAGAACTAGAAAAACACTTATGTTTATCTTCTCCGTAGTAGCCGTGTCTGTTACCTGCACCCCGCCCTTCCTCACCCGCTTACATTTTGTCTTCCTTTCTCCGGGTCACACAGTAGCTACCTGTGCATTTGTTTACATACATGCGTATATCATTGGCTAGATTCCACACAGGAGCGGGAACATGGGGTTTATTTCTGAGGTTCCGTCATCTGGCTTAATATCATACACTCAAAGCCACCCGCTTTCCTGCCAAGTTTTTAACTTCATTTTTCGTTAGAACTGAGGAGTGTCCCATTTTTTTTTTATATATGTACAATTCCTATTATCCATTCTTCTGTTGATGGAAAGCTAGGTTGGTTCCAATGCTTTCCACGCCCTCTTCATCACTTGTCAGAGGGAGCGATGACAGCCATGCTGACTAGGGCGGGGTCCTATCTCACAGTAGTTTCAGTTTGCATTTTCCTGGGGTCTAAGGATAGCGAACATGTTTAAAAATAGCTATTGGCCGTTCGTGTTTCTTTCTCTCTTTTAAAACCTCTCTGTTAAGTTTATTTGCCCATGTGCTGATTAGTGGTTTTAATTTCTGCATTCTCTGTAAATTCTACACTTTTGTCCCCATCTGAAGCAGAGCTGGTTAAGATTTTCTCCTACTCTCTGGCCTGTCTGTCTGTCAGCTCTGCTGATTGTGTCCTTTTCTGTGCAGAAACATTTTACACTCATATCTCTGTTGATACTGGAGTTACTTCCTGTGCTGTCGGTGTTCTATTTTAAAAGTTCTTGCTATGCTCGGTGTGGTGACTCTCATCTTTAATCTCAGCACCCTGGAGCAGAGACAGGTCAACCTCTGAGTTTGAGGCCAGCCTGGTTTACAAGAGTGAGTTCCAGGACAGCCAGAGATACACAGAGAAACCCTGTCACACACACAAAAAAAACACAAACAAGTAAATAAGTAAATGAAAAGTTTCTTGCTTACCCCAACATTTTGAAGTTTCCTGAGCTTTCTACTAAAAGTTTTAGTGTTTCGGGTTGTAAGTTAAGTTCTTTAATATATTTTTGAACTGATTCTTGTGCAAAGTAAAAGAATCTAAGCTCGTTCTCCTGCAAGCCAAGTCCAGTGTTGCCAGCACCATTTGTTGAACAGGCCATCTTTTGTCCAAGGCACGTTTCTGTCCCCTCTGTCACAATTAGGTGGGACAGCTTTGCCGGTTCATTTCCGGGCCCTCTCTCGTGCTACACTGGTCTGCTGTTTGTTTGTGTGCTGAGCTGTCTGTATCACCGTAGCTCTGTGGGATGATTGCACCCCGGCACACTTCTGTCTCCTTATGATTGCTTATCTATTTGTAGGATTTTGTGGTTCCATTTGAATTTGTACATTAATCTTTCTAAACCTGTGGGATATGACGTGGGAATTTTGATAAGCATTGCATTTAATTCTGTGTATTAATTTTGGTTATAGACATCTTTACCATATTCATTCTGCCAATTCAGGAATATAGGATTCTTCTCTATCATCTAGTGTCTTCTGTGATTTTTCTTTTTCAATAACTTGGATTTTTGTTGTAGAAATCTTTCATTCTTTGGTTAGACTATATATGATATTTCTTCTTTTTGATTGTTTGGTTGTTGCTTTTTGAGACAGGGTGATTCTACATAGTCCTTGCTGTCCTGGAACTCACTGAGATCCACCTGCCTCTGCATATTCTATAATTCTTAAAGGCTCCAGTTTTCAGAATGGTAAATAAGTCTTAGCTCCTATTATGGTTTTTATATGCTCAGCCCAGGGAGTGGCACCATTAGAAGTTGTGGTCCTATTGAAGTGGGTATGACCTTGTTGGAGTAGGTGTGGCCCTGTTTGGGGTAGGTGTGGCCCTGTTGGAGTAGATGTGTCACTGTGGGTGTGGGCTTAAGACCCTCATCCTAGCTGCCTGGAAGCCAGTATTCTGCTAGCAGCCTTCCGATGAAGATGTAGAACTCTCAGCTCCTCCTGCACCATGCCTGCCTGGATGCTGCCATGCTCCTGCCTTGATGATAATGGACTGAACCTCTGAACCTGTAAGCCAGCCCCAGTTAATGTTGTCCTTTGTAAGACTTGCCTTGGTCATGGTTTCTGTTCACAGAAGTAAAACCCTACCTAAGATAGCTTCTGTGATGGTTAATATTGATTGTCAAGTTGACATGATCTAGCATTACCTAGGTGTCAGCTCTCTAGGTACACTTGTGAGAGTTAATCTAGATTATATTAACCAGGGTAAAAAGACTCACCTTATATGTGGGCATCGCCACCCCCAGCTGCTGTCCTGGACTACATACAATGACCCCTAGCACTTTGTCTGTCTTCTGCTTCCAGATTGTGGGCACTGTGTGACAAGCTGCTTCAGGTTCCTGCTGCCTTGATTTCCTTGCCTTGATGGGCTGTACTAGGAACTGTGAGGCAAAATACTCCTTTTCTCCCTTAAGTTGGTTTTGTCAGAGTATTTTTACTGCAGCAACAGGAAAAGAAACGGCTCCAACTTGAACCAGCTACGTTAGCCCCTCATCTGTCAGCCTGTGATGTGACCTTGACTTCTCTACAGATGTGTGGTGGCCCATAGGGTCTGGTACTGTTAGGAGGTGTGGCCTTGTTGGAGGAGGTGTGTCACTGTGGGCTTTGACGTTCTGCCCAGTGTGAAAGAGTCAGTTTTTCTCCTGGCTGCAGTCAGATGAAGATGTAGAACTCTCAGCTCCTCCTGCACCATGCCTGCCTGGACGCTGCCATGCTCCTGCCTGGATGATAATGGACTGAACCTCTGAACCTGAAAGCGAGCCCCAATGAAATATTTGTCTTTATAAGAGTTGCTTTGGTCATGGTGTCTCTTCACAGCCATGGAAACCCTAACTAAGACAAGGTGTGACAGTCCTTGAGGGCATCCTCCAGTGCAAGGGACTTCCTCTCTATCAGGACCCTTTGGTTTAGTATGATGACTCTTATCAGTGATCAGAGCTACTGCTTCTGGATCCCTTGTACCTGTGGTGTTACCTCCTTCTTCCATGGAGGTGGCTTCTTTCCTCAAACCACACGTTCCAACCTCTGTGAGCTTCCTGACCCCAGAATTGACACAATTAGGCCGGCTCTGGATTGGACTTTGGCTTATGGAATGTTGCGGCCATTTGATCTTTGGTCCAAACCATTAAAATTTCTCTGTCGCATCAGTGAGGCTTTTCTGTCTTTCCTCTGTCTCTTGCTCACTGAAGGAGTGGATCTGTTCATAATATAATTTCCCTCATTCAAGTTGGCGCGTTCAGGCAGGAAGCCTACATTTGGCATGCCATAGTGTTTAGCCCTTTCTTGGACTTGAACCCTCAGAGGCCATGTAGAGTTAATAGCTGGTCTGATTTTAGTGTTGTCTTAGTGAGGAGGGAAGCTGGAGGGGAGAGGGTGGGGGTAACAATCGTATGTGGGGGAGAGGTGAGGTGATACACTTTCATCGGTTCAGCACGCTATCTCTTCTGAGCACAGTCCGCAGCAACACCAAACAATTAAAATAGCAGCAGTAAAAGTTCAGTCATCAAAGGTCACCATAACAGACACAATAATAGTGGAAAGGCTTGGACTATTTGAGAATTACCAAAGCATGACTCTGAGACCCAAAGTGCGCACAGCTGTCGGAAAAGCAGAGTTGGAAAACTCATTCAAGGCAGGGGTGCCTTACATCTTTGATTTAAAGAACAAGAGGCACTTCAGGCCCAGTGTCTCAGGGCAGTGTAGAGAAGTCTGGTCCTACCTGCCACATAGACATGTGCCCACCCTGCCTATCTGTGCTGTATTCACAACAGCAGGGGGATAGAAGCAGCCTAGCTGTCTATCTGCTGGTGGATGGATAATGAAAACATGGTGTATACACAGACATGCACACACAAACACAAGCACAAACATATATACATACAAACACACACGCACACAAGCATTCACATATATATATATATACATATATATACATATATATACATATATATACATATATATACATATATATACATATATATACATATATATACATATATATACATATATATACACACACACACACACATATATATATATATATACACAAGCACAAACATGCACGTGTACATGCACGCACACACACACACACACACTCACTCACACAGACTGGAATTTCATTAAGCAATAAAGAAAAGCTGAAGTGAAATTGCAGGAAAATGGGTGGACCTGGGAAATGCATCAATAAGCAACCAGCCTTCAAACGACAAACCCCATAGTCTCTCTCATGTGCAGATACCAGCTTTGAACAGTTCCATGTGTGCATCTGTGTGTGAGTGCGTAGGGGAGAGTGAGGAGACTAGAAAAGGCCTATTAGATACGGAAAAAGAGATGTTTGTTTGCTTGTTTTTAAATAAGTTTTCTTTATTTTTAGGTGTCTGGGTATTTGCCTGCATGTATGTATGTGCGTCATGTATGTGCCTGGTGCCCTGGGAGGCCAGAAGAGGACATCAGATCCCCTGGACCTGGAGTCATAAATGGGTGTGAGCTGCCATGTGCGTGCTAGGAACAGAACCCAGATCCTCTGCAAGAGCAGCAAGGGCTCTTAACCACTATGTGCTCTCTCTCTCTCCAGCCTTTTCCAGCATAGCTTTTAACATTATTTTGTTTTGTTTTTTTCCTTTAAGTAGACTTTCTTTAAGTAGATACATGGGTACATGGCAATTTTGCATGTTCCTGGGGTCTAGTGTAGCTTTTGGTATGTATGAATATAATTATGTCAGAATAGTCAGCGTATCTGCCTCCTATATGTGAAGTTACACTGTATCGCTTCCTTCTTTGGAAGACAGTCAGCATCCTCTCTGTGAGCGGTGAGACACAGTTGCTAATCTAGGCTATCCCACTTTGTCAAGTACTCTTATCCAAGCTTACCATGTTATTTTAGGCTTGAATCATGTAAACATATATTATTTTATTACTTGGTGCATTAATATATATTATATATATCAAGTAATAAATATTTTTATATATTAATATATATACACACTCAATGAAAACAAAAGAAAGCTAGGACAATAATGTATCCAAATGAACCCAAAAGACCACACAGACTGTTGTTGTTTTTCTGAAGTGCTTTCTCTGAGGAGACAGTGGCAGATGCCATGCAAGAGGAACCGCGGTGGGCAAGCGAGCTTCCTGGAGACAGTCCACCACTGTTTGCTCAGCCGTGATGGATGTACCTCAGAGACGCACAGCCCCAGGGGCTCATCTCTGGATTGCTTCTTGCTGCTGCTCTGCCTTTTCATGTTTCTCGTTGTTGTGTTCCTCATATGTCTAGCCTGGCGTGATTGGGCGTGGGGAGAGTCTCTCTGCCTTTAATCTGCTGTGAGTGTCTCCTGGGAGACAACCCTCTCTTTTGGGCAATTTTCCTGCAGATCAATATGAAGCTGAACTTTCATAAAATAATATTACCCGGATGAAATAATGGTTTTACAGAATTCCTGATTTGATTTAAATAGTCTTAAAAGTTAGGTAGTTGATAGAAAGTTTAAGGAAATGGCTTAAGTTACTTTGCCAGAAAGTTATACTAAAGTTAGAATTAAGAATAGAATGTGCCCCTCCTTGTAGAATCGTGGGGGCTGCACAGGGCAGAAAAGGGGCACGGTGAGCTCTCATGCATTTCAAGATGTAATTGTATGAGAGAGAAAAATAGACTTGTGACAAGTTAATGATCAAAGAAAAATTTCATTCTAGGTTGGGTTTGAGTTCACATCTAGGGATGTGGCCACAGGTTTCAGTGTGGCCATGAAAAGACAGGTTTATGAATAAAGAGTAAATATTCTTGTGAGTATAAGAATAGAGAATAGATGATTAGCCAGGTTAGCTAAACAAGACTTTAAAAATAAGATATAAGATATATGATGATATGTTTCTTGGTAAACACAAATTATTGTCAGCTCAGCATAGGAAAAAGCTTGCGACTATAGACTGGCTTAAACTTCGTTAATCAATGACAAAAGAATTATTGCTTTGGGGTTACGATGAACTTGTGGAGAGAAAGAGAGATGGGAAATGTTTGATTAGGTATGAGCTTTAGAATCATGCATAACAATCCTGGTGTACGTTCCTTCTGTGTAATGATCTTAATCTGCTCTTGAAGGTATGTCCTTGTGACTGTTTTTGGAGAATATGTAACTTGTGTCTGGGAGGCCATCTTTTTTCTTACATAGAGAATTTTTGTCTTAGGTGGTATAACAAGGTTAAGAGAAAGAATAAAGTTGTCGGAGCCAGCTCGTTGGAGTTTTCTCCACCCACCAAATGTGCATATATGTATGTGTGTGTATGTAAGTATATGTATATGTATGCATATGTGTGTATGTGTATATATGTATATGCATATGTGTATATTGTATGTGTGTATATATGTGTATGTGTGTATGTGTACATATTGTATGTGTGTATATATCTGTATACGTGCATGTGTATTATGTGTATATGTATATATTGTATGTGTATATGCATATGAGTGTATGTGTATACACATATGTATATATTGTATGTGTGTATGGGTTTACGTGTGTGTGTGTATATATGTGTATGTGTGTGTGTGTGTGTGTGTGTGTGTGTGTGTGTGTGTGTGTGTGTGTGTGTGTAGGGGGATTTCCATAGCAGGGCAGGTGAACTCGTAGTGGTAGCTGCAGATGGGAACACATCCTCTCAGAAACTGACAGACAGCAAAAGCAAAGACGTGGAGTGTTTGAGTATCCCCCATAAGTAGATTTAAAAGACTCACCCCAAGCCCGGGACACTAACAGTTCCCAATCACAGGAGCCCAGAACACTGACCTGTCACCAGTCACACAAGAATCACAGAAGCAGGTCACATGCTAAGCTCCAGGAGAATGAAGGAGTCCCTAAGAGTTGAAAGAGTCCTGAGCAATTAGCTAGGCCAGGCAGGAATCAATAATTATAAGTTGCACAGGTCTAGAAACCCAGACTCATGCCTCTAATCCCTGGGGCAAGGATGGTGGTGTCAGGAAAATGGATATCTAAGACACAGATGCATGAAACCAGTAAAATGTTGCCAAGGCATTTTTACTGGGACATTAGAGCTTTGAATGCATGTCGTAGAAGTGGGAAAGCAGAAAGAGAAGAGTTACAGAGGATTCTGGGTCAGCCTGGGCTACATGGTCAGACTTTATCTCAAAAAACTTCTAAAAAGGTACACTTTTCATGTGTCAATCTTAAAAGGAGGTGAAAATGGAGTGAACTGAAGATAGGAAACAGTAAAAGGTATTGATTATGAGGGCAGGGCAATAAACGGGATTAACAGACTTTAATTGATTCTTTGTGAGTTTCCCATCATGCACCCCGTTCCCACTCATCTCCCCATCCCCTCATATACACCCTCCCCACCCCTGGAAAAGGAAATTAAAAACCACCACTAACAACAAAACGAAAACCCATCTCTTGGGGCTGGAGAGGTGGCTCAGTGGTTAAGAGCACTGACTGCTCTTCCAGAGGTCCTGAGTTCAATTCCCAGCAACGACATGGTGGCTCACAACCATCTGTAATGGGATCTGGCGCCCTCTTCTGGTGTGTCTGAAGAGAGCAACAGTGTACTCCTATACATAAAATAAAAATAAATTTTAAAAAACCCCATCTCTCTGTGGATGCTGCTCTGTGTCCCACAGTATACCCTCCTGTCCACACACCTGTACTTGCAAATGTTCGAGTCACTGGTCCGGTTTCAGGCCTCTGGTCCCTGCTACTCTGTCAACACTGGAATCTCATGGGGACTCCTCTGGGATAGCCTGTTGTTGCTCTGTGTCAGGGAGATCCTGCAGCTTTGGATCTGCAGGACCAGCCCCTTCAATCAATCCAGCAGTTGGGGTAGATGTTGGAGTGGGCTAACCCAAAGTCCTACATCTGGGCCTGGGCAGTAGCTGAGTTGGTCAGCCAGCCAGCAATCCTGTACCCACACCACCAGGGGAAGTTCTCCAGCCCTGCCCAGCAAGCTCACCCAATGTCAGAGCCAGCAAGGGGTGGGGCCAGCTCTCCTACTCTTGGGCCCTTGGACCAGCTCACCTGTGCCCCAGCCACCATGGTCAGCTCTACTGTGCTGCCCAGGTGAAGTGCAGGGTCCGATCTTCCAAGCGCTGCAGCTGATGAAAGCTCTCCAGCTCTTATGACCTAGGGCTAGCTCTCCCACCTGCAGAAGTAGGGAAAGAGGTGAGGGGGGAGAGCATCTCTCCTTCACCCACACCACTGAATGGCAGACAAGAAGAAGGACCAGCTCTGCTGTGCTGCCCAGGTAAGGTGCAGGGTGATTCTCCGAAATGCTGCAGCTGGCCAGGGGCAGGCCTAGCTCTGCACAGCCCTTGGATATCAACATGGTCCTGGTGGTAACATGGGCCGTGGACACCGACATAGGACCCTGCTGCTGCATGGCCACAGACCCAGACGCGTCCCTCAGCAGCACAGGTTGGGACTTCATCATGGCCTCAAGTGGTAGAGCAGGCTATTCAAATCAGGCTATTCCTCTCCACCCTCACATCTCCAGTTCCACCTTCCTCCAGTGTTCAAACCCTTCTGCTTCCCCTACTCACCCATCCCTCCACCACATACTTGCACACTGTAGTGACTCCTGCTTCTGGTGGGCTCCATGGCTGGTGAGCCTCTAGGCCATGGGCAGGCTTCTCAATGGACTTGATTTTTTAAAGAAGGGTCCGTTGACTTGGTTCAGTGGGTGTTAAATTTACTTTCTATTGCTGTGATAAAACAATATGACCAAAAGCAGCTTGTGGAGGAAAGAGCCTGTCACATCTTGAAGGTTGTCACACCCCATCACTGGGGGAAGCCAGGGCAGACACTCGAGGCAGAAACCTGAAAGCAGGGACTCATGCAGAGACAATGGGGGCTGGGGAACACCACTCATTGGTTAGCTTCCTGGTTCGTGTTCATTTCAGCTGCCTTTAGTATACTTCGCAGGACACCTGCCCAGGGGTGGTGCCACCCCCAGTGTGCCAGCCATTTGTACACAACAGCAAGAGGTCTGCTGCTGCAGGATGCTCTGAGTACAGATGATGATGATGGTGGTGGTGGTGGTTGTGGTGGAGTCTTTTATAAATTCGGTAACAAGAAGCCCCAAAGTAACATAGTTCAAGGACTTATATTAACGTCATCAGCATCAAGGTTTTTCTGTCCTCAATACATGGTCTCATGCACACTGGCTCCTCTTAGACACAAGATGACTGCGGGAACACCAGACTTCACATCACTCCAGTTATGTTCACTACCAGAAAACCGACTCTCTGCTGTTTGTTTTTTCTTTCTGGTTTCCATTTTTTGTCAGAGAATAAAAAAATAAATAAATGAAATTTTAAAATTAAAAAGGAAAATCCTCTCTTCCCAAAATCTGTCCCCTGAGCCTTCCCCTCATGTGTCTCCTGCTTCCTTGGGTCTCACACACACATTTAAGCCTGCCACTGGCTAGAAAGGGGGCCACCATTTCCACAGAAGCTGAATCTGGGGTTCTCTCCAAGACTTGAGGGGCCAAAGTCTCCCCTGAAATGTGTAACTGGGTAAAGGAAGATGGAGGATATTGGAGTGGCTTCAGGAGAGGCAGTCGACCGTGAGAGGCACCAAGAGTGCCAACATCTTACGAGGAGCCAAAGCAATGGGAGGCTGTGGGGCCTTTGGGAGGTAGGGTCTGGCTGCCACTGGAGATGGGCCCTAGAGGGTCATAGACTGGCTAGGCTGACTAGTTTTATGTCACATTGACACAAGCTACAGTCATCTGAGAAGATGAAGCCCCATTGAGAAAATGCATTCATTATATCAAGCTGCCCTTATATCTTTAGGGCATTTTCTTAATTAATGATTGATGTGGCAAGGCTCAGTGCATTGTGGGTAGGGCCATCCCTGTGCTGGTGGTCCTAGGTTCTGTAAGAAAGCAACCTGTGCATGCCATGGTGAGCAAGCCAGTAAGCAGCTCCTCCATGGCCTCTGCATCAGCTCCTGCCTCCAGGTCCCTGCCCTGTTTGAGCTCCTGCCCTGACTTCCTTCAAGGATGAACAGTGATATGGAAGTGTAAGCCAAATAAACCCTTTCCTCCCCAAGTTGCTTTGGTCATGGTGTTTCATCACAGCAATAGTAACCCTAACTAAGACACTGGCTCTGGCTCTGTTTGGGTCCCATTCTCAGCTTCCTGATCCACGCCATCTGCCCATGCTCCTGCTGCCACAGGACAAACCACATCTGCTGCTCTGGCTTCCCCATCATGAGCTCAAACAAACCTTTCCTTGATCAGACTCTTCCTGTCACATCAGGAAAACTAACCGAAGCAATCCACTGCTGGGAGGAGCCGAAACCGGTCCAGCCAGTTTGGAGAGCAGTTTAGTGAAGTGCTGTCTGCTGGCACGGACCACTTTATAACACAGATCATAGCTGTGCACCAGTCTTACGGAAACATCTGATCTAAACTCACTGAGACGCCTCACAACCTTGTTACACTACACACTTGGATGCAACTTCAATGTCCTTGAGTAGAGAATTATTCAGTAAAATGCAATGTGCATGACTGAAGTATTCAGGGTTACTGTCAAAAAGGACTAAATCCATACCAGTCAAGATCACTGCTCCTCAAAGAAAGAGAGCAGTTGATAGAGCCATATACCAGTTATATACACTAAGCACACACGAGAAGTAGAACAAGTTGTTTGGCTAAGTGGATACGTGTGCTTAAAATGTAATGCATCTGTAAGCACAGACAGAATGACAGAGAGCCCAAGAGTCATGCTTATGGGACAAGGCGGATGGGGCTGGAAACAAATGACGAACAGTAAAAGATGAAACTGAAGAATAAAAGAGTAAATCAAATGCTTAGTCTGGGACCAGACCGAAACCTCATAAGAGCAGATATGAGTTCCGTTCATCTTTCAATTTTAATCTTTCTGAGATAGGATCTCAAGTAGTCCAGGCTACACACAGAGCCCTAATTCACTTGAACTTCTGATCCTCTTGCTCTGACTTCCTCAGCTCTGGAGCTGCAGGCATGCCCAGTCTCTGGGGTGCTGAGGATAGAACGTGGGGCCCCGTGAATGTTAGGCTTGCGTGCTGCTAACTGGGCCCCATCCATGTACCCTCTGCTTATTTTTCAAGTTAGCAAACATGGAGTATTGCAGACACCTGACTGCTCAATTATAGCTCCTCTTCTGAGAGAGTCTTGCTATGGGGTCCAGACTGACCTGGAACCCATAATTCTCCTGCCTCAGCAGCACAGGTGCTGGTACTGCAGGAAATCACCACTGTGCCCAACTAGTATTTCTGTACGAGTAGCGGCTTAGTCAGGGTTTCACTGCTGTGAAGAGACACCATGACTGAGACAACTCTTGTAAGGACAACATTTAATTGGGGCTGGCTGCAGTCCATTGTCATCAAAGAGGAACATGGCAGCATCCAGGCAGGCATGGTGCAGGAGGAGCTGAGAGTTCTACATCTTCATCTGAAGGCTGCTAGCAGAATACTGACTTCCAAACAGCTAGGACAGTCTTAAAGCCCACGCCCACAGTGACACACCTACTCCAACAGGACCACACCTTCTAATAGTACCACTCCCTCAGCTAAGCAAATACAGGCCATCACAGGCAGGCTATCCCCCTCATCCCAAAAGGCCATCTCTGAGTGGGTTGGGTCTCCAGGTGGAGAGTATGACTTATCTGAATATCTTCCTCTACAGAGCTCCGTATCATTTGCCTCCAAGTGTTTAGTCTCATCAAGAGGAGCGCTCAAAGCTTCCAGTTATTTCGGGGGAGGCCACTGTCGTGGCTGTCTTTCAGCGCTGTTTTGTTTTCTCATTTGGAGTTGTGTTTCTGAAGCATCTCTTCCCCCCCCCCCCCCCCGGCAGGTTTTGAGCCATCTGCCATAAAGGAGGCACTTAAGATTTCGGTAGCAGCGAAAACAGATTAAGCAAAGGTTTGCCTTTCATGTGGAGTGTATTTCTGTTCCGCTTTCAGGTCTGCACCTCAAAGAGCCTTTATTTTGTTTCAGTCGATTGAAATTGAGGCCTGGGTATCGGATGAAATGCCTTCGTGCTTCTTTCAACTATTCCAACTGTGGAGGAAATCTCCTGCCTCATATCCACATGGCTTCCTTCATGTCTCTGCTCAAATGCCATCTTTTTATATTTTGGGGCGTCAGGGCTTGTGCCCAGGGCCTCGCACATGCCAGACAAGTGCTCCACCACTGAGCTACCCTGAGCTACCGTGAGCTACCCTCCCAGCTCCAATGTTATCTTTTTTTCTTTCTTAAGCTAGGATCTCACTTTGTCTCCCTGGCAGTCATAGAACTCTGACTCCTTTAGCCTCGGCCTCTCGAGTCCTTTGGATTACAGGTAGATGCTACCACACTTGGCTCAAATACCATCTTCAGAGAGGCTATTAGCCTTTTATAACAGCACCTCCATGGCCCCATCATTTATTTAGCCTGCTTTAGTACCCCCTCTCATGTGTTTTGGTGTGGGTGTGGGGGGGGGGGCGTCAGAAGTTGGCATTGATGTCTTTCTCAGTTTCTCTCCACAATATTTCTTGAAATAAGTTCTATCACTGAACCTGGAACTTGCCAGTTTGCCTAGACTGGCTGGCCAATAAGCTCCAGGGATCCTCCTGGGCCCCGACTTCCACCATAGGATGCCCGGCACAGACCACATCTGTCTTCTTACATGGGTGCTGGGGATTCGAACTTGGGTCCTCATGCTTATACTACACATACTTAACCAACTGAGCCATCTCCTCCCCTGGCTCACTTTGTTTTCCTTCACAGCATTTCTTATGTCACAGTGCATGATTATTTTTGTTTATGATGCAGTGTGGGAACATCATCCCCGTGACAGCAGGCACCTTGTCTCACATCAGGAGTTGGAGCTGGAGCAGAGAACATATTCTCATTAGGTATCTGCTTGAGATCAGGGGTGCATCACCCTGTGAAGAGGTATGTACCAGCCTCTCCATCTTGAGCAGTTTTCTGTCCCATGTATTCTCAGTAACCAACCCAGACGGCACGACTCCTTCTGCCAGTGGTCATCTTCCCACTGAGCGTACATGCATTCCATTGATATTTATTGAGTTCCTGCTGTGTGCCAGCTGTTGCGAGTTTCTGTGGCCAATGAGAGACAACAGGCCTCAGGGACTTTCATTTAAGGGGCATCTATGACCTTGCACTTCTGAAGCTGGCCCAGTTATTAGAAGTTCCGGGCTGGCTAGATGGCTCAGCAGGTAAAAGTGCTTGTGGCGTAAGCTTGCTGGCCTGGATTTGATCCCTGGATCCCATGGTGGAAGAAGAGAGAACTGACTCCAAAAATCTGTCTTCTCATCTCCACACATGGCATACATGCAACACACACACACACAAACACACACACACACACACATACTATTTTAGAGTTGACATGGTTTACACACCTATAACCCGAGCAGTTAGGAGACAGAAGTAGAAAGATCAGAATTTGGCTAAAGGAGACTCCTGCCAAAAACTAAACAAAAACCTTAGCCAGTGTTGGGTGAATGCTGAGCACAGGTGTCTCAGGAAGCACCCATGCTAGAACCAAGTGTAATGGCCTTAGAGCCCTGCCAGCATCCTGTTCTCTCCAGTCTCCTAGATTGCTTTAGGGACTGTCTCTTCCCTGGGGTGGCTTCTGCTGGCTTCTCTCCAGTTGATACAGACACAACTTGAGACTGTTTTTGACATAGATCCCCTTTCCACGACAGACTCAGCACTCACTGGCCATTTGCTAGAAAGGATTCAGGAGATACCTAGCTTGTGGAAGTCTTTTTATATAGCTTAGTCTAGCCTTCAACTTGCAACCATCCTCCTGCCTCAGCTTCCTGCACACTGGGATTACAGACAAAACTCACTATACCCAACAGTCTAGGGTTCTTTAGGGAAACTGGATATAGGTAAGTTTAGAAACTTCTTCAAGGTGGGTGTTAATTTCAGAATCAGACCCAGCCTTGTCTATCAATCCTCTGCAATCTTCCACTGACCACTTTGCCTCTAAGACATCTATGGAGTCCTTCTGCTAACTGAGGCGAGTGCCTCTGTTGTTGTGGAAGTTAAAATAGCTATTGCAGTATTCAGCAAGGGTTCAATACAAAGACCTCAGCTCTGTCTCTTCTTCCTGGGGGACCATGCCACCCTTTCCAGAGTCACACTCTCTACAGAGGCTCCGAGCCCAGCAGGGAGCAGGCCAGTCTAACCCCCATTCTCCCTCCTTATGGGCCACACAAAGCAGCGTGCACATGTGCACGCACACAGACAGACAGACAGTCAGACAGACAGACACACACACACACACACCTTGACTCAGATTAGAGGTGATCCCAAGTGATCCCAAGGGGACATTCTACACTCACTGTGTAAGGTCTGACCTGGAGCCAGGAGGAGCCCGCACACCCAGGCAGGCGTGAGATGGGTCAGCTGAGGGAGGTCTACAGAAGATGCCTTCAGGGCCAGGCTCCGCTTCCAGGATTTCTCAGATAGTTAAGAAAATTCAGCATTCCAGAGATGAGATGATGGTTGGAGGGCCTTCTTGATCATTAAGTCCTGAGACTGTTTTCCCATCTTATTAATCTTCCTGGATTTTACTTTGGGAGCGTGTTGACAGCAACTCCTCAATACCGCAATTAAATCCCACCCCGGCTCTTCTCCTTTGTTCAGGTCTAATCTCCACGTGAGGAGCGCTCACCTGTGCTCTCTAGCGCAGACAGTTGTAAATCTTTAGCCTGCACTTCACCACATCTGTTTCTGGAGCTAACAGGTGCCCATGCAGACATGCAAGCGTGCAGGTGTTTGATGGATCCCCTTTCACACAGGCCTGAGCACTTCCCTTCCTCAGAAAGCTCACAGCCCTGAGCTCTCCACAAACACCGTCTCTTGGTCACTCCTTCTTCCTCAGCTGCTGTGTCGTCTTTGCTAACACTCACTGCTTGAGGGCACACTGGATGTGGGTGTGGCTCCAGATACACAGGCATTTGGAGTGCTACAGGAGGGCTGGGACTTGGTCTTGGTGTGTTTCTAACGATGATAGTAAATGGTGCTTAGCCAGAAGAACATATCCACGTACAAGCTACAGCTTTTGGGACACCCCCCTGCTCTAGTTGTTCAGGACCCGCATGAAGACCAAGCTGCACATCTGCTACATATATGTAGGGAGGCCTAGGTCCCTGCTTAGAGGGCAGGGAGGTGGGGGACATCTCAAGGATGTGATAGAGACCTGGAATAGGGGAGGCACGCAAGAATCAATGGGGGTGACCTTAGCTGTGACTCACAGAATTGGGGATATGGAACCTGAAAAGGCCATCACCTGTAGCCAGGCAGGAACCCCACCCACAAAACTTCTGACCCAAAATTTATCCTGCCTACAAGAAGTGCAGGGATGGGGGATGGAGCAGTGTCGTGGCTATTCCTGATTGTCAGCTTGACTATATCTGGAGTGAACTACAATCCAGAATTAGAAGGCTCACCTGTGATCCAGATCTTGAGGCTGCAAGACACAAGTTTCTGATCTGGATCTTGGCATGGAGATCTTGAGGCATAGTGGCCATGAAAAGCATAGGCCCAGGCAAAGTAGTACACGCTCTTAATCCCAGGGGACTGAGGCAAAGAGATCTCTGAGTTCAAGGTCAGCCTGGGACAAAGCAAGTCCCAGAACCAGGTGGTACACACACACACACACATACACACACACACACACACACACACACACACACACACACACCTTTAATCTGAGCCACACCTTCTGCTGGAGACCTACATAAGGACATGGAAGAAGGAAGCTTCGCTCTTTGCTATAATTCAGTCAACCTTATAATGAGGGCCTCAGTTTGATTTTCTGCAACTTGAGCCCTATGGATGCTGAAGAGAAGATTCTCTCCAAGGACACACCCAGCAACTTTTAGATTGCTCACTTGCATCTGGATCCGTTCAATTTTATCATACAGCTTCTTTTCCTTCATCATCTTTTCCAGAGATGTAAGAGCAACCGGCCAGCAAAGTCATTTTCAAATTATTTCCCCAACCTGTAGAAAGTTTCATACACGCAGTCACCTAATGCATCAAGATGCTCAATGGCACCAGCTTCTTCAAGTTTGAAATCTATTTCCAACCACGGGTCTTCAATATCCTCCGAGCTCCCAGGAGAGAGCGTATCTGGAGAGGCTTCAGCAGTTGAAGGTGCTGGTGAATTACTAAACCAACTCCAGATTCTTAAAAGAGTCATCCTTATACTCCTTTCTGCTCCTCTAGAGCCACTCCCAGTACCAACTTCTGTATTAGTCAGGGTTCTCTAGAGTCACAGAACTTATAGCAGTCTCTATATAGTAAGGGAATTTGTTGATGACTTATAGTCTGTAGCCCAACTCCCCAACAATGGTCAGCAGTAGCTGTGAATGAAAGTCCAAGGATCTAGCAGTTGCTCAGTCCCACAAGGCTCGCAGGCAAAGAAGAGCGAATCTTCCTTCTTCCAATGTCCTTATATAGGTCTCCAGCAGAAGGACTAGATTAAGGTGTGTACCACCACGCCTGGTTCTGGGACTTGCTTTTCCAGGCTGACCTTGAACTCAGAGATCTCCTTGCCTCAGTCCCCTGGGATTAAGGATGTGTATTACTTTGCCTGGGTTTAAGCTTTTCATGGCCCCTATGCCTCAAGATCTCCATGCCAAGATCCAGGTCAGAAACTTGTGTCTTCCAGCCTCAGGATCTGGATCACAGGTGAGCCTTCTAGTTCTGGATTGTAGTTCACTCCAGAAATAGTCAAGTTGAGAATCAGAATAGCCACTACAAGCAGAGACTGACAGAATAGCTAACCAATACCAGCCCAACTAGAGACCCATCCCATGGGCAAGCACCAATCCCTGACACTATTAATGATACTCTGTTATGCTTGCAGACAGAGTCTAGCATGACTGTCCTCTGAGAGGCTCCACCCAGCAGCTGACTCAGACAGATGTAGACGCCCACAGTCAGTGTGGATACTGGGGACTCTTATGGAAGAATAGGAGAAAGGAGTGCAGCCCCAAAGGGGAAAGGAACTCCACAGGAAGACCAACAGAGTCAACTAACCTGAACCCTTTGGGCTCTTAGAGACTGAACCACCAACCAAAGAACATGCACAGGCTAGACCTAGGCTTCCCCGTATATATGAAGATGTGCAGCTTGGTCTTTATGAGGCTCCTGAACAAATAGAACAGGGGGCTATCCCAAAAGCTGTTGCCTATACATGAGATATGTTCTTCTAGCTGGACTGCCTTGTCTGGCCTCAGTGGGGGAGGATGCACCTAGTCTCACAGAGACTTGATGTGCCAGGGCGGGAGGATACCCAGGGGGCCTCCACCCTCTCAAAAGAATAGGGAAGGGAATGGGGGGAAAGACTGTGGGGGGGGGGGTGACGAGAAGGGAGGTGGTGAGTGGATGTAAAGTGAATAAATAAAAATAAGTTTTTTTTTTTTTAAAAAAGTAACTTACCATTTGCAAAGTTTGTAGATACTTTGCATCTTCTGTGTATAAAGGCAAAATCTATGATCAATAAGAGTTTTACTTTTTATTACTACGTATATAGTTTCAAGAAGAACTATTTTATATAGAAATATATAATATTTTATTAAGAATCACTTAAGTACTTTCATATATATTTTAATGGGGACATTTCTATTTAAAGGTGTATTACATTTTTCTTATGTAATAAAAAACTTTCTGTTTAACTTTCAAGAATTATAAATAAATGCGGCTTAGTGTGTGGGAGACACTAAATATCTGCTGATGGAGTAAGTGCCTGAACAGCCACACGTGTGAGTACATGCCAAGGCTCTGCGCAGCTTGCTCAGCACAACCATTGCTATCAGGCAAGCGCTCACAGTGGGGTACCACCTGACTTCCTTTTCTTGCTACCCTCACAGAAGCACCTTGAGGGAGAACAGGTTTACTCTGGCTCACAGTTCAAGAGTACAGGCCACCCTGGTGGGAACATCAAGGCAGCTAGCGCTTAAAGCCGGTTTCTCGAATCTGCAGCCAGGAAACAGAAAGCCATGATGCCTGTGGCTGCTCCAGCTGGCTTCCCCCATTTATACAGCCCAGGATTCCAACTAGGAACTGTCTACCATGGGGCAGGTCTTCTAACTCACATGCTCAAGATACCCCTAAACACACAGAGACCCACTTCCAAGTGATACACGAGTCTATCAAGTTGGCAACCAACACTAACCAACACGAGCATTGCAGGCTTGCTGGCAGCTAGCAACTCCTTAGAGACAGAGAACAACCTTGGCTTGATGGTACTATCGCTTGGACCCGGGGAGAGTGAGGGCTGGTGGAGAGATTACAGGGAGAAAGCAGGAGGGGTAGCACACACATCTAATCTCAGTACTTAGGGGACAGAGGCAGGAGGATGGGAGTTGGAGACCAGCCTCAGCTATGTAGCGAGATGGGGTGGGGTCAGCGTTGAGAGGTCATGAGCAGAGCAGGGGTTAAGGGACAGGTAGGCATTAGGCTGGGCAGATGAGTGGATGAGGTGCCACTTACAGCATGTGGCTGTCACCTGCCTGCAGACACCACCGAAACCTTAAGCTCATGAGGATAATGTTAGGATTGCCCAGTGACTCCCAAGCACACTGACCAAAGACCAGGCCCCCTTCAAATCCCATCTTTCCTGAGGAGCAGAGACTGCCTGTCTAAGCGGTGGTGGGGTGGGGTAGGGGTGGCTGGAGAAGGTGCTGCTGAAATCACCCATTGAGCAGAGGCTGCCGAGAGCAGCTGACATCAATGCTTGAGCAATGTGGGCTTCTGAGCAACTCAGGCTCCCAGAAGAGGACCCTGAAAAGAAATATCATCCAATAAGTAGCAAACATCCCTGGCCTCCCAGAGACACAATGTAGCTAATGACCTTGGTGCTAATGACCTTCAGGGGAGCATCCAAGCGAGCACAAAGACAGCTGCAGAGAACTCTCCACCCCTGGAGCCCTAGCCCCAGAGACTTCAAAGGGCACCGGTGCCTGGCTCCTCTCCCTGGCAGCGATTATAGTTCCCCTATTAAACCAGCCAAGATTAAACAGGAGGGGCTGGACTGAATGTCTGCCTTCAGTGGGCATCCTGGACTTTGCTTGGTGAATCTTAGGGCACAGTGGGATAGCAGGCTTCCATTCCAGGCTTGGCTCCCCAGCACAAGAAGAATTCCGATTCATAGCAGCTGAAAGCCCAAATCCCTACCAGACTCTCAGAGTTGCTCCTTAGATGTCACTGATTCTGGTCTTATTTGGAGTAAATAGCAGTTGATCACATGCCAACTTCTCTGGCCCAGTTGTCTCTTAATCATAGGGTAGCCATCCTACTGGAAGGGGCTAGCCACCTTGCACAGGTCAAGTGCATCTTGGTTCCTCCCTCTCTTTTTCCTCCTCCTCTTCCTCCTCCTTTTCCTCCTCTTCTTCCTCCTCTTCCTACTTTTTCTTCCTGTCCTGTTTTCTTCCTCCTTCTTTTTGTTCTCTCCCTCCTTCTCTTCTTCTTCCTCCTTGAGTGACCGGTGGTTGAACCCAGGGGTTTGCCTTGCACATACTGGATGAGCACCCACCACTGAGCCACACCCACAACCCAGCGCCCATCCCCAACTTTTAAAGATTAGTGTGAGGCTGGGGCTTTCCGTGTTTGTCCAGGCTGACCTTGATGTTTCAATCCTCCTGCCTCAGCTTCCCAAGAGCTGAGATTACAGTAGTTCACTGCCGCACCTGTCTCCTGTCCCTTCTTTCCCTGCCACCCCTTGTCTCTAAGGCTGCAGATCTGTGGTCACATGGTCACATGGTCACATCCTCCTGCAGTTTCTCCCTGGCATTCCCGCTGGTCCAAGACCCCCCACTCCCAGAGCTGACAGCCCCACACTGGTGTCTTTGGGTGTCTACTTACTTTCTTCTCCCTAGACCTGTGGGGATGAGAACAGCACACCAACCTTCTTCTGATTCTATGTGCCTAACTCCACATGGCTGTGGGCAGTAAAGGATTGCAGAGGGAAAAAAATCATTAAAAAAAAAATCATATCCAAGCATATTTGCAGAAAGGAGATGGAAAATATCAACTCTGTCCATGACTGCAGAAAAGGTAGTTCTTTAAACCCACCGGGGTGGGACACATCAGGACACGGATGGGTGGGATGTGGGACCTAGGCTCCTACTTCCACCTCATACTGACTTGCTCTTCCTCAAGACAGGCTTTACAAGGGTCAGGTTGGAATTGAGGCTGCTCAGCCACTTATTGGCTATGGGGCCCTCGGCAGGGCAGGAATGAACACATAGCAAGTAGGAAGCTCCAAGGGCAGGCCCCATGCTTGATGCTTTCTGCTCCTTTCCTTACTGCTCACGGCCCTACGGCACAGGCAGTGTCATCATATACGTTTGCTTAGTGGAGATTCAGAGGACAGAACAACCTGCCTTGCCCACAGCTGGCTGGGCCTTCAATGTTATAACCTCTCCCCAGGCCCTACCCCTGCCTTTCAGTTGCTCCCCCCCAAGTAGCTGAGACACCCCCCCCATGAACCACCACACACCGTTAGCCACCGGATACCTATATTCTTAGTGTTGGATAGAACCCAGGGCCTTGTACCTACTGGGCAAGCTTTCTACCATTGAGCTATGACCCCAGTAGTGTCATGTGCAGATGTCCTTGTAGCTTGGTATGTAAACAATCTTTTCTCTGAAAGAGCAAGGGCTTTCCCCCTTTCCCTCCGCCCTGTTGCTGACAGCATCTAAGTCTCAAATGGATGCAGCCAAGGAGCTTGACAGAGCTGTGCTGGAACGCAGCCTTTCTGCACACCAGCAGTGCAAGTTGGATGTGCCCCCTCACCTCTCTGAGCTTGGGAAGGTGCCTGTCACATGGAGATGGAACCTCCTACCTCAGCAGCCAGAAGGATTCAATGATATAGGCAGATTGCCAGATGCTCAGGACAGTCTCGACCAGCTTGGCCTCCAGACCAACACCCTGATGATATGGCCGTGTCAGTGGAAGACTTCAGGGGCACTTGTGTTACGAAACAATTCCTTACTGGAAGCATTCTGTGTTTGGTTGGACAGATCCAGCGTCAGAGAAAACCTTTTGGCCAAACGTCTGTCCTGTTGGCAGCAATCCATGAACTTTAGAAATGTCTAGAGTTCTCAATCTTCCCAAGGCTGCGATCCTTTAGTACAGTTCCTCATGTTGTAGTGACTCCCAACCATAAAATCATTTTGTTGCTACTGCATAACTATAATTTTATCTGTTTTGTTTTGTTTTTCAAGACAGGGTTTCTCTGTGTAGCCCTGGCTGTCCTGGAACTCACTCTGTAGACCAGGCTGGCCTCCAACTCAGAAATCTGCCTGCCTCTGCCTCCCGAGTGCTGGGATTAAAGGCGTGCACCACCACCACCTGGCCTAACTTCAGATTCTTGAAACTGTTCTTCTAAAACACAAACCATGTTTATGGGTGCCTGATTTGAGAGCAGCAGTCCTGCAAACCAGTCAGTTCCAGCCAAACTCTATCTTGGTTTCTCAGCCAATGGCGCCACCTTGCGGCTTGCCAGTTGCAGTGAGGATCCGGTGGCAATTTTAATACAATGTTATCACAATCATGACCATATAAGCACAGCACTGTTATTAAGGACAGTAATAACAGTTACAATTCCTGGTCACCCAGGACACACACTAAGCATCGAACACCTATGGTTGTCCACTTCTCTCCCCTCCTCTGTGTGCTTCCCCCGGCCGCTGCCCTCCAGGGGAGGTTCTGCCTCAGATACCTCCAGCCTCCAGGAGGTAGAATGGCCCCTGTGAGAAGCAGGGCCCTGGTATACCTGCCTTCTCCACACTTCTTGAGCCTTCCCCCTCAGTTTCCTGATGGAGTTATAGGTATTAGCCTCCCTTCTTGTGAGGATTACCTGAGGTAAGTCCGAGGTACCCAGTAACCTTGGAAGGCTCTGCATACATGATGGAGGTTGTAGATGAATAAATGGTAGGACATGTGAGTATATGGATGGATTGACGGATGGGCAGATAGATACCTGGGGTAGATGAAATAATCAATAGATGTGAAGAGGTAGATGATAGATGGATGAATGATTGGGATGCATGGATGGATGTATGGATGGATGGATGGGTGATGTGGCTAAACAAGGAAGAGTGGATCACAAGAGCCATGCATGCATCCGTCCATGCATCCACCCATGCGTGCATTCATCCATGCATTCATTCATACATGCATGCATGCATCTGTCCATGCATCCGTCCATGCATCCATCCATGCATCCATCCATCCATGCATTCATCCATTCATCCATGCAACCGTCTATGCATCCATCCACCCACCCATCCATCCATCCACCCATGCATCCATCCATGCATCCATCCAGGCATCCATCCAGGCATGCATTCATCCATCCATGCATTCATCCATCCATGCATTCATCCATCCATGCATCCGTCCATCCATGCACCTGTCCATGCACCCGTCCACCCATCCATCCCCCATGCATCCATGCATCCATGCATCCATGCACCCATCCATGCACCCATGCACCCATGCATCCATCCATCCATCCATCCATCCATCCATGCATCTGTCCATGCATCCATCCATGCATTCATCCATCCGTCCATGCATCCATCCATGCATGCATCTGTCCATGCATCCATCCATCCATGCATTCATCCATCCGTCCATGCATCCGTCCATGCATCCATCCATGCATCCACCCATCCAGGCATCCATCCAGGCATCCATGATGCAGCCATTGATTCATCAAGCCAGCTGGTCAGGAATCATCCATCTTCCTGCTCTCCTGTCAACTTAGTCCATCTATCTATCCATCCGTCCACCAACAAATCATCTTTCCCTGCATCTATTCAGCATCCTATTCGCCCACCCAACCATCTTTCCAAACACTCATCCATCCATCTACCCAATCATCCATCATCTATCCATTCATCCATCCGTTGGTAATTCCATCTGTCCTGCGTATCTGCCCATCATCCATGCGTCCGTCTGTTCATGTGTCCTTCCATGCATTCACTATCCCATCCATCCTGCCATCTGTCCACCTACACGCCGTTCACTTATCTGCCTGTACATTAATTAATCTGTCCCATCATACCCACCCCTCCTTGTCCTCTGCTCATCCACTACCCACGTACCCGCCCACCCTGCCCATTCTTCCACAAGTTCACCCACCGATCCCAATCCATCCCTGGTTTCTTCCCCTGCACCTACCCACCCGTCAACACATCCATTTAACAATCTCTAAACTTCTACAGGTCAGACCCCAGACTGGCTACTGGGGTGTAATGATACTTAAGACAGGATTCTTGCGCTGGCCATCTTCGGTCCTATGAGGAAATAGTAACAAATGGTCACCTCTATTTATGGTTCTTCTACCATGCAGCAGTCACCGAGATAAGACTTTTATAAAACATACCCAGCAAATATCTCACAAAACCCAGGTAAGCAGCCTACAGAGCGCTCTCTCTCTCTCTCTCTCTCTCTCTCTCTCTCTCTCTGCCATCACTCTCCCATCTCCCAGGTCCACTGGCCAGGAAGTGTGCCAGGTACAGTGGGAAGAGCTGTCCTGAGGGTGGGTCTGCAGCAGGGTGGCTGCTGTCATCAGGAATGGCTGGCACTGGGGAGGGAGTGAAGGAGAGTGGAGGGAATGATGGGTGGAGGAGTGGGAACCCAAAGCACAGTGTGTGTGTGTGTGTGTGTGTGTGTGTGTGTGTGTGTGTGTGTGTGCGCGCGCGCGCGTGTGTGTACGTGCATGTGTGTAAGTGTGTGTATGTTCCAGAGTGGGAGATGGAGAGGGGTTAAGATGATGGCCCTAGCAGCAGTGTGGCAGTTGAAAGAAGGACCCAGTGAGGCAGAATAAACCATATCTGCCCCTAGACCCGGTGAGGCATAATCTGGTCCTGGAGAGAGAGAGAACAATGGTTAAGTGGGGTGGGGGATCTGTGAAAAGGCAGAGAGTGGACCCCCAAAGCAGCTCATGAGCCCACAGAAAAGGGAGAAACTAGATAACCTCCTGGTGGTGGCTCCAGAGAAGATGCCACCACAGGACAAGGACTCCAAGGGAAGAGCAAGATTTGGTTCACACGACATATAGAATTCAAGAGTTATTACGGTCAGTCTCCTTCCTCAGCCCCTCCTCTGCCTATTCTTTCCCTTGAGAGCAGGGGAACAAATGGGAACAGAGCAGGTACAGGATGGTGAAGGAGCCCTGGGCTTCCTGATGGGGTTGCAGGAAGGGGGAAACGATCTGAGTTCTAATTCTGAGTTTCATCCTGCTGCCTCATGTGACCTTCTACAGTCCTCTGGCTTCAATAATATTCCCCTGTGCTTCTAGGATGTTTTTTAAAATGATGGTTCCATTTACTTTTGGGATTATTTAAGAGCCCTGTGTCAGGGTGTAAAGGAGCCCGCGACCAGTGAGGGCAAGGGTCTGAGTCCCTTGTCCACTATGTGTTGCCATTGCAAAGTCAATGCATCGCTTGCTGCTGTGGTGGCCACTGGGTGGCGCTATCAGCACACAGTTCTTGCGGAACTCACCTAATGGGGCCATGCCTGAAGTCTGAGTGATTCAGAGGCTCAGAGCTAGTACCTGGATGGCCTCCGGATGTTGTTGGACCTACAGGAGCTGGATCAAGTCAGTAGGATCTGAAACAGAGAGGGGCTGTATCAGAGAGACCTGGGCAGGTGTAGGAGGAGGCCTGGAGTTCAGGGTGCCTGGAAGTCTAAAATTCAGGTCTCCCTGGGGCAAGTGCTTCACCTCTTTGAGATGTTCGTAGCTCTGTAAAATGGAGAGGTGGTGTCTTCCCTATAGGACCGTTGTAAGGATGCTGGGCTTTGAACACAGCTGTTCCTTATCTATAGTTAGTGTGCCTTTTCACAGGTCTGGGGCTAACATTTGGGACACACCCCCCCCCACCCCCCCAAGAACCTTAAAATCGCCTCAGACTGATGGGCCATCTCTGAACATTACCACAGAAATCTCTGTGAGAACCCAAATACTAGCATCTCCATCTCATAGTTGGGGAAACTGAGGCTCTGAGTGGATGTGGCTTCTTGGTTCCCTAGCTACAGGATAGTCTGTCTGTAGTTCAAACTTCAAGCCTGTGGGTTCATGGCCCTGGCCTCCACTGCTGTGTGCCGGAAGGACGAGCTGATACATCAACCCCCAGCTTCAGGGTATCCCTTGCCGAGTCCTTTGGAGGTACGGGCTCCTTGCCCAGCTGCTTTTCTGTGTTCTCGGTACAGCCACCCATGTTCACAAGGTCAGTGCTTCCTGGCTTGTCCTCACAGGTCTCTCTGCCTTTGAACTTGTGTAGGATTCGTCCTGGGAAACATAGTGAGGTCTGGGGCACAGGTAGCTGTTCTGAAGGTTGGGGGAGCTCTGGGTTGTGTGAGGAGCTTGACCTTGGTCCCCAATATGCTTCCTCATCAGTTCAGAGTAACAGGCTGTGTGGTGAGTTGGGCAGTTTGGTTTTCTGCCTTGGTGAGTGAAAGGCAACCATTTTCATGGCTGAGCATCAGTAGAGCATTGAAGTGAGAGAAGAACAAAGTGACAGCCGGGGAACCTCTGGTCTCCCCCAGTCTGGGAATCCTTGGGGTCCCAGAGACATGGAACTGAGGTACCTGACAGGGATGAGGAGATTCAGAACTTAGGGAAGATAGGTGTCTAGGACAGAGAGGAGCCACTGAGGCTCAGGGAGATGACCAGATGACCCAGGGCTGGCTGGCTGGCTGGTTAGCCACAGGCTGGGACCAGACCCTGCCTTTTTGCTGGTCTCCTGCCAACTTGTTCTGCTAAGTCACCCTCTGGATGGCATGTGGTTAGGTCAAAAGACTTAGTTGAGGAGCCAGGGATGAAGCTGTGGAGGGGACAGGGAGAGGCTGACCTTGCTCTTTGAAAGCACTAGAGGGGAGTCAATTGTCCTCCTCTGACGTCAGTCCTGGGCAAATAGTGGCCACGGAAAGCAAATATTTTGAAAGTAATCGTGTAAGCCAGTAGAGCTCCAGGGACAAAGTGGCTGAGTCTCAACTGTACACCTCTCCTTGCTAGGGACTAAGGTCTCATCAAAGGTGAGAGGCTGGGTTCCCTGAGGGGCTGAAGTGAGCTGAGGAATGGGGGTGGGTGGTTAGGAGAGATTTGGAGAACTGGGAAAATAGACATGGTCAGGGAGACAGTACACAGAAGCAGGAAAGACAGGGCTGTCCACCAGGAGCACACGTTTGTGCCAGGCCTCAGGGGATGTCCCATTGTGATCATCTGTCTCATAAGCTGCCCCTTAGCAGCCATTGCTGTTACCACAACCAACACCACTCTAGATCAGAATGGCCAAGCAACCTGACGGTAAGCAACCTGCACACAGTCAGAGCCCCAGGTGTGGAGCAGTAACCCTGTCCTCACTCTGTCTGGTGGGTTTCAAAGCACAAACTGGAGCATCCTGCCTCAGGACCATCAAGAACCCTCTGTATTAGTTAGGGTTCTCTAGAGTAACAGAACTTACAGAATGAGTCTCTATATAAATATATAGAACGGGGATTTGCTAGAATGATTTACAGGCTGTGGTCCAGCTAATCCAACAATGGCTGGCTATGAAAGTATGAAGGCCAAGAATCCAGTAGTTGCTCAGTCCACAGAGCCAGATCTCTTAGCTGCTCTTCAGTATCTTCTGAAATCCCAAGGCAGTAGGTGTAGCTGCTTGTATTAAGAATGCTAATCACGCTCCCCCAAAACTGTTTGTACAAGAGTGGCTGCAGATAATCTGGGGACCTGCCCCCAGTTGGTTCTGATTGGTAAATAAAGATACTGGCAGCCAGTGACTGGGCAGAGCAGACACTTGGGAGGGAGAGCGAGGAGGAAGGAGGAGATCCGCCATGTTGGGAGGAGAAGCAGAGGAGAGCCTCCATGCCTGAGAAGAGTGGAGGACAGGGAGGCATAGCTGGCATATGAAGGAGCTAGGAGAGTGTGCCCCAGTTGGGCAGCCCCATGGGTCTAGAGCAGCCAAGATAGAATATAGAATTTAGTAAGTGATAACTCGGGATTATCGGCGGGAGGTGGATTAACCGTGTGGAGGTTAGGAAGTGGCCCAGCTGTTATGTTGTTTAAGCCATATCAAAATATAAAGGTTTTGCATGCATGTGTGTGTGTGTGTATGTGTGTGTGTGTGTGTGTGTGTGTGTGTGTGAGTATGCGTGCATGTGTGTGTGTCTTTCATTCAGGAATGTAAAGCATTGGGGCGGGTAGCAGGAACCCGCCGAGTAGATTTATATATAAAAAATATTACTGCAGTGGGCTCCAGTGCCAGTGAAGAAATGGACTCACTAGCAAGGCGAGAGCAAGCAAGCAAAGAATGAAAGCTTTCTTCATCCATGTTCTTACAGAGGCGTCCAGTAGGGCTCCTGCCTTGAGTTCCTGACCTGGCTTCCTTCGATGACAGACCATGTACGATACTGTAAGTGGGATAAACCTGCTCTTTTCCAAGTTGCTTTTGCCCATGGTGTTTAATCAAAGCAAAAGAAATGTTAGCTAAGAAAGCGTGCTCTCAGCACAAGTGTGGAAACTTGATTTCAGATCCCTAAGACCCCATTCAAAGCTGAGTGCAGTGGCTGCGTGCTTGGAATCCCAGCTCTGGAGGGGCAGAGACACTAGGATCCTAGCAGCTCACTGACTAGCTAGGTTAACTCAATCAATGACTCTGGAATCAGTGAGAAGCTGTCTAAAGCATAAGGTGGTATGTGATCGAGAAAGACACCTGACGTTAGTGGCCGGCCTCCTAGGCTTGCATACAAGGATATGTGCACCCCACGCACACATACACATGAATACACACATAGTCATAGACGCTCAAGATGATGCTCAGACCTCACTCAGAACTGTACAATCAGACCTTTGTGGAGGCCTGGCAATGGTTCCTAAAGAGCAGAAGAAGGCACCACAGGACCTGGGGAAAAGTTAGAATGGAAGTCAGCCCTATTTTTCCACAAATGGCTAGACATTAAGTCTGGGGTTTTTCATGCTTTCAGATACTGAGGCATATCTTCTGTTCTGCCATTATAGCCTAAAAGCAGCCACAGATGATATTTGTGACTAAACCTGGCCATGTGCCATTAAGACTTTATTTACAAAGTGGCCCACAATAGTCTGTTTGCTTCTCGCTCTTGCTGCTTTTCCAGGAGCCCTGTTTCATGGCTCTGTGATCCCCATTCTACAGATGAAGAGAACGAGGCACACAGAGGCACAACGTCAGAGTGGCTCGGGAAATGGGTGACAGAGCTGGGATGAGAGTAAACAGACCTCCTGATTCCAGATCAGGAGGCCAGAAAGGGTGTGGCCTGATAGGGATTCCCAGGGTTTGTTGTCCATTGGCTTCTCAGTGTTGAAAGTGTGATATCTCTTTCTCTCTCTCTCTCTCTCTCTCTCTCTCTCTCTCTCTCTCTCTCTCCCTCTCTCCCTCTCCACCCTAAAATAGACATACGATAGGTTCTGGCACCTCTTTGTCCTTGAGAAGAGAACACAAAATCCAAGGGCTGGAAATGCTCCCTTTGACAGATAGACCAGGAAGTCTAGGGGTGGGGAAGAGTGCAGGGCTTCTAGTCTCCAGAAATTCCACACTCTGCCCCAGACATGCTGGGCAACCTTAGGAGTAATCTTCCTTATTTACAACATGGGTGTCACTTTCCCCATTCATATACCGCATGGGAAACAGACTCCCCTCACTCCTTGGGCCATTTCTTCCATCAATTATGAGATTAAATGCTAAGTTCTAGAGCTAAGCACAGCAAGGTCTTTTCAGTCTGAAACCCAAAGATTAAAGATTGCTTTTCCCCTCTATTGAAGAGTAACCACACAAGTAACAGACGCTTTGACACTTGTGCCTTGTGCTAGGACTCTCTGTAGATCAGAAGTTTATCTCTACTGTATGTACAGTGGGCCTTGGCAAGAATGCAGCACTCTAATGACTCACCAGTTCAACCATCAGTGTATTTGCCCACCCACCCACCCATCCACCCGTTTATCCATCTACCCACTCATCTGCCCATCCATCTTCCCATTCATCTTCACATCTATCCATCCATCCATTCACCCATCACCCCCCCATCCACCCATCCATCCATAAACCCACACATCCATCCATCTATCCATCCACCCACCCATCCATCTACCCACCCATCCATCCACCCATCCATCCACCCACCCATCCATCCACCTACCCATCCATCCATCCATCCATCCATCCATCCATCCATCCATCCACCTACCCATCCACCCATCCATCCATCCATCCATCCATCCATCCATCCATCCATCCATCCGTCCATCCATCCATCCATCCACCTACCCATCCATCCATCCATCCATCCACCTACCCATCCATCTATCCATCCACCTACCCATCCGTCCATCCATCCATCCATCCACCTATCCATCCACCCATCCATCCATCCATAAACCCACCCATCCATCCATCCATCCATCCATCCATCCATCCATCCATCCATCCATCCATCCATCCACCCATCCATCCACCCACCCATCCATCCATCCACCCATCCATCCATCCATCCATCCATCCATCCACCCATCCATCCACCCATCCATCCATCCATCCATCCATCCACCTACCCATCCGTCCATCCATCCATCCATCCATCCACCTACCCATCCACCCATCCATCCATCCATCCATCCATCCATCATCCATCCACCTACCCATCCATCATCCATCTATCTTCCATCCATCCATAAACTTACTCACCCACGTTCCCAATAATCCATCCATCCACCCATCTTCCTCATCTTTCATCCATTCACCCACCCATTCATCTTTTCACCCAACCATTCATCTATCTACCCATCTTCCCAATATAGTCATCCATACAGTCACCCATCACCCATCCACCTACCCTTAAGCCACACCCCTTTCTACCCACCCACCTTCACAGGCACTCATCTTGTTCCACCTTCTTGCTCACACCTCCATCCATCTGTCAATTCTACCTACATTTTGTTGCTCCCTTGACCCTCTGACATGAGTTCTGCTGGGGCTGTAGTGACTGTGGTTTGGGTTGAAAATGGTGGTAGACTTGGACTATAGGTAGGTATTCTCAATGTTCAGAATCCAGGAGATTTCCGGAATTCTCTTGAGCAATTCGAGGAGGAATAGGATCAGCACCGTAAGCTACTCACACCTCCTCTTCCTAAACATGGCTCCTTTGCCTGTTCTTCTCTGGCCTCAATCAACACTTGAGTACTTGGTCTTAGACTTAAGTACACTCAAGATCACCCTCCATGAAGGAGTGAGAAAACCACAACACGGACACTCGAGTATCACATAGCCATGAAAGGAATGGAGTACTCACACATGTCACCATAGAAACCGGAAACACTGCCAAGTGAAAAGCCTAGATGCAAAAGACTATACACGGCAGGACCCCATGCCGTGCATTTCATGCATGTGAAATGTCCAGGACAGATGAATCCATAGAGATAACAAGGACATTGCTAGTTACTAGAAGCTGAGGTGAGGAAGGAATGAAGATTTCAGGGTGGTGGAATGTTCTGGAACTAGATAATGATGATGGTTGTGTGGTCTTGAAACAAAGACCACGAGACTGTACAATGTAGCAGGATGTGGTTAGAAAAAAAAAAAAAAACACATTAAAAACCAGGCATGGTGGTACGTGCCCGTAATCTCAGCCTGGATTATGTGAGACCCTGTCTCAAAAAGAACATATTGAAAATTATGAATAATATTGCTCTGTATTACTGTGTTTGCTCCGCCCACCCCCATCTTTTCGGGATAGCCAGGGTAGGCAGTGCTGAAGATCTATAGAGCTGAGAAATGGAACCCTGAGAGGGTGAGGCACCTGTCAAGTGGACTAGATAGCTTCTTGGCTGAGTGACCTGCATTGTGTAGCCCTGCCTGGCCAGCCTGCAGTGCCCCTGAGCTGACTCCAGCCACCAGCCTCAGTCCCAAGGACAGTCAGTGTCCTTCCCAGGTTTAGCACCATGGCTTTCTTTGGCCCAGGGTTTAAGAAACTTCATGAGTCAGATACTTTCTATCTCCACTGACCTGGGCTTCCTCAATTACCACCTATTCCATACAGCAAACTTCTTCCCTCTTGCCACAGTCATTTGGCCCAGGCCCCTCTGCTCATGTCCACTGTGTCACTTGGTAACCTGAGGCCTGCCTGTCCTTGGATCCATGATTCTTCATTGTTCCCTGGACAACCTGGCCCTGGGGCTTCCAGCCACTGGTGATCTTCTATAACCACTGGCCTTGGATTACAGGTCAGTATGGAGTACAGGGGAAATGGATGCAGAGCTCTGGATTGGCTGTGGGAGGGGGAATGGGTGGATGGCTTCTGTGAGAGTGGAGACCCTCCTCCGCCTGGTCCTGAGTCATGAGATAGAGGAGGATGGCCAGGCCTGTGGCTTGGTTCCCAAACTCTTCCTCAATGGTCCACAGTCAACCTGGGGACGGGAGCATGCATGTTACGGCTCAGCAGGTACATGGCTTGCCGCCAAGCCCAGTGACCCTGGGAGCCCATACGGTGGAAGAGAGAAGTCAGCCTTGGCTCCTCCCCTCCCTGGCGTTCTCCTGTCTCAGGCACCACTCTAAGGCCTGCATCTGAGTGTGGATCACACAGACTAAAAATGCAAGGAATCTTGCCCACTGTGCTGGAGAGATGGTGATGATTTCATCTTGTGGAGACAGCTGGAGATCTGTAGCACACTGTCCCTATAATAAGACAGGAAGCTGCCTAGCTATCAGGCTGGAAGGCAGGCAAGTGCTAGTGTCCCCGTTGCTTAGATGCTCAGTGTGGGGCTGCCACATCTCACAGAGGAAGGAGCTGCCTCCGAGACCTCTGCTTTCCTCTACATTGCACTTCATGTTTTAAATTTGTATTTACATATTTTTCTCAGGTTCTTTTTTTTTTTTTTTGGATTGGCACATGTACCTGTGAGTATTTAGTTGGGCAGTCACTACTAACTAAGATTACGGCTGAGCACATAGGGAAGCTGGCCTACCCATCACCCTGATCTTCTATCACTTGTGTTGGGAGTTTTAAACGTTTCTTCTAGCTAGTGTGAATCCTGTGGCGGTGGGCAGTGGTCTCCCAGCACTGCTATAGCCAGCTAGGAAGCAACCCTCCAGCTGTTTCTGAACCTGTTAACCAGTCCTTCTCCCGATTCCCTTGCTCCACCCTCTTCCTGCCCTGCTGACTACACTCCACGCTCTGCTTCCATGAGAACGACTTCAGCTTTCACACGGGAACGAGGATGGGCTGGTCTTTGTTCTTCTGTGCCTGGCTTATTTCACTTCATAACCGTCTGCCAGGCTCATCCATGCCGCCTCCAGGATCTTGTTGGCTTTTTTTATGGCTGACTAGCATTCCGTTGTGTCTGTATTTGTTTCGTTTCTTATCGCCCTGACAGAACACCTGAGAAGAGCAACTTGGGAAGGAGGGGGTTCGATTCAGCTTATGGTTTGAGGGTGATGTCCACCAGGCAGCAGGTGATTATATCTGAAGTTAGAGAGATGAATGCTGGTGCTTGGCGAACTTTCTCTTTTATATTCAGTTCCAGAGCCCAGCCCATGAGATGTGCTACCCACATTTAGGGTAGGTCTTCCCACCTCAGTTAGCCTCATCTGGAGACTCCCTTGCAGCCAGGCCCAGAACTCCATCTCCTAGGTGATCCTAGGCCCCATCACGTTGATAGCAATACTAACCAGCTCCCTGGCTGTAACTATACAAGTTTTCTTTATCCAGGCATCAGCCACGTTGAATCTGTATCTTGGCTACCGTGGCTAGAGGTATGGAGGACACGGGAGGGTCACGCTGACTTCCTCTCTTTTGGATGGACCTGGAGGAATGGGGTTGTTAAAGTCTGTGGTGGCAAGGACGTGGGAGAACAACATCTGGGAATGCAGATGAGCACCCAGATGGCGAACGACATTGAGATGCTTCAAAATATTACAACAGAGCCCGTTTCTGACGCAGCCATCTCTCTCTGAGTTATAGAGGTCTCTATGTGGAGGAAGTCCCATTCCCCATGTTTATAGCAGTGTGATTCTCCACAACCAAGAAGTGGAGTTGACCTCGATGTCCACGGGTGAACACACAGAGGAGGGGGTGAAGAGATAGACAGAGAGAGGGGGGAGGGAGGAAGGGAGAGAGCGCTGCTTATGTTGAGTATGACACTATTAGGCAGGTCATCACTACAGATGAGTTGGGGAGCATTGGGGTTTAATTCTCTATCTAGTGATCATGAAGCTGGGATCTAACCCTGGGCTCCCAAACGTAATATACCCAGGCTTCTGCTTCTGAGATTTTTATAAGGAAGTCAGAGTACTTGGAGAGTGAACTCCTGGCCCAATAGTCAAAATACAAGTGAAGTTGATTAAACAAATTAATACGCATTTAGAGGAAGTGAGCTCAAGTTCATGTCTTTACAGTGCTCCAAAGCAGGCATCCAGGCTGGTGTCAGCATCCAGGCTTGCTGGGTGGCTGGGCAGACAGCAGCTGAGGTTGCTCTTCTCTGGGCAGAGCACCCCAGCCTGGGCTCCGGAGGGGGGTGCGCTCCATGCTCACTGGGACCTCAACCACGTGGCTTTTATCTGTCTGGTTTGAATTAGAAGCTGGGGCTCATTAGCGGTTTCCTCGCCCAGCCTGGCGCCTGTGAGATACTAACAGTTTATTGTTTCCTTGCTTTTTCTTTCTTATTTCTGTCTCTCTCCCCCCCCCCTTTCTTTATTATCTCAAATTTCCGCCTCATGCCACAAAAATGCAAAGGCTGCCACATTCCCCAGGGGACACGCAGACACAGTACCTCTCACGCCTATGTGCCTCCCCACTCTCTAGCAGCGAAGCCAGGTGCCACAGGCTGGGGACCCGCAAGTGGCTCCCACAGGTACAGTTTGAAGGAGTGTGTCTCATCAGGCCCCACACCTAACATACCATGTAGCCCCAGCTATGCATCTCTGGTGACACAGGTGGTGCTGCTGTCAGCCAGCATTCCTGGAGCCTGAGTTTCTTCCACTTGGTCTGTAGACTCTGGTCCACAAGTCATTCTTAGTAACTCAGTCTTTGCAAACTGTAAAGCACGAGGACAAGAAGCATTTGCCTCCTGGAGTCAGAATAGAAGGCGCCTGGCTCAGACTAGGCATACAGCAAGTGCTTAATAAACAACACTGTGGGCGTCAGTCTGCTGAGGTCAGGGTAGCTGATAGATAAGGGGGAAGAAAAGTTGCATTTGTTCAGTTGGGGTGAAAGAGGCGGGGACACACATTTATCAGCAGAGGCATGGTCGTTACTATCATCAGCATCATCGAAGTCACAGACAACTGTAGTTGTCATCATCATTGTCACCAGCTCTCACTATAGCGTGAGTCCTTCCACTGCTCCTCAGTAGACAGCGGGAGACAGCACAGTCAGGAGACAGGAAGGAGGACCAACCAGGTCAGGAGGAACCTGGAATGATAAGACAAGAGATTCTTGAACAAGAGAGATGGCTAAACCAGAGGGTCTGCCAGACAGGAGTCGGAGCCTGGAGGACGAGGATGAGAAGGCCGCTAGAGACTGTCTCAGATCTGTTTCTGATCATAGTTGGTAACAAGTGACACCGTGTGCTGGGGACCAAGGTAACCTCTGATTATGGAACCCTCTTAGTGATCGATGATCTCAGACAGGGAGACCCTGGCTAGAGCTGTCACATCAAGTGTGAGAGGAGACAGATATTGCAACAGAGGCCCAGAAAGCTCCCCATGCACGGCTACCTTGCCTGGCTGGGGCAGCTCATGCCAGCAGCTGGCCAATGGCTTTGGTGTGCACAGAGGGAACTGGGTCCCTCATGAAACTGAACCAGGAGCTTGGTGTCTGGAGATATGGGACACGCCCCTAGGAAGTGACTCCACGGTCCAAGGGTGTGCAGCTTTCCCACTGGTCTCTCCCCTTTTTGGCAACTTTGAACCAAGACCCTTTCCCTCCTGCCTGAAGCCCTTGTCCCAGGACATCTCAGGTTCCTCTTTGCCTCACTTCTTGACTGTGGTCACGTCTGCCTCTACCTCCCTTGCAAAAGTTTAATAAAGCAGAAGCACCTGGGATGTGTCTGTACCCAGGCTGTATTAATTACCTGTGTGGATTCTGTGACCAAAACTCGACAAAAGCATCCGAAAGGAGGGTTTATTCTGGCTCACAGTTGGAGAGCACAGTCCATCATGGCGGCAAAGGCAGGGCGGCAGGAGTGGGAGACAACTGCACACATCGCATCCCCAGTCAGTAAGCAAAGAGAAATGGATATTGATACTCAGCTTGCTTTTTCCTTTTTATTTGGTCGGGACCTCAGCCCACAGGACCTCACCCACACTATGGTGTGTCTTTCCATCTCAGCTAACCTGATCTAGAAATTCCCTCACAGACATGCCCCAGGTTGTTCCCTAGCTGATTTTAGACCCTGTCTACTTGACAATATTAACCATCGTATAGACTCTGTCTACACTCCTCCTGAGCTCTGCCTAGACTCCAGCATCTGTATATTTTCCTTGTGAGCTCCTGCATTGTGAGTTTGCAGGTTCGAGTCTCCTGCACGCTGCTGACCCCTCTGCCTTCACCTGGCTCTGCCTTCTGCCTGAGATTTTCTGGTTCCTCTTGGAGGTGTTCTGCCACCTCTCCAGAGGCACTTTTGAGTCTGCCTCTCCTCCTGTCTTAATCCTGTATGTACACAACACTCAGGTCACCCAGAATTGTCCTGCCTTCCCTCTCTACCTCCCACCAGCATCTGTCCACCAGTAGATCTGGCAGGCATTGCTTTAATCACAGGTACTGACCCCTGCCACCCCGTGAACCCACTCTGCTCCCAGTGGCTTAGTCCCTGTGGTGCAGCCAGCCTGCTCCGTCCCTTGACTGCCTGTTAGTTGCTGTCCCCCGTTCAGTGATCTTTCAAATGTGGACATCAGAGTTTATGGCCTCTCTGCTTAAGGTCTCAAGTGCTTCTTAGGTGATGTCATAGTTGTCCCTGGCAATCCTGTCTCTTTCCTGCCTGCTCCGGGCCTGTCATTTTTCTGCTCACTCTTTCCCAGACCCAGAAACCTCCTTCCTGTTCCTTAGCCTTGCAAACTTGTGCGAGGCTTGCCCTGGCCTCAGGGCTGGAGTGCTCACCATTTTTTATGAGTGGATCACAAATTCCACTTGTCCCCCTCTGTGTGTTCAAGTCTCTTTCCACAAACTCTGTCATTCAAAAGGCCTTCCCTGGTGGCCTTTCTTGGTGTCCTGATTTGTGGCTCTCGCTGCCTTCCACCCCTCTGTTCAGCCCACCACCTGCTTCGTTCTTCACAGATGGATCCAGCATCCACCCCTGCTGTCTCAGTGCTTCCATCACTCCCTTGATCCAGGGACTTCACCTGTTCTGTTCTCCCCTGTGCCTGGCGCCATGCCTGGCACACAGTTGCTGCTCAATTAGGGATCGACTAGATGCTTCAATAAATGAGCGTTCATGAAGCTGAATTGAGTGAATGTATTCACCAGAGTCCCACACGCCTGAGTGTTTGTTGAACGAATGAACGTGAGGTTGTGGCTTTGCCTTTTAGCCATTGGTTGCTTGATGACAGATTCATAGCTCACTCATTCTGGGGTTCTTTATGATGCTCACGAAGCTGTGTGACCTCAGGTAAGTGACTTCATCTCACTGGACTTCTGTTTCTTGGGGTGTAAAAATGGCACTGTTGTGGTACCCATGTCCAAGGTTAGTGGCACGATTAAATGAATGAATGCACGGAAAACCCTGAGAACCCTGCCTGGCACAAAGTAAATGCTCAGGAAACACCCAGTCTTATAATGACACTGGTTTTGAACTGAGGGGGTGTATTAAGACCAAAAAGACTGGGCTCCCAAAAGATGAAGTGCCATTCCAGGCAGAGCCCAGAGAAGCCTGTTGAGCCCAGAGAAGCCTGCTTGCATGGTCCGTTTCTTTTCCCAGACCAGGAACTGAGGAATCACCCAAGAGTATGGCCCACATTGAAATCAGAGTCCACTCCACGCCGTCAGCTCACAGCGCCGAGCCTGTGGTCAGCCAAACCCCAAAGCCTTTCTTTGCTGCCTCTCTAGCCGGCCAGTGCACCCTCATCCTGTGTCTGTGGGTTTTGCTTTATTTCTTGTGGTCTTTGGCTTTTTTAATGTTCCAGATTATAAAAGTAATATATGCCCAGCGTGGAAAGTTTACAATGAGCATAAAATTACAAAGGGCAGGGGAAGAGCAGGCTGCAAATCAGTATGAATGTTTGATGCACTTGCGTAAAATGTTTTTGTAGATTTATAAAGAGAGATGGGGCTGCCAGAGAAAGAGGAGAGAGAGAGAGAGAGAGACTTGGACTGATGAGAGATTTGCTGGCCCATCATATATCTGAATACTGCATGAATTTTTTTACTCTTCTATGTTTTTCTTGATGCCTTTTGATTTTTATAACAAGCATATTTTATTATTTTTTAAAAATAAAAGCACTGACAGTCATTTGAAAATAGAAGCCAAATAATTTTACCCCCATTTCTAAAATGTGCAGCTGCTCCATTCATTCCTGCCACATAAGTTGAGCAAAGCAAATGCCCTTGGCTGGCTTTTCTTCTTCCCTGTGGGGACTGTGGGTCCCCAGGGCTCCCATAGTCTGTTCTTTATAACGCATGTTCAACCAAGCAGGCCATGAGGAATAAGCCCGTAAACAGAGCTCCTCCATCCTCTCTCTTTCAATTCCTGCCTCTGGGTTCCTGCCTCAAGTGCCTGACCCAACCTCCCTCCATGACAACCAGTGAAGTGGAAGCTGAAATAAACCCTTTCCTCCCAAGTCGGCATTGATCTCGACGTTCATCACAACAGAAACCAAACTAGAACACTCAAATTTGCTTGATCTTTGGTTTATTGTATCCACTGGGAGATCCACTGGTCATTCTATCCTCTGTCTCGACTTGTTAAGATGTCAAGCCACAGTGAGGGAGAAAAAATGAGCCTATACCAGCGGTTCTCAACCTATGGGTTGTGACCCCTTTGGGTGTTGACAGTCCCTTTCACAGGGGTTGTCTAAGACCATCAGAAAACACTGGTATTTACCTTACAATTCATAATTTTAATGTAATGTATTACATTACAAATATATTACAAAATATATTACAGTAAGGTTCAGTAGCAAAGTTACAGTTATGAAGTAGCAACAAAAATAATTTTACAGTTGGGGGCGGCCACAATACCTGGAGAAACGTATTAAAGGGTCGTCATATTAGGAAGGCTGAGAACCGCTGAGTCTACACGCTGTAGCACGTGTTATGGGGACAGGAGGGAGACAGCAAGAAGGAACAGTTCTGATGCGCTCTCTACCCTGAGCTGGGCCTGAAGCCCATGCTTACCCGCCTTCTGGGCATCACCCTGGGGGTCCTGCACCTTCCCTCCATTCTCCCTTCTAGGTAGGAGGGGCTGTGCAGCCAAGCACATGTGAAACAGAACAGTGCACTCTGTGTGTCCCTGGCTCTGATCTATCCACTGGAGATGAAGGGGGCACTCACTGAGGCCGCCTGGAACCACACCCAGCCTACCTCCCAGGGTCACAAAAACCATGTAAAATATAATGTCAGAAATGTGTGATTGGAAAAAAATCAGACCCAGAAGGAGACAGAGTGGCAGGGGTGAATGCTGTCTTAGGCAGGACAGTCTGAGATGGACTCTGAGAAGAGCAAGTGTTTGACAGGGACTGTCATCATGGGAGAACCTGCAGGAGTGGCCAGGGCAAAGGCCCTGTGCCAGGAGTGCTGGGCAAACTCAGAGAATTTGAATGTTGGGAAAATTGTGGGTGAGGTCCCAAGGGCAGTGGCAGCCACTTCAAAGAGTTTTGCTCTATCAAGAGAACCCCTGCTCACTTTGAAAGGCATCCTAACGAGGGCTGAGGTGTAGCTCAGTGGCTAGAGTCCTTGCTGAGTATCCATGAGGTCCTGGGTTCAGTCCCCGGCACCACATACAACAGACATGGAGGTGTGTGTTTAAGTCCGGCCCTCTGGAGGCAGAGGCAGGAGGATCAGAAATCTGAGGTTGTCGTCTGCTACATAGTAAGTTCCTGACCAGTTCAGGTTCCAGGAGACCCTGTCTCAAACAAAACAAAAGGAAGGAAAAGAGCTCTTCCAATTGCCTGTGAAAAGGGGGCTGTGGGGAACTCAGATGGGGCAGTGGCTCAGACCCCATCACATACAGGGTGCAGAGGGTGGGGGTGGGCAGAAGCTGGGTATTTGCTAACCGACCTCCATAGAGTCAGGGGTAGTGGAAGGAAGAGTGAGCGTGGCCTGTAAGAATTCTCTCCTGGATCCACTCCATTCCCATGGCATGTCCGCCATGACAGAACCTCAGGACAGTCAGACTCCCTGAAACATCTCCAGATCTCCCCAGGTTCCTCCATCTGTTGTTGTGTGGCTATATGTCTAGATGTATACATATATACATATATACACATATTCGCGTATACCTGTGTATACATATATGCATATACACATACATATACATATATACATGTATACAGTATAGAGGCCTGGGTCCCTATACACTGGCCTCTTCCATTGATCTGCTTAGCACTTGCATGCCTGTGGGTCATTCACCTCAAGGCTGTTTGGTGCTTATGTTCACACTAATGTTGGCCAAATGAATGAGACACTGGAGCATCCAAGAGAAGGAACACGTAGGGGAATCTTTCCCCAACCGTGATGCGGGATTTGGCCATGAGTTAGACATGGAACTGGACTAGAAAGGCAGAGGCAACGGGATGCAGACTCCACCCTGGGATGTGGGTGGGCGTGTGGAGAGATGTGGAGTTGGAGATGGTCAGTGGGACCCTGGCTCCACAGTGTCCTCTGGATTGACTGAGGGCCAGTCTGGGCTCTGGCTAAAACTGCTGCATGCTGATCACCCGGCAACTGTACGTTCTCCCAACTTTAAACTTTCTACTCTCTTAATCTGCTGTCTTGGGACAAGTCTCTCACCCATGGAGGAGCTGGGCTTTCTAGTCAGAGGATTATCTGGGTCCCATTGGCTCCAGCCCAACCCTAGAGACAGTATGAGGGATTCTCTCCTGCACTCTGCATGAGATAGAGTTCAGAAGGCCTGATGAAGCCAAGACATGTCAGTACTGGCCTCTCTGAGGATGGCCTGTCTTTCTGTACATGTGGGTTGTCATCGAAGCTGAGCTGGCCTCAGGACAAAGAATAAGTATATGCCATGTCACGGGGCAAGTTAGCTTTGTGTGTTTGTTGATGAAGTAATGTATAGGGTGACATTTATTTTGGTTCTAGGGCCAGGAAGAGGGCGGGTGAGGGTCTCAGCAGCAAAGGCTATCTGATAGAAGCATTGTCAGGAGAGCCCTCCACCTGGCTACCAGTGGCCCAGGGCTTTATGGTTCTTGGTCAATGTATCTGTTCTGAGTATCATGGAGGTCTCCGGCTTCTTAAGTCTGGACTGTGGCATGGCACCCTGGCAAGATGAGGCAGAGCTGTGGCAGGAGCAGGGCGGAGCTCTGGCAAAGGTTGGGTGGAGCTGGACTCTGTTCCCAGTTGGATGCCACAGTGTGACTTAGAGTGAGTTCTTGGCCTTGGATGGACTTTCATTGTTTTCCCAGTGGCTTATTGAGATCTGCCTGTTTGCCACTGTAGATCTGAGCGGTTGCTACCACGTCCCTGGTGTTCCTGACACTCACTATGGAGGTGTTTAGGGTTGTCACAAAGCATGTTCCTTGTTGCTGTGATAAAATGCTCGACAGAAACAACTGAAACAGAGGTTTTAGTCAGCAAATATGATTCCATTATGGTGGAAGGCAAGCGTGGTGGTTTGAATGAGAAATGTCCCCCATAGGCTCACATATTTGAACACTTGGTTTCTACTTGGTGGTACTGTTTGGGGGAAGGTATGGGACATTTAGGGAAGGAAGTATATCACTGGAGGGAGGCTTTGAGGTTTTACAGCCACACCCTTCCTGTTCCCCTCTGTGTTTCCTGTGCCTGTTAAATGTAACAAGCCCACTTCTTGCTCGTGCTGCCATGTCTTCCCCACCATGACAGGCTGTTATATCCCCTCTGAACCAAAATTCAACACAAGTCCCTTCTTCCTTAAGTTGCCTTCTAGGGTATTCTTATTGCTTATTACATAATTTGTTACTAAGAGTAACTACTATAGAAATTGGTACCAGAAGTGGGGCTGCGAGAACGCTAACCACGTGGCTTTTATGCTTTCAAGGATTCTGTGGAAGGATTTGAAACTTTGAGCTGTCTGAACCACTGAGTCCTACAGGCAGAACTTAACAGTTCAGTCTCTGGTGAGCTTAGAAATGAACATTGCTGAGAGAAACACAGAAAGTGAAGGCCCAGCTCATGGGATTTCAGAAGAAAGCACATGTTAGGACCGGAACTAGGGACTGTTAGTGTGATACTCTGGCTAAAAGTCTGGCTGCATTCTGCCTATGTCCAGAGAATTTCAAAGCAGTGTAATAATGCCTGCAGCATTATCTTTACTGATTACTCTTAAGCAGGTCTACAATGAAAAAGCAACACGTGCCTGTAGAAAGAGATACAATGTACAGCTTGGAGCAGAGAAAAGCTCTGGGAAGTTTAAGATTGCAATCATTAGCAAGGGGCTTTAACTGCTAGGGAGATTAGTGCCCTGAGGGGGAAGACTCCTGCTCAGCACTGAACAATGGTAAATTCCCCTAGGGCAAGAACACCCAGCTAAGGCTCCAACTGTTGAAAGGACAGAGTCTAAGGGATATCCTCCAGAAAGCAAACACCTAGGGACATTGTTGTTGTTGTTGTTGTTTGTTTGTTTGTTTTTTTCAGCAGCTTTAGCATACAAAAGCTCCTTCCTACCGGCTGTGATCCAAGGGGGTGGGGCTCCATCCTGAGCTGCCAGATGAACTGGACAGTGTCACACACTTGGTGTGAGTTTTGGAGACAAGCAAGATGCAAGATTGAGGAGGTCATGGAATCTTACTCCACTGTTGGCAACATGTGGCAGACACCGAGACTAGACAACATGTGGCAGGGCCAGAGTCCCTGTAAGAGGCCCTGAGGGGCCACTTGTGAAGGTGAAGATTGGGTTGCAGTGGAGACCCCAGAATGTTGGAGGTGCCAGTGTCGGAAGATATCCACTAAGGAAAGTGCACACGGGGAGTGGAACCAGCCCAGGCAGCAAAGCTGGAGAGGGCTGAGCCACCTAAGCCCTTTGAAAGGGAAGCCCTTGATACTCAATGCAGAGCTGCAGGATTTGGTGTCTGCCCTGCTGGATTCTAGCCCTGCTTTGCCCCAATCTTTCTTTACTATGTCCCCACTCCTTTCTTTCAGAGTAGAAATATATATTTTGTGCCACTATACATCAGAAGTATGGAATTTTATTCCTTTTTTTTCTTTATGATTTATTTTATTTATATGAGTACACTGTAGCTGTCTTCAGACACACCAGAAGAGGGCATCAGATCCCAATACAGATGGTTGTGAGCCACCATGTGGTTGCTGGGAATTGAACTCGGGACCTCTGGAAGAGCAGTCAGTGCTCTTAACCGCTGAGCCATCTCACCAGCCCCTGTAAATTTTATTCTTAAAGGGAGTCACAGTTAAAAGATGATCTTGAATCTCAGAAGAAACTTTGGGCTTTTGAGTGGTGTTTAGACTATTAGAGACAACAGAAACCCCTGAAGTTAAAAACCAAATATATTGGTTTAAGTTCAAGGGTTCCCATTGTGTATAAGCCTATGGGGACCAGGGGTGGTGTGTTGTGGTTTAAATGAGAAATAGCCCCTATTCTGTGTATTTGAACACTCAGTCCCAGTAGGTAGTGCTGTTTGAAGAAGTGGAGGCTTGCTGGAGGAGGTAGGTCACTGAGGGACAGGCTCTGAGGTTTACAGCCACACCCCACTTCCTGTTCTTCCTCTCTGCTCCCCGTGTGAGGAATGAAATGTGATTGGCCATGCCTTTCTGCCATGATGGGCTATTATGCCTCTGAACTGGAAGCTACAGGTAAACCATTCCTTCTATGAGTTGCCTTTGTCAGAGTATTTATCACACAGAAGCCATGGGTCCAGCACTGCCCATGTAGCTCCATGCTCTGTGGGAGCATGACGGGACCATTGCTCAGATCTGTACAGAGTAAGGAAGCAGGGAGCTTGGGTGGCACAGGACCAACCCTAACCCACACGATCCACTCTCCAGTGACCTTTTCCTCCAGCTAGGCCCCACCCCCTAACGGTCCACACTCTCTCAGAGCAGCTCCACCTGATGGAGACCAGGTATTCAAACAAGTGAGCTGTGGGGACATTTCACACACAGGTGTTAGTGCTGCAGAGGGCCACACTTACTCTGGGAAGGAACGACAGGACACTCACATGGCCTACAAGTCTTCCAGGAGCAGGGTGGGCATATCAGGCTGTGAACAGTCCGTGTGCTGGGGGTCCTGCAGAGCCAAGGGAGTGGGAAGACAAGTGGATCCTGGGAAGCTAGAGACACAGTAGGAGGGCACAGCTAACACTGCATGGGAGTGTACATGTATACGCATAGGGGGGTCTATATGTGAGTGTGTGCAGATATCTGAGCACATATATTACATATGTGTGTACATGAGTACATTATGCTTATATATATGAGAGAGTCAGTGCACGAGTGAATGTGTGCAAGTGTGAGTATGTGAGTGTGTGGGCATACTTCTTTGGGTATGTATATGCGGGTACATACGTATGCATACACGTGTGTGTATGTGAATTGTTGTATGTATGCATATGCATAACTATGTGTATGTGTATATGTAGGTGTGCGTTTGTGTGTGTATGTGTATATGTAGGTGTGTGTATACGTGTGTACGTGTATATGTAGGTGTGTGTTTGCGTGTGTACGTGTATATGTAGGTGTGTGTTTGCGTGTGTATGTGTATATGTAGGTGTGTGTTTGCGTGTGTATGTGTATATGTAGGTGTGTGTTTGCGTGTGTATGTGGGTGTTGGGCAGGACCCTGACTTCCAGTAATCATCGTAGTGAAAAAACCTGATCAAAGAAGGACTGTTGGCATTTGCTGTATTTGTTGTCATTCTGAGTGTTTGCTGTGATATCTGAACCACGGTCCTTGTTCACACTGTGCCAGGGCCTAGGTTTAGGGTGATAGGCAGGGTGAGGTGGCTGCTGTCCTCCAACGGGGGGTGGCAACACAGCAGCATGGATCTGCACTGGTCTATAGTTCTGAAGCTTGCCTGCATCTCTGCTGAGCCACCCTGAGCAACTGTCTTTGCCTCTCTGGGCCTCACTCCTCGTCTGAAAAGCAGGCAGGATAGCTGTCCCTTGTCACAGAGCTAGAGAGAGGATTGTGTTAGCCGAGGCACATGTGTCAGATGTTCCTGAGTGCAGGTAAGTGTCACCTTAGTCACGTACATTAGTACACAAGGCTACCAGCAGAGGAGAGCTTCAAGGGGTCACCCTACCCCTGGAGGAGGCAAATGAGTCTGGGAAGACCCTGTTGCTGCCACGTCTCTTGGTATCCTGGGACCTGTGGGGTAGAGCCACAGAGGGGCACTATGGGATCCAGCCTGCTCTGTCCCTTGAAGGGACAGTGTACTACAAGTCTATGCCCTGGGTTTCAGCTGCCTACTGGGAAACCCAGTGCAGGGTAGACATCTCTGTCCCTGGAGGGTAAACTCATCCCCCTGGAGTAGCACTGGGAGCTTTGGAGTCTCCATTAGCTCCTCTCTGGCTCCTGCTAGCTCAGAGAAACAGCCTCATTCCAGCCCAGGCTTAAGAGCAAGGCTGTTGATATCCCCCTCCAATGACATGGAAGGCCTGAACCTGGCTCCCACAAGCCCTGCTTGGTCCCCATTGGCTTATCTGACTGAAGGGTGGACTCGAGTCCTGGCTCCACAGCGCAGGCTCTCCTCCGATCAGCATGTGACTCAGAGTTCCAAGCAGAGTGTTTGGCACAGGCAAAGCTGGCAGCTTTCTGCATTCCCAGGCCCTCAGAGGAGACCCAGCAGTGACAGTGTGATAGGGGGCCACCCACCCACCCAATTATCTTCTTGGTGGGTGCCTGAGATTCCACCATGAAGACGTCATTCTTTTGGAGGATATTATTGTCTTATCTAGGCTCTGCTCTTTAGATATAAGCCCCTTGGGACTGGCAGCATACCTGAATACAGATGAGCGTGTCAAAACATTTTCCTTCCCCAGCAGGAGGGATCCAAGTTCTCAGGCTCCAAAGGCAACAACCTTTTCCAATACCGCCACTTTCAGCCACTCAACAAACAGAATCTCGTCCCTGTAACATCGTGCCCTGTGCCCAAGGCAGAGACAGGCAAGGCCCTGCCCTGTCCTCAGGGTTTGGAGTGGGAACAGAGTTACTCTCTGCATCACTGGCACCTTGCATAACGCCTCATATTCAGAAAGAACTCAAGAGACGTCAAACAAATAAATGATAACGCTCGACGAGAAAACAGGCTTTCTAGCTTTGCTGCTTCATCTGTGGTGTGATCTCAGGTGAGTTCCCAGGTCTCTCCACAGTAGGAGAATGGGCATCTTGGAGGTCCCCATGGGGAATGAAGTGAGTTGGTCTCTGTAAAGTACCTGGAATGACCCCTGCCGCATGGTAAGCACAATGCCAGTGATGGTTCAACCGTGACAGCTCAGCAAACACAATGAACACACATGGACGTCACCCGGGATGGTTGTTGGCGGGCTAGGAGCCACACATGACAGGGGTGACAAGCACCATTCTCTCTGTCCTCGGCGGCAGGCAAGGTGTGGGTATGCTTGGCCTAGCTGTGTCCTCAAGCCATCTTTGATTTTTCAAGCAGGCGTTTCGTGCCTCTGAGGTGGGAGCCAATCGGGCCTGTGGGTCTTGGAACAGACCTAAGTTGGGACAGACCTAAGTTCTTGGAAATATGATTAACTTAGCTGCTGTTGAGCGATACCCCCCCCCCCCCGTGGGGCTGGTTTTTTTCCTGCCTGTTTAGGTGCAGACAGAAACTGTCAATACAACACCCATCTTTATGGGAAGAGACGAATGTGCAAGGGTGAAAAGGGGGTGGGTGATGGAACTGGTTGGAACAGCTTGTACCCAAGCCTGTGATTGACACTTGGTAAATACTGTTAGTGACGCCTGAGTGTGGCTTGGAACAGACAGTCTCTTCCTGGTCCCTGGGGGGCACATGCTGTGATCTGTCAACTCCACACCTCCTGCCTGGGTGGCAGGACCCCAGCAGACCTCTCAGGTTGCCTTCTCCTCTCCAAATTCCCTCAGTACTCTGGGGTTCAGCCTTGTTCATGTAGGTTTCCCTAGATCTCTGCCACGCTTTCTGTTCAATCACTCCAGCCTCACCAAACTTCCTCCCAACCTTCACTCATTCAGTCAACAAACACTCGCCTGGAGCCTACAGAGTGGCTCAGCAAACTCTGCTGTGAAGTGGACATTGTGCTGGGGTTGGGGGACCATAAATGTACGACCTAGAAGGACCTGGATGGGAATGTAAAGCAAGGACTTAAATGATACCTGGGTGGAGAAGGAAAAGGCTGTGAGGGACACAGACTCAGAACATGGAGCCCTAAGACAGCTGTGGGTTAGAAGTCGGTGGCAAGAGGAGCCTCGAGCTGGGTTAACAGGCAGAGGAGGGAGATAGTGCCACAGGGGCCGGAGGAAGAGGAGGAGGAGGAGGAGGAGGAGGAAGAAGAGGAGGAAGAGGTTGGTTTGAAGTCAAGAAGCAGCTGAGAGGATTCAGAAAAATCATAGTTTCAGAAAAGATGTGGGGTTCTTGCTTTAAAACATAAAACTGCTTATTTATTATTATTATTATTATTATTATTATTATTATTATTATTATTATTATTATTTTGGATTTTTTGAGACAGGGTTTATCTGTGTAGCCCTGGCTGTCTTGGAACTCACTCTGTAGACCAGCCTGGCCTCGAACTCAGAAATTCACCTGCCTCTGCCTCCCAAGTGCTGGGATTAAAGGCATGCGCCACCACTGCCCAGAAAAACTGCTTATTTTAAAGAGTTTCTTTAAAAAAAAAAAAAAAAATCACTGGGCCAAGGCCTAACTGTTTTTCAGTGCTAGGAATGGACCCCATGGTCTTTGGCACGCTAGGCAAGCATTCTCGCATTGACTGACAGCCATGAACCTCGGAGGTAGAAGTCACATACAATGAAAGCCACCCTTCCCAATGTTCAGCCCAATCACGGACAAGAGTGTGTAGTCACTCAGCTGTGCAAGACACAGAACTCCCATGACTTCCAAAGCCTTCACATCCCCGTCCGGTGATTCTCACCCAGTCCCGAGCAGCTCTCAGACGCTCAGAACTGCCTTGTCGAGACTGCTGTGGAGACCTGTGCACATGCCCCGGTCTGGTTCACCTCTCTCCCTGCTACCACACTTCCGACATTCCTTCACCCTGTGCATCGGGGCTGGTTCCCTTTCTACTCCTGAGGAACATTCCCAGGTACCAGCTCACAATTTGATGGTTTGATTATCTTTTCTCCAGGTAGATGGACGTTATCTTTAGAGAAAGCTGGTTCCACCATGAGACTCCTATCCTTGGCGCCTTTTCTCCTTCTAGAGAAGTCCAGGAGACTCGTTTCCCAAGGAGAGCAAGGAGAGAACAGAGTCAGGCTGGTTTTCTTAAGTGCAGGGAAATAAAAGAAAGCAGTACCCAGAAGGCACAGGCAGAGATCTACATAGTGAGTTCCAAGCCAGCCAGGACTACACAGCGGGGAGAGAGGGGAGAGAGGGGAGGGTGGGAGACTATTACAGGTTAGATCTCACATACCCCCCAGTAGCTTGTGTCCTAAAAGGGGAGATGGGAGGGGTACTGGGTCATGAGAACTGACTCCAGTAGATGGACCCATTACTGATGGTTCATGTGTTTGGGGGGCAGTCTGTAATGACAGTCTGTCCTCCCACTTCCTGGCTGCCAACCGTGAGCAGCTTTGCTCAGCTCCACTCTCCTGCCCTGCCTTGCAGGCTGATCACAGCTCCCAAGGCAGCCGGGCACAGGCAACCCTGGATACTAGGAGCCAAAATAAGCTTTTCCTCAGTCAAGCAGACTTTCTCAGGTCTTCTGTGACAATGACAAAGAGCTGACTGACATGGTTTCCAAAGCCAGCCTTGTACGGAGAGTGGTTTTGGTTTTGCGTCCTGCCCAAAGTGTCTTTTGTAGTCACAGGTAAGGCCTGACCAGATTGGAGCAGAGAGAACACTTTAATGTGAACCTCGACGGGGGAAGGCCAGGCAGAACACAAGGGGCCACCCACCCTTGAGAGAATGGCATTTGAGGACAGGTGAAGGAGTGGGACACAGGGAGGAGGAGAAAGAGGATGGGGTGAGGTCACTGCTGGGCTTACTCTAGGGCAGACAGGCAGCACGAGCATCCAGCAATGTGCCCAGGATATTTGAGAGCATTCGACTGTGCCAATCTGCCCTGTGCTATTGGCTCTTGTAGATACCAAGGGAGCATCTAGGGCAGTGTGTCTCAGAATCCCTGTTGGTTCTGGCAACTGTAAGACCTTGAGTGTCCCCAGGGTGGAGTGCATAGCACCGGACAGGATCAGGACAAGGAAGCCACAGGGAGGTGATAGCTGGGCCACCATCAGCAACAGGGGATGTGGGCACATGCCACAAGCCAGGAGAGGACCAAGCCAACACAGCAGTGCCTGCCAAGTCAGAGGCCAGAGCTCAAAGACCAGTGAGTCAGACAACCAAGGCCAAAGAGGTAGCCATAGGCCCCATGTAGATAAGCAGCCACCCCTGCCCACAAGGCAAGGTCTCAGAAGAGAAAGACAGGGGTGGGGGATAGAGGGTGGGAGTGGGAGAGAGGGGGGTGGGCTTGAAGACAGACCTGTATCAACAGAGTCGTCATTCACTGGTGATGCCTGTTATCCTCAAGTCAGCCCCACAAGGGGACTCAGAGCAAGTTGGGGTGAGAATGAGTGACTGCTTTGCTTCTGTTTGGTAGGCCAGAAGACACCCACATTTTGTAAACATCCCCGGGTGATGTAAATGTACAGGCAAGGTTAGGATAATTAGATGGTTTAGATGGTGGGAGAAGCTGAGAAACAGAGCCCTCGTGACTCATCTGGGGAAGCTGTGAAACGGCCTGGGGTGAGGCAGGGACCTGATGCTGATGTCAGCTGAGGACCACACTTTGGTTAGGAGGGGGTGGAATCAGGCTCTGGGGGTGCCCAGATGTCGTGGGTTGGATGGGTGAAGGTGGGAAGAGTTCCAGGTGTCCAGCATCAACATCGGAGAGACCTGGGGTTCTTTGAGAAGTACTGGGACTCTTGCTGACCTGGGACTTGGAGGTGGGCTGAGTTCCACCTTAGGTCCTGGTGACTGGAGCAGCCTGTTTGGCTTGGACTACAAAAGACCGTAGATTCGAATACAGATGGGAGGGTTAGCAATTCATTGCTACATCAGCTGTCATTGATTGACGCATGCTGGGCTCAGTTTAAGTTTTTGGGTTTTTTTTTTTTTTGCATGCATTGCTCCACTTAAGGTTACAGTGACCTATGAAGTAAGTAGAAAATGGGTCCCATTTACACATGGAGAAACAGAGGCATCAAGAGGCTGCTAAAATGTCCATCTAGTAACTGCCTTAGCTTAGTTTTGAACTCAGGTTGTTGGCTCAAGGAGCACACAGTGAACATCATTCCATGTGGTCACCAGAGATGGGAGCCTAATTCAAAATCTCCTAAACAGAACAAGGAAGTTGTTGGGGGAGTAAACTTGAGGTTAAGGGCAGTGCTGGGCTTCAGTCGGGTGCTAGTCCGCTGTCCAGACCCTGCTTCATCCCTGGCTCAGCTTTCAGCACCACCATCTCTCCAGCCACCGCTTTAGGTATGATGACAGTTCTGGAGGCTCCAGGCTCAGACCTTCTTCTTTCAGCAAAACCAATGGAGAAAGCTGACTTTTCAGCTTCACAGGTCACAGGCCACCGCACAAGCCAATCATAGATAACCACGATCACAGATACTCACTGGACAGGGTCCTGGAAGACGCAGATTGCCCACAAGAGCAGGGGGTTAAAAAGACTCCACTGGAATTCTATTTGCAAGGTTCTGGTTGGCTCTGCCCGCTGTCTACCTTTGACCATTGTCTCAAAGTCCTCCACCTTTCTGGTGCTCGGTTTCCCGTGGGTCACTTCAGCCACAGCCTCATCATCATAGATCATGTGTCTGGCCGCCATGACACTTGCCCACAGCTTCTGGATGGGACTTCCTCCTTCAGCTTTCTGTCCTGATCTTCCTGCCTGGACTGCACAAGCGCTAGCCTTACAGGTATGCTCTATTGTGCCTGGCTTAAGAGGTGATCTATAGCCAGGCAGTGGTGGCGCATGCCTTTAATCCTAGCACTTGGGAGGCAGAGGCAGGCGGATTTCTGAGTTCGAGGCCAGCCTGGTCTACAGAGTGAGTTCCAGGACAGCCAGGACTACACAGAGAAACCCTGTCTTGAACCCCCCCCCCAAAAAAAAGAGGTGATCTGTTCGGAGTGTCAGACTCTCTCTCTCTCTCTCTCTCTCTCTCTCTCTCTCTCTCTCTCTCTCTCTCTTTCTGTGTGTGTGTGTGTGTGTATGTGGGGGGGTGACTGTGTGTGGTGTGTGTGTGTGTGTGTGTGTGTGTGTGTGTGTGTGTGTGTGTATGTGTATGGTTTATTTCATTTCCTAATAGTTTTTCAAAGTGCAATGCTTTGATTTTGGTGAAGCCCAATGTGTCCACTTATTTTATTATTTTTTTAAAGATTTGTTTGACTATTCTATGCATATGATGAGTGTCTTGACTATGTGTGTATGTGTACCATCTCCACGCCTACTCTCTGTGGAAACCAGAAGAGGATGCCTTCCTGGCATTGGAGTTTCAGACTATTGTGAGCCATCATGTGAGTTCTGGGAACCAAACCTGGGTTCTCACCCACGAGCAATGGCCACTGAGCCAACTCTCCCATCCCCCTGTCACTTACTTTAGTTTGATTGATAATGATTTTTTTGGTGCTGGATTGAGGGCATCTTTACTGAACCAGAAATCACAATGTGTTTCTTGTAGAATGTTTGCTCTTTCATGTTTTATCTGTGGATACGTGGTCCACTCTGACCGCCTTTGTATGCAGGGCACAAGGGTCAGCTTCTTGGGGGAGAGGGCATATTCAGTCTCCAACAGAAATGCTCCCAGTTGCCGTCAGTTAGAGGGCCCTCAAACTTTCTTTGTTAATGATATAATTTTGAGTACACAGGGTCCACAATCATCTTCTGAAGACTGAAGGGGTTTTTTGAGCAGCCCAATACCCTAACCAGGTCTGGATTTCAAATTTTGAGGGCCCCTGTGAGGGATGGCTGGACTCCCCGTCTAAACTCTGAGCCTCTACCATGCTGGATGGGCTCCCAGTGTACATGCACGTCTGGGCTATGCTGTGGCTTGTCTGGATAGTTGGGGGGGGGGTCAGCTCAGCTCTTTGAGCCTTGCCCTGATTTGAGATGTATCAGCCCCTTGAGACACACCAAGCAAAGCGCCTGGAAATGAGGCATTGGAAACCCCAAGTCCCACAGGTGCCCCTTGAGGGCAAAGAACACAGAAAGGGCTCCTTCCTTGTCTGTCTTGATCAGTGTGCTGGAAATGGGATGCCACCCAGACATCTCTGTGCCACACACAGGAGGTGGAGTCACTAGGGCAAACGCTGACTTTCCAGCCATACGCTGGCTCCGATGAGGTCTCCCTAATCCTGATCCATTTCATGGTCTCCTCCCTTGGGAGCCATCAAAGTCTGACTCAGCACATATCCTCTCCTTCCATCCAGGTCCATACATAGGGCATGGGCTGGGGGTGGGGGATGAGGATGAGGAAGGGGAAGATGGCGAAGGTATGGTCCCATTTCTTTTGTGTCTGAGGTGCTCTGTAGAACTCCAACTGCTGACATTAAGAAATAACAAGCCAGGAGACTTCAGGAGTGTCAGCAGACAAATGCACGCACTTGCTACCAAGCCAGCTAACTTCTCTAGCCCCTCCTTCCAATATGGTGGAAGGAAAGAGTTAGCCCCTGCGTGCTGACCTTTGATCACACAGGCTGTGGCATGCACACACCCATATGCCTATACTAAATAAATACTTTTTAAAAAAAAAACAGGATAACAAGTCACATTTGCTATGTACCTTCCTGCCACAAAGCCTGTCTCATGTTCATTGCGTCCCTGATAACAGCCCTGTGCATCTGGGGCTTAAATCCATCTCTTTGGTACCTGGATTACAACAGCCATGAACCAGCTCTCAGATGTCACACTACCCAACCCCCCAAAACATCCCCCCCCTTCCAATGCCACTTGTAGGTGGGAAAGCCATTTCTGGAGATGGCCAAAGGACCCAGTCTGCTCCTGATCCAAAAAGAAGAGATACAAGTTACCCCAGCCCTCAGGCTGAACAGGCTACCAGCAGGAAATTAACTCAAAAGAAGAGACACACATCTCTGGACAGAGGATGGAGGAGGACTGGCCTGTGGTCTTCATTAAGTCACAAAGGGAAGGGCCAACTGTGCAGAGAATGCAGGCTTCCTGCTCCCACCACCCTGGACTCCTGAAACATCTTTATCCACTTACTCAGGGATACAGGAAATTCTCTCTCAAGCCACTTTTATTGGAGGCATTAGAAGCAGTCTCACAATCAGGAACAGATGAGAACCATCCACAGTGCATAGTTTCGGAAGGATGCTGAGCAGGCTTGTTTCATCTGAAGAGCCCCATGGATCAGACACCGCTGGGAAATGAAGTTCAGGAAAGTTCTAGAAACCGGAGTCATCAGCATAGGGTGTGGCACACGGAGGAAGACCCTGGGAAGTGTTGGGTCTTGCAGAGCTTCAAGTCCCACCCACAAAGCAGCCATCTTTGCTTCTCCTTTCACGGCTTCCTTCTTGGCTAGAGATTCCATTGCGAATCCCAGAAAGATTCAATCAAATCTCATTTGCCCAAGCTGGGGACGCAATGTCAAGGTACTGATGGGAAAAAGTGACAGCGAGTCGGTAACAGTAGGCTCACTATGCAGAAGATCAGATTCCCTTTCCCACACATGCGCACATCCCAGGTTTCCATTCCCCGCACATGCGCACATCCCAGGTTTCCATCCCCTCCCCCCCCCCCCCCCACACACACACACATGCGCGCACATCCCAGGTAGCTTGGCGCTGGCAGTACTGGCTGGGGGCCTTTCCTGAGCCTCTCTACCTCTGCCTTCACAGTGAGCCGGAGGAGGGTTCAGGGAGGGGACCACGGGCAAGCTCAGAGACTACAACATACCAGCCACAGTGCACACCCAAGACTCAGATTGATAAGCAAAGTCTACAGTCTATTTTCTGGCAGTTCAGCAGCCTTTATTGAGCTCCTATGGCATACCGTGCAGGACAGCTCGTGCAACAGCTATCCGCGTCATTGCTCTCCCAATGACAGAATAAGGGAACGCAGCAGAGACTGTGGATTTTAGGCGTCTGCAAGTGATCAGGGCTTTCCCTCAGTGTGGTTTTGAAGATTCCATCACTCTCCTACCAGATCACCCACCTGCTTTCCGCACCCCTTCGCCCAAAACACCTGCTGAAGGCTTTGGCGTGGTCATGGTTTCACCCATAGTCTGGTAGGTATTTGCTGAGTACTGACCGCAGTTTGTCATGACCGGGTGGGCATGCACTGTGGGCAGAGCAGCAAGCTTGAGATGCTTCACTCTGCAGGTTAGCCCAGTTAGCCCAGATCCATAAAGTATAAGGCCAGGCTCAAGTCTCATGCTGCCAGTAGGTGACTTTGAGCCTCCCTAAATCCCTGCCTGTATACCTCATAAACGCTAAAACTGTAAGGTTGACAGGTGTCTCTCCAGGTCAAGCCTGCAGGCCCTTTGCGTCATCTGCACCCATCTCAGGATGAGGAGACACGTTATTACTTTTACTCAGTAGTCTAGTCTGGCTCACATGCTCGTCCCTGAGCCAATCACTGAAGTGGAGGAAGTTGCTACCATTAGGTAGCTGGGGATCCTTTGCTCTACATAGATCAGCAGTTTCTGGGGTCCCTTTGGGGGTTCCATATAAGATACCTTGCACATCAGATGGCTACATTATGATTCATAACAGTAGCAAAATTACAGTTATGAAGTAGCAACAAAATAATCTTATGGGTTGGGAATCAGCATAACATGAGTAATTGTATTAAAGGGCCCTGGCATTGGGATGGTTGAGAACCACTGCCCTAGGAGGAAATCCTGGGTAGCAGAAAGCTCGCTGAGTACTGTGCCTCGGCAGCTTTCATTTTCTTCTCTTCTTGACTGTGGTGAATGGTGGCAGAGGGCAAGTGGAGGTGAAACTTTCTAGTGCTCCAGCTTTCCTGTAGGCTTCAAGCAGCTGAACCTCTTAGCTGTTCTGGTGCCTAGATGAGCTTAGGACTCCCCAGGTCTTGACAGCAGCCAGTGATGAATTCCTGGGCCTAGGGTGTGCCGTGTCTGAGACTCTGGTTCCTAAGTACTTAACAACCAGCCACCTTGATTTTTCTTTGCAGCTCAACTGGCTGGTGGCTCAGGGGTCACTGCTACTGCCATTCTGTGTATTCCGCTATTTGTTTCTTTGTTACATGCTGCTAAAAGTCTTTAAAGAGAAGCCTTTTATTGTGCTTAATGTTTCAACATCAGCCCAGGAAACACAGGAGGTGTCTCCCAGACAAAAGCCTTATATAGCCCAAGAAGGGGTGTTTGGAACAATTACAACACACTTTCTATGCAAATGAAGGTTTCTGTTTTCACCAATCACAACACACCTTTCATGCAAATGAAGGTTTGAGTTTGCATCAATCCCAACACACCTTCTATGTAAATGAAGGTTTGAGTTTGCATCAATCCCACCATACCTTATATACTGAAAGTCTGTGTTTGTACCAGCCACAGCACTGTTTCTTGAGTACCATTCCCAGCGGTTCCATTGAGACCTCACCGGGGAGTGCATCCTCTCTAGCCTGGGTAGGCATGGTCATAGGATCATCTTTGTGGTTTGCGATTGCACAAAGTTTAGTATAAACTGTGGACAGCTCTGTCTGATGCTGGGCTTTCAGGAGCTGGAGCAAGCAGCCGTGATTGTGTGTGGTCTTCTCAAGTCCTCAGAGTGTTCCAGACAGCCAGTGCTACTTAGGGGAGGGGGAGATTATTCTGGCTCATAGTTTGAGGATGCAGTCCATCACGGTGGGAAAAACACCATGGCAGGAGCTTGAGTCAGCAGGTCATAAGGTGCCTGCGATCAGGAAGCTGGGAGATGAAGGCTAGTGCTCTGCTTACTTCTCCCATTTATTCAGTCTAGGATGTATTTATTTATTTATTTCAGCCCACATGCTGCTGCCACACACATTCAGGGTGGGTCTTCCTACCTCATTTAACCCAATCTAGAAACTGCTTTGGAGTGTGGGGGTAAGGGAAAGTAGTGGTTATGTGTCACCAAAATGCATTTGTACACATGGATGAAGTTGTCCAAGAATAAATAAAACATACAAAAGTTAAAATTGTATAGTAGTAAACGAATGCATTTAGAATTAAAAAAAATAAATCAAGAAATGTTTTCTTTATTTTGGCTGTTCTAAATGACGCTGGGTGGGACATTCTTATAAATTTTCAGATTACCGATCATTTCTCAGAAAATGCTTCCTTCAGTGGGCTTTAAACCTGTCATGTCTGTAATCACACAGCACTTTCTTCCCCAGCCCAGTCTATCCTGCTTGCCCCACCTTCAGCAGCATCACCCCCACTCAGGCACTGAGGAGGAAGACAGGGATGCTGCGGTGGTCTGGTTCCCGACAGCAGGGCTGAGAGATGACCTTCTGTGGTATTTACAGGGAGAGTTAGCAAGAGGGAGGCAGGGCAGACAGGGCAGGCTAGCGGAGGGAAGCAATGGCCTCAGAAGGGACCAGCTCACGGAGGCAGGGCGGCCAGAGTGCTGTGCCTTCTGCAGTCATGGCTGAAGGTGTGTGGGCTCCAGGTGATGCAGGACCTGTTGGCACACAGAAGTTGTCCAGGAAAGGGAAGGCTACACTTAGAACAGGTAAGGTGGGCCACAGTGATGGGCCTACAGGAAGCTCACCCGGCCGTTCTTCATCCCTCCCTGCCTCCTACCTCTCACATATGCCCATTAGCAAGAGCAAAGGCAGCCATCTCTCCCTTCCATTGTGACCTGTCATCACCAGTTGCTATGGCGACCTTTACCTTGGACCACGCCACCACTGGCTTGAGCCTATGCCAACCTCACAACTTCTCTCCTCATCTCAGTCCGTTGCACTTCTTTCTCCAGCAGCCTCTTTGCATCTGACACCCTGGGTCTCACGGTCCCACTTCTGATGCCCTCCAGTGTTTAGGATAAAACCTGAACCTGGCCTTAGCCTACAGTGCCCAGAGCCCTGCTCCTCTACGTCTCTGCCAGCTCCTCACATCAGCCTCTTCCTGCTGCCTGCACCAACATCTCTGAGCTTCCTCTCATGACAGTTCTGATCCCAGGGCCCATGCCTCAAACGTCCCCTCTAGGTTTATACGATGATCCGATCCTAACTGGTTCCTCCTTATCTTCCGGTGCCCAGTTCAGAAGTCCCACTCACCTCACCGTTATAGACGGTCTGCTGATTTCCCTGCAGGGAATGAGAGCAAAACAGGCACCTCTCTTTTCTCTCCCATGATATAACCAAGCCTGGCACATGGGCTCCAGATACAGATTTGAGGGGTGGGCTCTGACAGTGCCCCCTCCTGGGTTGTACTGTCTCCTGTCTGCCTCGGTTCCAGGGGATTGTGCATCCTCTTCCCAGCCCCCAGGCTCCCACTCCCCAGGCTCCAGACATCTGTGACATGGATTTTTCTTCTGGGCTCAGGACAGGATACTTGGCTCTCCTTGCGGGCTATCACATCAGGGAAAGATAAGTCAACAACCTGGCTCTCCCTAAGTGGCTAGGTGGAGACTTGCTCTCTCCTGCAAGATGGGCCATGCAGCCCTACCCCCAAATTCCCTCAGACTTTTTAGCACTTAAGGTGCATAATCTGAGCCTAGGTCCACAGCAGTTATGTATGGGTGGCCTAAGTGTCTGTTTGGGAAAATGATCTCTAATCCCAGCAGACACTTGGGAGCCTTCCCACAAATCCTACCTCCTCTTAAAACGCCCCACAGTGCAGCTTGTCATGCGTAATTCTCCACTGTGGGGCAGCTCTCTAAGTACATCAGTCCTTTAGCTGCTAAGGACTTAGAGACACAGCCTTAATAGTGTAAAGCAAGAAGAGCCCTGTGGTGGCTCACCTAGCTGCGAACACGGGATGCAGGGGCTCAAGTTCTGCTCTCCATAATTTTCATAATCGTTGGCTTATGTCTCAGACAAGCTTTTCTCCACTGAGTGCAGGGACATTCTGCCAAGCCTGTGCCTGCCCTCCCTGCTGCGGAGCCGGGGAATCTGTCCACTTGGCAGGAATCTGATGGGTTGTTTGGGTCAGCTGCCTACTCAGACACACGTGGTACAGAGGAGTGGATACTATGCAGGTGGAGACATAGTAGGGGACATTGTGACTGACAGCTTTGCTGGAACCATGTGGTGGCCCTTGCTCCTTTGGCTGAAGGTTTAGACACTCATCAAGCTGCAAAGGAAGCCAGTGGCCATAAAAACCACGACCTGGAAGCTCTGTCTCTCTTTCCATACCTCACCCACACTGTCAGTAGTATTGTGTTGGGTCGTGATCTGTCCCACACTGTCTCCCACGCTGCCACCCATAGCTTACTCCTCTGCTCAGGAAGAGAATGGGCTAGAATGATAATGCCATAGCTACTTTCCTCACTGTTTGGACAAGATACCCAACAGAAGCAACTTAAGGGAGGAAGGATCTATTCTAGCTCACAGTTTGAGGATGCAATCCATCACTGAGGGGAAACATGGTAGCAGGAGCACCAAGTGGCAGTGCCCTTGATCAGGAAGCAGAGCCCAATGAATGCTGGTCCTTGGCTTGCTTTCCCCTTTCTATCCAGCCCAGAAACCCTGAAAAGTAACGTTTCTTCTCCTGCTCTAATTGTCCTCTCCGAGGCTCACTGCCTCCGTCTGCCAACCTAGGCCTAGTCCTGGAAGCGTCTACCCTCCGTACACTCTAATCTAGGCCTAGAATGTTTTCAGCTTCTGAAACTTACTGCTGAATAAACTCACCCTTTCTAGTGCTTTCTGAACTCTGGCTGGCTGGTTCAACTCAGCTGTTCTGGCTCAAAACTCTTCTCCAAGCTGGCTGATCCACTCTGGCTTTTCTCTCTGGGCCTCTCCTGTGTTGTTCTGCTTGGTCTCATACTAACTTTGGCAATCTGTTCTGAACTTCTGGCTCCTTCCTAGTCTCTGACTCATTTTGTCTTCACCTGTGTCTAGCTTGTTCTCTCTTTGCACAGCTGTTCCAGTAAAACCTGCTCCCCTGCACCGCCCCTCAGGTAGTGTCCCTTTCCTCTCTCTTCTCCTGAGGGCTGGGCGGATCCCATTCTGTCAACTCTTTCTCTGATTCATCACTTTGTCTGCCACTCAATTAGATATCACTTTTAAACTGGGCTGCTCCTTTCTACAAACTAACTTTACCTTCCTTGTTTGGGATTAAAGGTGAGTACTAAGGGCATGTCTGTATTCCAGCTGGAGGGATTAAAGCCGTGTGCTAAGGGCTGAGCCACACCACAACTAGAAACAGGTTTTTTTCAGTAAATAACACAATCTTGGGTTTCACAGAGTGATCCAATGTCCTGCAACAGAACACAGCCAGGGAGTGGCACCCACATTCAAAATGTCTTCCCACTTCAATGAACCCAATCGAGATAATCCCTCCCCAGATATGCCCAGTGGCTGGTCTTCTTGGTGATTCTAGATCTTGTCAAGTTGACAGCATGGACCATCACACTGTGAGCTTAGGACACTGAGCTGGAGAAGTGAAGACACCGCCTTCAGATCACCATGGGCCTCAATGCTCTCCTTGTGAATGGACTACTTGGGAATATGTTAAATGAGCCCCATCCTATGGCCTAAGAGATGCATCGTGGGTTGTCATGGGATAGATAAACTGGATTCTTAGATAAGCACAGATAAACTCTAGATTTAAAAAAAAAAAAAATCCAGCTGCTTCCATGAAGAACATCTTAGGGCCTTTACTGGATTTACGAAATCCTGAGTCTTTCCCAGAAGGAGAAAAGAGTGTTGTAACATTTCCCAAAACACTTTGCTCAAGAAGTTCTTTTGGCATTCACCAATAGATCCCATGTTCTGTGGGAGAATCTCGGGGAACAGAGAAGTGATGGGACCTGGGGACAGAACTTCTGACTTAGCTCTCTGCTCTGCCATCTGGCTGTGCTGTGTCCTCTCTGGGTAAAAATGTTTTGGGTCTCGGTTTCTACACCTGTACAATGGAACAGTTACCGTTGTTGAGTTTCTTGCTTTATTCTCTCCAGCTCTGTGATACAAGTCATTGGCAGAAGACCTTGCTCTGGGAGGTGTCCTCAGATGACATAGCTCTCATAGCTAAACTGCCAAAGGAGATGAACAGTGCCGTGGTGGTGTTGGTCTGAGGTGTGTCCCCCACAAGGAGTCCTCAGGCACAGGACTCTGATCACCTTGGAAACTTGAGGGCCTGTTTGTTGCAGGATAGTGTTTCCTCTTCATTTTTTCCTTCTCCCTTCCCCTCTTTTCCTCTTCCTCCTCTTCCTCTTCCCCTCCCTCCTCCTCTTCCTCCTTTCCCTCCTCCTCTTCCCCCTCCCTCCTCTACTTCCTCCTCTTCTTCCTCTTCTCCCTCCTCTACTTCCTCCTCTACTTCCTCCTCTCCCTCCTCTTTTTCCTCCTCTTCCTCCTCTACTTATCCTCTTCTTCCTCCTCTTCCTCCTCTACTTCTTCCTCCTCTTCCTCCTCTACTTCCTCCTACTTCTCCTCTTCTTTCTCCTCTCCCTCCTCTTCTTCCTCCTCTTCCTCCTCTACTTATCCTCTTCTTCCTCCTCTTCCTCCTCTACTTCTTCCTCCTCTTCCTCCTCTACTTCCTCCTACTTCTCTTCTTTCTTCTCTCCCTCCTCTTCTTCCTCTTCTCCCTCCTCTACTTCCTCCTCTCTCTCCTCTTTTTCCTCTTCTTCCTCCTCTACTTCCTCCTCTTCCTCCTCTACTTCTTCCTCCTCTTCCTCCTCTCCCTCCTCTTCTTCCTCTTCTTCCTCCTCCTTCACCATCACCACCTTTACCTCTTCATCTTCCTTCTTCTTTTGAGATAGGATCTCATTCAGTAACCGAGGCTGGCCTCAAGCTTCACGCAATCCTCCTGCCTCAGTATCCAAGGTGCTAGGGATACAGGTATGTCCTATCACACTCAGTTTTTATGGCACAAGTTTTAGGATCGATGCCTTGGGGTGAGGCTGTAGCTGTTGGTAGGATGCCTTCCCAGCATACACACAGCCCTGGATTCTATCCCCAGCATTACGTGAACTGGGTAAACCCAGAGCTTTGGAGATGAAGACAGGAGGACCAGGAGTTCAAGGTTGTCCTCAACTATGGAGTGAGTTTGAAACCAGCCTAGGCTACATGAGACACTGTCTTCTAAAAGACTGGTTTCTCCATCTCTGTCACTGGGAGCAATAGGATTGGGAATGGTCAAAGGGCTCTGGCTAGCAGGTTGGGGACGCACAAAGGTGAAGAGTGGATGTCATGTGAGCCAAGCCCTGGAACTGTAAGAAAACCCCCTTTGTCCACAGTCTATTTCTGTCTCATTGTTCTGTGACCTTCAGACATCAAGTTCAAAACCTTTAACCTGTTATGCTACTACAGCTTTAAATGTCACCCAAGCTTTGTACGCCCCAGTCTACAAACAAAAGAGAATTACTTTTTAAAAGTTGCTGGATTTGGGGTCATCGAAGCTTCGGACTGTGCTAGCTGTAGATAGTGGGGGCGGAGGTGGGGGGGAAGAGGGCAACAGTTGGGGACCTGAATCCAGACCTGCCCTTTGGTGTCATCTCTCCCCAGCCACAGCTTCAGGCAGAGCTGTGAGCAGGCCACCCAGGAGCTGTCAGACCTCTCCTCTGCTGACACGAGGGGTCCAGGCAGAGGGACACACAGGTTCCCATGATCAGCCCCAAAGTGGTCTTTAAAGCCGGCGCTTAAACCATTAACACCCATCATCAACAGTAAGCTAAGTGATGTTTGTAACCAAGAGAGTTTTGATTGATAAGAGCCAGCCATTTTTTCTTACAAGCAATGACTCCACAGATGTTTACTGAGCACCTACTATGCACTGGGCCCTGGAAAACGTGATGATGAATAAAGCCCACATTCTCTGATTTCTGCCCCCCCCCCCGTTGGAAACAGATTCACTGGAGAAACTAACTTAACCAGGTTGTCTTTATTATTATAAACAAAACTTCCTGGAACACAAAGTTGAAAGAAACTCAGATCAGAAACAGCAAGGGAAGATTTAAAAAAAAATACATGCATAATCCAATCACCTGCAGAAGGCCGCCACGGATAGCTTCAAGTGTTTAATTTCTTTTTAAAACAAAGGGATTTTCAAACACACAATAAGATGGAGCACTCATTTATCTTGCATTTCCACAAAAGACACCGAGAGTATTTTCCCATGTCATGAACTAGTCTTCAAAAATGCTTTCTGGAAGAGACATGATTCAAAACAGCTGTGTTCTGTGTCATCCGGGGCATGAGCAGGGTTTGAAAATACCCGTCTCCTGCTGCTGGCAGGCAGGTGATTGCCACGTGATAAACAACCCAACTGGAACGGTCTCGTGGACAGCAGTTTTGTCTATGTCAGGGGACATTTTCGGGTACATCACGGGATGTGTAACTCCACTAGGCCAAAAATAAAATGCTGTTTTTAAAATTATTACATTTTGCTTATTTGTGCATGTGTGAATAGCCTGGGGAACACTTGTTTAAGGCACAACATTTCAAGAGTCACCCAGACCTCAATAGTCACGTTAACTGGAGTCTCAGGCAACGCTTTCTGGTTTGGGTGCTGCTAGTACAAGCTCGGGACCTGCATGACATCTACCACTGAACTACACCCTAAATGGGGTTGATTTTAGGGGCCCGGCAGCTCTGCAGTTGAAAGCATTTGCTGTCCTCAAAGAAGACCCAGACTCGGTTCCCAGTACTCACATTGGGAGGCTCACAACGGCCTGGTTCCAGGGACTCAGACATCCTCTTCTGGCCACCTCAAGCATCTGTGACTAAGAACAGCAGGGGAAGAGAGACTCTGGGGAACATGCCCCGCATAGAGGAGTGCTGCCAAGTGTGCGGGTGATGGACAGGCCCGCCGGGATTCAATTGTTATACATAGTGTGCATATATGGAGAATCACACGGCATACCATAAATGAAGCACCAATTAAAATTAAAATACTCATGCTAAAACTTGGTGTATTCAACAACAGAAACACCTCAAAAAAGAAAAAAACAAAACAGTTTCTTGTAGATTGACTGTGGGGTGAAACAAGATGATACATACTTAAAACCCTAGGCTGTGGTACCTGGGACCTGATAATTTACAAGCGGGCAAACAGGTGGCTCCTTCTTCTGCTTATCTTAAGAGATTTGGTCCTCACTAGAACAAAAGACAAAGATATTTGGTCCTCACTAGAACAAAAGACAAAGATAAGCAAGACAAGTTTATTCCACTATAGCTTTGTATGACACAGGAGCCAAGACTACAGACCCAAAGACCCAGGGTGGTCCACCCACCCATTTTAAGGCTCAGGTTGGGTGAAGCCACAGAGACAGCCAGTAAGCATTATGACAGGACCAAAAAATGGCATTCTGTTCACAGTGACAGACTTAGGGCACACAGCAGGCCTGTGTGTTCAGATGCCCCCAGATGTCTCAGTGGGACCAGCTTTCTTCTTCCAGATATGAAGCATTCCATTCTGCAGCTGTGCCAGACACTGGAATTGGCTCAAAGAACTGAGTCAACAAGTATAATCCTTACCCTTGGGGAGTGAGCCTACGATCCAAGGGCAGCAGACAGCAAACTCATGCTGTAATGCCAACTATGACTGACAAGATTGGGTTTTGTAAGGTGAATAGGAGTTTGCTGGGTGGAGATGACAACAGAAGCTGAAGCAGAGACGGGGAGGAAGAGATGGAAACCGAGCAGGCTGTGTGATGACTCCGGAGGAGGTGAGTCTGGGCTCCAGCAGACCTGTCTCCACCTTCAGAAGAGGCTCCGTGGAGCTCCCCACAGCTGCTGCGTGAGCTCAGCCCTCGCTGTCAACCGGCAGCCCAGTGGGCCAAGGTGCTGAGTGGCTAAGGGATTTGATCCCAGAAACCGAGGTGGGAACTTAAGGGTAATTAATCCAACAAAAGCCAAACTTCAGAGTTCCAGGAAAAAGCAGAAGAGATGGCATTGTTGTTTCTCTTCTGGGAAAACAAAAACAAACAAAAAACCCCTCTCTCACTAATTCATCTCCTGCGGGCTTTCCCTCCTGCGAGCTGTCCCTCCTGCAGCTGTCCCTCCTGCAGGCTGTCCCTGACATTTGGAGATGGAAAAGGTTGTCTCTGAACCACATCCTGTCAACTCAAAACCAGTGTGGATATGATCATGACACCTACTGGGCCCCTACCCGGACTCTCCAAATACCCTGTCTCTCCACAAAGGCCCAGGAAGGGGAGAGGGTCCTGCCTATTCACTTCCCCAGCACCAGGAACCAGATGCAATCCCAAGCAGGTGCTGGGCCACCCGCTGCTGAATCCATGCACTCTTGTCCCGTCAGGTCCTGCTGAGGATGTCCCCTCCTCAGGGTGGCTCCCGTGGGAGGACCTTCCCAGTGTTTCTCCCAGTGTCTTCTCTGTTCTCTGGCTGTTCCCCTGTTGGCACCCCCCACCCAGCCTCTCAGTCTGCAAGTTACTGTGCTGTAAACACTTCAATGAAGAAGCCTTTAAAGAATCCTTTGAAGAAAGATTGCAACGTGACTAATCGCCCCTTAATTTATGGCTCTGGAAATCTGCATTTTCTTCACGTGGGCCTTCCTCGAGGCGGGGGTGGGGGTAGACAAAGAAAGTCCCAACGGTGGCTGAGCGTCCTGCTTCGAAGCCGCAGATACTTGCCTTTTTCTTCAGTCATTACATGGTTTTAAGGTCCGCAATGGAGATTATGCACAAGCAGGAGGGGCGGGGCGAGAAGAGGGCGTGGCATCGTTAGGAACGTGAGGGCGTGGCGTCGTTAGGATCCTGAGCTAGTAAGAGAACTGAGCCCAGTGCAGTGGCAGCCCCTCTGGGCGCCAATCTTTTTGTACCTGGACCCACCCTCGTCTGCCCTCTCTGCTTGCTCCCTTCCCCCCCCCCAGGCCAAGAGGCAGGCGTGGGCGGATTTATGAGACTGGCCCCTGTGGAAAGGATTGGGGGATAAATCTCAGCTTATGTACGAGAGTGATCTACATTTATTGTACTTAATGTGATCTTTAACGTGTCCAGCAGGGGCCCATAAATCCCTGCCTGGCCGCCCTGAGGCAAGACCTGGGCCTGTCTGCCCTTCGCTGGGCGGGGGTGGGATGGTGGGGGTGGGGGGCTGCGGTGAGAGTTACTGAGTCTGTACGCCCCCCTTTCTGGGACTCCAGAGCTGGCTGAGTAACCGGAGCCCCATTTCCTTCTTAGATGGGCTGAAGTCACATGCCTGACCCCAAAGAATCACCACTTTGGGACAGTAATGGCTCTTGTCTTTGACTTTGTGAATCCGGGGATCCCATCAGGAACTGGAAAAGGGAAGAGTGTATAGCTAACGCGACCCAGTTAGTCAGGGAAAGAAAGTAGAGTGAGCTGTGACAGACCTTGTGAGAGGCAGGAGACACGTGGTCTGTGGACCCTCAGCTTAGGACTATGTAAAGACATGCTCTGATCTTCTATGCTTTGTATAGTGACTACCCCAGCCTTCCCATGTCTATAAAGATACAGGGACTTCAGAGGCCATGGCTTGCTCAGTCTCCCCACTGAGTGGTAGCTGGACTGGGGACCCACCACTGCCTGTAGTTGTGAGCTCGTGATGCGCTGGTGTGCATGCTCACTGCTGTGCTTGTGTGCCTGCAGGCTTGCATGTGTCCTTGGCTGGGGGCTCCTGGCAGAGTCTGGAGACCCTCGAGGACACCATAATATATTTTAATGCTTCTGCCTAGCTCTCTCTTCACAGGGGGGAAGCCAACTTGGCTGCAGACAGACTGTGTTTCTGCTTGTCCTCTGGCTGTGTGAATGTGTGTTTGGGGTGGAGAAAGAAGATGTTACAGATCAGGAGGGGAGTTGGGGACACCAGTCTCCTGGGAATGACCCAAATAACCTTTATAGCCAGCTGTGAAGCCACCTGTAGTGCCCCACACCTGCAATCACAGCACTAAGCAGGCTGAGAGAGAAGAAGCACACGTTCAAGGCCAGCGTGGGCTACATATGGAGACCCTGTCCCAAAACTAAACAGAAGAGAGCTGGCATATCAACTAAAATCACTCTCTTCCCTGGGCTTGAGATGCCCCCTCCCCCACCAGCAGCATGGCCTACATCTTCGCACATATCAGTCTGTAGACGGGTGGGACTCATGTGGGACCCAGAAGTATGAAGCTCCGCTGTTCTGTCATCAGAACTGCCCTTTGGGTTCATGGGGCGGGGTGTCCATGTTTTCCTTGGGTGAAATTCTGGAAATGGTGTCAAGCCTGTAATCCAGGTGGGGCTGCTGAGTGCTGGGTAGAGTGTGCCAGAGAACTCTTCCCAAACACTGCTTCATGGAATTTCACGGGAGGGTCCCACTTCAGTGTGGTGGTGTCTGATTTTAACCCTGGCCCATTTGTATAGAAACCCAGAAAACCAAGAAAGAGGGACCGGGGGTGGCGTACAGTTGACAGAGTGTTTGCATGAGGCTCTGGGTTTGATTCCCAGCACCACAACCAGGCATGGTGGCACACACACACCTGCAATCCTGGAGCTTGACAGGTGGAGGCAGGCAGGCAGAAATTCATGATCATTCTTGGCTACATAGAAACTTTGAGGCTAGCCTGGGATACATGAAACTTTGTCTCAAAGTAAAGACAAACAAACCCAGATAGATAGATAGATAGATAGATAGATAGATAGATAGATAGATAGATAGAGCCTAGACTCCCAGCATTTTAGATGTGGGGGCATATGGATGGTAAATTCAAATCTAGCTTCAACTACACAGTGAAAGTTTGCCTAAAACCAAATCATATCAAAAAAAAAAAAAAAAAAAAAAAAAAGAGGGGCTATGGACTGGCTCTGTCTGTGCCCTGATCTTACTTTTCTTGCTGTGAGAAAGCGCCCTGACAAAAAACTCCATGGAGAAAGGTTTCATTCAGCTTACAACTCCTGGGCGCAGTTTAACCTGGAGGGACATCAAAGCAGGATCTGAAGCAGCCTCAGTCAAAAGCGGAGAGAAATGACTGTGCGCATGTCTGTGCTCAGATGCCTCTCTCTGCTCTTACCCAATCCAGGGACCCCCAATTAGGGCGTGATGCTGCCTGCTTTCAGGCTGGATCTTCTCACATCAAAGAAGAGGGCCAATCCGGCCATTCCCCCTCAGATGTGTCCACAAGCCAATCTGGTCTAGATAATTCCTCACTGGGACTCTCTTTCCAGGTGACTCAAGGCTGTGTCAAGTTGACGAACTAACTACCACAGCGGGCAGAGGTACTCGCCGATAGCCTGAAGATCCGAGTTTGATACCCAGAACCCAGAAGATAGAAGGAAAGAACTCAATCCCTCAAAATGTCCTCTGACCTCCACACATGGGCTGTGGTGTACACACCTACACGCAAACACAGACACACACCTACACACATACCTACACCTATACACAACCTACATACACACATCTACATACAGAGCTACACACGCACCTACACACACACCTACAGACAGCTACATGCACACCTACATGACACACATACCTACAATACTCTCACCTAGACACACCTACACACACCTACATACACACACTTACACACAGACACACATACACCTACACACAGACACACCCACATCTATACTTACACAGACACATACACCCACATACACATGCCTACACACACACAGTTACACACACACACACACACACACACACACACACACACACACACACACACACACACTGAATGTAAACTTTTTTTAAAAGTAAGAAAAAGTGTCATAAAATCCCATGTAACACTTTTGTGGAGAGACAGTCCAGTTTTTACCTCTCTCAGTCTATCTGGCCACACACTTCTGTGCACGTGTGTATTTCCTCAAAACTAGGATTGCCCAGTGAAACCTGATCTACTGGAGTTTGTCCTCGGTACCTTGGGATAACCTTGCCTGATGTTCCAGGCTCTTCTCCCCACTGTTGTTCAAGGCAATTCTGTCCAAGCAGAAGAGTTTGTTCTCTACTTATGAACAACGCTTGAGGCTAGCCCTCTTCTCTGCCCACGATGAACTGCTTAGATTAAATTCCTAGAGGTGAAATTGCCACTCAGGAGTTGGACCACTTGGAGAGATATCCCATAATTCTCATAAAATAATCCTCTATACATCAGGGTGGTCGCTTTGGTCAAGGACATGAAAATCCAGACATAATGAGAGGGGTTTTGTCAATAAAGTAGGAGTTTGGGAGTGACCCCCTTGAAAGTGAGGGGCTAGGGCCAATGAAAAGAGGCACTGAAGACGTTCTGTCCCCTTTAGTCCTTTGCAGAGGACAGGCCTGGCTGCCTGCCACGTGGTGTTCTGTCCCTAACACGTCTGCAATCTCTGTGCACAGGGCGCGAGCTGAATCAACACTGTTGGGCAAACAAATATTTGTTGAAGGGACCAATGTTTGTTGAATGTCCAGAAGTTTGCTGGTTGAATAAATGTTTATTGAAAGAGAACTATTGTTCTTAGAAACACGGCCGCTGACTCATGGACTCTGAGTTCCCCACTGCAGGGCCACTCCAGGGTTGACAAGAGCCTCCTCTCGCCTGACCAGCAGCTCTTGAAGGCAGGCTGGTGTTGCCATCTCAAATGGCTTGCTTTTAGATCCTGCACCCATCGGTGCAGCATGGAGAGTGCACCCTGTCCTCATCTCTGCTGCTACAATGACAGAAACTGGGTGGCTGCTTTGCTTTCTTCTTTAAAGCAGGTTTTATTCTTTAAGCGATCACCTTCTGTGTGCTTCTTCTTCAGGTGAACCCCTGGGGTTCCATGGCCATTTAAGAATTTCTTATAATGGGCTCATCTCCAATCCTGACTAACCAAGGGGGCTCCACACACGGGATCCATCTTGTTTAGCATTGAGTTCCCTCCAAAGCATAGTTGCTCTGCCCAAGAAACCTAGGAAGGGAGAGCTACTAGGTGTGGCTCAGTTGGTAAAGTGTGGCACTTGCAAGAATGAAGAACCTGAGTTCAATCCCTGAGAACCCATGTAACACACACACGTACACACACACACACACACACACACACACAGAGAGACAGAGAGAGACAGAGAGAGACAGAGAGAGACAGAGAGAGACAGAGACAGAGACAGAGAGAGACAGAGACAGAGACAGAGAGACAGAGACAGATCAAATCTGTTGTTCATGGCGACGCACCTGTAACCCTGGTACTGGGAAGTGGAGAAAGACAGATCCCAGAGGTTCACTGAATAGTCACCCTGGCCTACTGGTGATCTCCAGGCCAATGAAAGAGTCTGTCTCTAAGAATAATGTGGACAGCTAAGGTAGACCCCTTAACACGGCCATTCCTGAACCTCCCTGAAGAGAGGTCAGTGTTCACATTATTCAAGTGGTGTGGGCCCTGGGAGGACTCTGTAGTACAGTGGGTGTCCCCAGTTCCCCCTAAAGTCTACCTGTGGCTATGGCTGAAACCTGTTTGTTTTCCCTGGGTTTAGGCTTGATACCTGTTCTAGAAAGAAGTCCTATTTCCCAGTGCAGAGGAGAGGAGGATCCCAACAGGCCAGTCATGTGACTGTGTGCTCATGGACATGTGTGCCCACTGTGCTTACTATGTGAGTGTTCACAAGCCCACGTGCCCACTGTGTGACTGCTCACAGGCCCGTGTGCCTACTGTGTGACTGCTCACAGGACCATGTGCCCACTGTGTGACTGCTCACAGGTCTGTGTGTGCCCACTGTGTGACTGTCCTCAGGTCTGTGTGTGTCCACTGTGTGACTGCTCTCAGGTCTGTGTGTGCCCACTGTGTGACTGCCCTCAGGTCTGTGTGTGCCCATTCAGGACTGTGTTCATAGTCTTGCTTTGAGTGCCAATGAATGGCAAATCTAATCTCCAGAACCAAATATCATGATGTCAGCTTTAGTTCTTACAAAGAAGGGAAGCATTCATTCATTCATTCATCCCCTGTGAGTTTGTTCTTTTTAAAAGATTCATTTGTTTTATTTTACGACCGTTGTGCATGCACCACTTGCTTGCCTGCTGCCTGAGGAAGCCAGAAGAACACCATCAGATCCTCTGGAGCCAGAGTTATGCTACGACCGCCGTGAGCCATGCTATGGGCACTGGGAACCAAACCCACATCCTCTGCAAGAGCCTCAAGGTCATCCATTCATTTCTGAGACCTCTGTGTTTGTTTGTAAAGGCCATGGCTCCTCCTCTCTACCCAGCCAATCATAGGTTTGGACAGAGGAGAGGTGCGGAGGTATGGGTTTCCACTCACCAGGGTGACTCTGCCCTCCTTGATGTTGGCTTCCAGTCCTGTTAACAGACTCTCCGGTGTCAAGGCTGCCCCCATTTTAATGACAACATGAAGATATCTGTTCTAACTGTGGCATGGCACCCTGGATTGGGACAGAGTCCTGAACAGATGGACTCATGGAGACAGCCTGCAGGAATCTGAGGGAGCCTGTGGCACAGCTAACAGTGTTGTCCCCATGTCCCAGTTTTACTTCCCACAGTGGACTGACGTCACAGAAGGGGCTGGCGTGTGTGGAGCGTGACAGCAAGTGGGGTCTGTTTAAAGGTTACTTTATAAAAACCTTTCCCAATGTCTCTCCTCTTTTGAGACAGTCTTGATATCTACTTCAATCCAGCTTGAACTTGCTACATCCTGACCACTGTAATTGCACCCTCTCCCCATGAATGCCCACCCACCCACTTGCCTCAGATTCCTCTCTAGTTCTGTCTGAACGCATATCTGAGCTAAATTGTCCCAGGCCCCAGGGCCCAGTAGTCTTGGGGCTGGACAGCTGCTCAATGCTCTAGAAGTCTGAGGTTCCAGTCCCCACATCCTGTGAAGCTGTGAATGCCTATGACCCCAGCCCTGGGGAGAGGAGACAGGTGGATCCTGAGAGCTCAGTAGCCAGTCAGCCTACAGAGCTGATGAGCTTCTAGGTCAGTCAGAGACCTCATGTCAAGGCAGTATTGCGGAGAGTGGGAGAATACACCGGACGACTGACCTGGCTTCCACGTGTGCACCCCTGGGCATGCACACCCACATACATGCAACACACACACACACACACACACACACACACACACACACACACTCACTCACTTTTAAAGTGTCTCCCCAACCAATTTCCCAGCTCACCATCCTCGGTTCAGCTCAGGCACCCAGGGGCCTGGCCTTGCCTCAGAAGCCTGCTGTCTCCCTGTCACTGACTTTCTCCTTCCTGTCCCATTTACACTTGCCTCAGTTCCAGGCCTCTCCCTGGGACGGGGCTGGGATGCAGGCTCTGGACCATGCACACTGTCCCTATCTGCCACGGTCTCCTGTCTCCAGGCTCTTCCTTTTCACCCCTTCAGCCCATCCTCCAATAGGCTGACTGAGGAGCCTTCAAGAACAGGTTCTGCCAGGCCAGCCTCACCTCTAATGATTCTGTCCTTCGATGACCTCAGCAGTGGTCCCACTTCTCTGACTCCTGCCCCCCATTCCACACTCCACTCCAGCTGTTGCCTGTCTTTCTGGTCTTCAAGCACAGTCCTGCCCTGGGCCTTTGCACATGACATTCCTGTGCCCATGGTTTTCCGTTCCCTCACGCCCTCCAAGTCTTGCTCAAAGGTCCCCCTCCGAGTGAGGTCTTGCTGAAGATCTTCATAAACCAGTAAGCCCCCCTCTGACCCTGCGGGGGCTTCTCTGTAGTATCCCAAGCACACACGTCTACTGTGCTCGAGGTTGACTGGGTCTCAGTGTAGTCGGCAAGTCCAGAATAGCAGAGCTTGGTAAGAAAATGATTTAAAAACACTCAGTGGCCGGGGAGATGGTTCAGTGAAACATCTCCCATGCAACTTGAGGACCCAAGTTCAATCCCCAGCATCCATGTAAAACTCTAGGCAGGCAATATGTGCCTTTGGTCCCAGGACCAGGGAGGCAGATATGGGAGGAGCTCAGGGGCTCTCTAGCCAGTCCAGCTGAACAGGTGAGTTCTGTGTCATGTGAGAGACCTGGACTCAAAAGCAAAGTGGAGTGCAATAGAGGCCTCTGTCCTGCATATCAGTCCCTCCCCTCCCACGCACGCACACACACACACACACACACACACACACACACACGACATTCACATACACTCAAACATACTCACACACACACTCTCACAGACACAAACACACACATACCACGCTCTCACACACACACTCACACACTACATACATACTACACTCACGCATGCTCATACATACTCAAATTTGTACACACACTCATAAACTCACAAACATCATAGTCCCATTACACTACACACACACTCACATACCACACACACATTCATACACACACACATCACACACACACACTCACACACACAGACCACACATATGCCGCCTTGAATGACTTAGGTCCTGTGGGCTCAGGAAGGCTCTCCTGTGCCTACGGCAGGTAGGCCAGGGGTTTAGGGGTGGCTTCATCTCTAAGTCTAGTTCTGAGGTTCCCCTGCAGGTGTGCACACAAAAGGAGACGTGAGAGTGTGCATGGGGTGGCTCCCAGGCTCAGGTGTCCCAGGGTGGCTGGAGGAGTCTACCCTCTGAGGACCACTGTGCCCTTGCAGGGTGAGCACAGGTCTGGTGGAGGTTTGTGGGTGCAGGCAGGAGGCTAGGCCTCACCACCTCTGCTCTCCTGGTCTGGAAACTGTGCCTGTCCATGTTGCCTGCTTCTGTAACTTGTCTCTTCTTATGCCTCTTCCCCTTGGCACCCTGCTCCTCTTTCCTGCTGTCCCTTTGTCCTTCAGTGTCTCCCTCCTCTCTGCCTCATCTGTTGCACCCTCTGCTGTGGCCTCTTACTGAGTCTCACTAGTCTCCATCTTTGCCTTTCCCAAACACCTGCCCACTCCTTCCTTGGCCTCTCCCACCCTGGCCTCCTCTCAGCTTTCTTCCTTCCCAGTCTGTCTGTTCAGTGGCATCGCCTCTTTCTCTTCACCTGCCCGTCCTCCCTTCCTTGCCAGCCCTGTCTGTCCCCGTCACCCTCTTTGTCTCCCTCGGCTTTCCAGGAAGGCAGTGGTGATTTATGAGCTGTGGACAGGGCCAGCTGTGGGTGCGGGAGGCCCCCGATTAAGGTTTCCCGGAGGAAGCTCTCTGCTTGAGATGGCAGGGTGACAGCGTTTACAGAGCAGCCTGGGCTCAGAGCACGCCTGTCAGCCCGAGACAGATGGAGTGCTGGAGAAGGCCCGTTACTTCATTCACACCTCTGCGGGCAAACAATAAAACACTTACCACAGCCTTGACACAGGCAGGGGCCTCGCAAGAATATTCCCAGTCGGCCCAGGGGCCAGAGCTTGGGTAGTGGGGACAGGTGGTCCCAGGACTCCAAGCCCAAAGCCCCCCAACCCAGCTCTTGCTTAAACTCTGAGACTGTGACTGGATCAGCCGTTTTCTCTGGGCCTCAGTTTCCTCGTCTGGAAAGTGAGGTGTGGGGAAAGAAAAAGCACAAATAAACTGGAGAGTGCCACAGAAAGTTAGCATGGGCAGGAGGTGGAGATGATACCCAGGCTATCATGGTAGGTGGAAAGGGCCTACTTGAAGTTCCAGCCTGTGCCTTGGAAAGAAGGTATCTGATACAAGGTGGCCATGAGCAGGAAGGTCTTTACCCTCTTCCTGGGAATGCCTTCCCTTAGGCACTCAGTTCAAAAACAGCCATTCACAGGGTGTGTGGACTCCTCATACAAGACTGAACAAGCTTACCCGGACGGACGAGGAGAGGACAACAGAAGCCCACACATGCAGCCAGGCCTGTGGTCAGGAGGTGTGGGCTGCAGACAGTTCCCTCACCAAGGAAGAAAACAGATTCCCTACCTCCTCCAACCCCAGGGTCTTCATCTGTGAGATGGAGCAGATGCTGCCTGCTCTTAAGGGTAGCTGTGAAGGTTATCAGAGAGGATTCAAATACCGTGGTCACTAATCCAGTAAAGACCTACTGTGTACACCGCTGAGGTCCCCAGGGAGGGTTCTGGAGACCTGTTTCAGAGGCTTACAGAGCTGGGGACTTCAGCCTAAGAGGATGGGATGAGGAAATACAGTGTGTGGTGGAGGCGGGGTGCCTATGATCTGGCGGTCAGGGAGGACCTCTGCCTGCTGCTCAGCTTTTCTATCTGAAGATCACAGCTCTCTCTCCCCAGGCTCTTCCATCTTCAGGCCTGCGCACAGGCCTGTGACCAAGGATACCACAAGAAGTGGAGAAGCTCCTCCTGCAGCATCAGCAGGAACTGAGCCCCCCCCCCCTTCCCTCAGCTCAACTTGGCCTGCCTTCAGTATCCCCTTACTCTTACCCAGTTCTGCCAGACTGAGGTACAAAACAGAGTATTTGTTGGCCTCTGAAGATGAGGTCAAGAGACAAGGACTCCTCCAGCCCTGCTGGGTCACAGGACACATGGTATCCGAGTTCACTGCTCCTTGTTGCTAACCTTGGAGCACCACAGCCTTCACACTCATGTACAATGAGAGATTCCAATTGTTCTCTTTCAGAGGACCTGAGCTCAGTTCCCAGCACCCACAAGCACCTGTAACATTAGCTCCAGGGGGGATCTGACACCCTCTTCTGGCCTCCACAGTCACCTGCATATACGTGGTATAACACACACACACACACACACACACACACACACACACACACACACAAGTAAACAACAAACAAACAAATAAAAGTCTTTAAAAACAACAACAACAAAAGCCTTTGATACCAGTACTCAGGAGGTAGAGGAGGCAGAGGCAGGTGGATCTCCATAAGTTTGAGGCCAGCCTGGTCCACACAGCAAGTTCTAGGACAGCCAAGGGTGCACAGTGAGACCTCTCTCTGTGTGTGTCTCTCTCTGTCTCTGTCTCTCTGTCTCTGTCTCTCTGACTCTCTGTCTCTGTCTCTGTCTCTGTCTCTGTCTCTCTCTCTCTCTCTCTCTCTCTCTCTCTCTCTGTGTGTGTGTATGTGTGTGTGTGTGTGTGTGTATACACCACTCAACTCAAAGACCATATGGGGACAAGGAGAGGGCTGGTACCATGCCAGCCACCTTAGTTGCCTGTGGCTCTGGGTCCAGAGACCATGCAGAGTGAGAAGTATCTGTTTGCCTACACTGTCCTGTCAGGGAGCTGGCTTTGTTCTGAGCATCTGTGGCTTTTACGCTCACCATCCATCGTGTCTCTCTCTCTCCACAGAAGCCAATGGCTTCCCCCTTGCTGGTAAATGGATCCCAGTCACCATGCACAGCACTTTCCCCTTCTGAACACAAGCTGGGGGCAAAGGCGGGAGAGTACCAGTGAGTGGCCTCAGGGAGATAGAGGCTACTCACTGTCCTCCAGTGTCCCTTGGCTCCCTTCTTGCAGCTCAGCAGGCAGAGGGGACGCTCTCAGGAAGCTCACCAGCATAAGGAGCTTCAGAGCCTGGCCTGAAGTTGCTGTAGAAGTTGGGGTGGGGTGGTGGGCACAGGGCTCTCTGGGATGTAGGAGTTCAAGGAAGTTTCCAGTCTTTCCTAGCCTCTTGCCTGTGGGGTGCTGCCCAAGGGCGCTCTCCCTGGTCCTTTCATACACACTGCTGTTTCTGTCAAGTACATCTTGACATCTCACCCCCAGCCCATGTCCTGTGAGAGGATGACAGCTCCACACTCTATATCCACACCCCACACACACCTTGCTAACCCCACCATTGCTCCCCACTCTCTCCACAGACCCCACAAGGTAAGGAGAAAAAAGGTGGTGAAGGGCTTATTAGGGCAGGCCTCATGTACACAAGGCTGTAGTGACCATGACTGTCAGAGTGTTGCTGGTGGTACTCCACGAGTCCAGTGTGGTTAGGGTTGAGGGAAGCACAGAACCCAGGCAGGGAGAGGGTCTGGGTGAGGGGCAGAGGCTAACTGGGGCAGAGTGGCCATGCAGGGGGGGCAGTTCAGAGACCCATGGTGGTCTGTAGGTCTGTAAAGACAGTGTCTGATGGAGGTCGGAGGGGGAGGAGGAAGGAAGGCGTCTGGGTGATCCTTCACTGAGATGGATGGTTCTAGCAACAGCCCAGACAGGACCGCCCACCCCTGTGTGCTCTGCACAGTGACAACTCCCATCCAGACTTGATGGGAGGCTACTGGCCATGTCTGCCCCCTTGTCCCTGGTAGGGGGTAGGGTATTTCTCAAAGTTGGGGTCCAGAGGCTTCTCCCCTGGCCCTACTCACACACACACAGGCACACACACACACACACACACACACACACACACACACACACACACACACACACACGGGGGGGGGGCACTCAGAGCACTGGGCCTGTCAGACCAACCTTCCTAACAATCTTCCTTTGTCTTCCTGCCGGTTCACCACTTTCAAGGCTCTAGCATCCTCAGATCATCCCAGTCGCCCAACACCTCTGTAATTTGGTACTACTGAAGTCTGACCCACCTTTGCTAGGCTGCATGGTTTGAGCCACTGTGAACAGCAGTCTCCTCCTCCGCTCTGTAGAGACAGGAAATAGCAAACCTGGAGGGGGGTGTGGATCCCAGGTCTGTTACTTCCTGGTGTAAAACTTCAGTTTCTACATCTGACAATTCGGGTGTCTGTAGAGGACGAGTGAGGCATTGGTGAGAAGGGCATGGCCTGAGGAGAGGTCAGAGGAGTGTCAAGAGGGCCTAAGTAATTCCTGTCCACACATAGGGAGACACAGAACCAAAGACCCTGGGCAGGGGCTTAATGGTGAGAGGTGTGTTTCAGTCCCTCTGTGTTAGGACAAGGGATGAGAAGGGGGTGTTGTCATGATCGCAGAAGTCCACTTAACTCAACAGCCTGTCCCTCACATTTCCACCCCTTTGGCATGGGAGTCACAGAAGAACTAATCTTGTGTTTTTCCTCCCGTGAAGCAGAGCAACTGTTCATCTGTCCATCCATCTACCTCATCCACACCTATCTCATCCATCTGTCCATCTGTCTGTCCATCCATCCATCAGTCCACCCACCCATCCATCCATCCATTTGTCCATCCGTCCATCCACACACCATACATACACCCATTCATCTGTCGGTCCATCTGTCCACCTAGCTGTATATTTGTCTTTCCTTCAGTCTGCAATCCACACACCTATCTCATCCATCCATCCAGCCAGCCAGCCACCTGTCTGTCCACCCATCTGTCCATCTGTCTGTCGGTCCGCCATCCACACACCTATCTCATCCATCCAGCCAGCCAGCCAGCCACCTGTCTGTCCACCCATCTGTCCATCTGTCTGTCGGTCCGCCATCCACACACCTATCTCATCCATCCATGCACACACTTATCTCATCCACCCATCCATCCACACACCATCCATCTGTCCATCTCAACAGTCCGTCTATCCAGCTCATGTCCCTATCCATTCACCCGCATAGGCCTTCCCAATTGTCAATCACCCATCCATCCGTCTCCTCTCCCCGTCTTAATCCTCTCCCTCAATCATCTGTCCATTTAATTTACCCCACTCATCGGCCCCCCTGCCCATCCATCCAGGACTTCCCACCGTAAAGTTCTCAGCTGCCCACCTACTCACCTGCACACCTATCCAGCCTCCCAGGGAATCGTGCTCATCAGTAATTATGATCTGTACAGAAAGAAATAGAAGTAGCAGAAGTAGGGGAGAAAAATAGGGAGTCTGAGGATTTGAAAGACAAGCCATTGGGTAGCAGGTGGCCTAGACAAGACAGTGGGAAGGAGAGCTGGCCAGGGAATCACGGCAGGAACGCTGTTCCCACACAGAGCACTGGAAGCTATGAGTCTGACGTCCAGGTCAAGCCAGTAAAAGGCGGAGGCCACAGGTGAGTAGAGGCTGTAACAGGTTTGGGGCTGCAGGAAGCCAGGACCCTTGGGCCATTCAACAATAGCTCTGTCCCTACTCCAGGAGACTCAGCACTCCTGGCAGGCCCTGGAGCTAGCACCAAACGTTGAAAGTCAGATTTTGAGTGTATACCTGGGACTGCCTCTCATGGCCTGTGTGTATGACCTCCTGGGCTAGGATTACTTCTGGCATAATGGATAATGTCTGTAATTCTCACACTGCTGAGGGGAGCAAGTGGAAGGATGGCCCTGAGAAGCTCATGAGAGGTGCCCAGGGAAGGTGCCCAGGGATGTTATTGAAAGCTGAAGAAATCCAGGGGGCTGCAGCAGCCAGCTCAGGGAGAGGGATGGAAATGCATTCAGCTGCCAAGAGAGCAGCAGGTGGGACAGGGGGACTCTGGGGCCACCAGGGGCCCAACTCTGGGCTCAGAGGCTTTTAGGGCAGCAAGAAGTAGGTGGTGGTGACATTCAGGTGGGACAGTCTCATCTCCTCACTGGCGAGATAAGAGGGCACTCCTAGGGAGATATCTCCTAGAAGGGTCCACTTATCCCCCACCCCACACTGTACTGGTTGGTGTCTTGTTCACAGGGGCGCCCTCGTGCAGGGAGTGTGGAGAGGGGGAGCCACAGGAAGGGTGCGCAAATGAGGGTGACTAAGGATAAGTTAGAGAATTCCCCCCTTTCCTTGCCTGGCACCACTGGGAAAGGGACTCAAAGCTGATGTTAAGTGCCCACCACAAGCAAGAGCTTACTTATCTAAACATTCTCCGGAAACCCCTAAGTGGTGGGTCCTGTTCTCCCAGAGCTGCCAGAGACTCATCCTATCTCTCCTCAGGGACTGAGTGGGCTTCAGGTAAAGGCTGCTCCTGGCAGCTCCCCTGATGTAATCTCTCAAAGATACAGCCTGGACGGAAATGCGTGCAGATGCATGCAGACTCGAGCAGAACGGGAGGCTCTGTGATCACCAGTGACTGGCTCTTTCCATCCCCACATGCTTCGGCCAACACTTGCTGAGCCAGGTTCTGTCTTTGCTGAATGTGGGGGCCTTGCTGAGCTCAAGGCTGGGGAGTGAGAGGTAGGTGTGGGTGAGTGTCATCCCAGACAGACCCACAGCAAGACAGACCGAGCCAAGGCGGCCCCAAGCCTAGTCACTGGTTCAACTTTTCACATTTGAACCCAAGACAGCAGATGTCAGCGTTAGGCCCCTACGCAGACTCCCACACCCTCCCTCCCTTCTGCAGGCCCTGCCTGCACCACCCCCCATCTCTGCCTGCAGTTTATGGATGGCTCCCAACCTCGCCCTGCACCGTGGGATCCTCGTTTCCTGTGTTTATCTTGGACAGGGATGGACTCTTGCCTCTTACCCACCCGGGCAGCTGACAGGGCCGCCCCACGCATGCATCTTCCAGGATGTGCTCCTATGTGCATGTGTATGTGTGTGCGTGTGTTTGTGCATACATATGTGTGTGTGTGAGTGAGTGTGTGTGTGTGTGTGTGTGTGTGTGTGTGTGTGTGTGTGTATGCTCACACTCTAATGGGGCTAGAAAACTGGTTGCGCTTCCAATCCCTGTGGGCTTTGTACTACTGAGGGTACCTGAGTGTGTGAGGAGCACCCACCCAGAGGCAGGACCACCTCACTTTGTCCCCATTGTACCTCATGGGTCTCCATTTTGCAGGGGAGGTGAGGTCATGACAGTCAGGCTGCATAGGAATCTACAACTTAAGGCATTTCTTTTTTTTTTTTTTTTTTCCTTAATATCTGCCTACCCCTCACCCCAATTGCAAAGTAAAGGTACATGAAGAAAATGAAGATTAGCATAAACCAGGGGTGTGGCACGTGTCTGCTAGCTCAACACTCCCAAGGTATACAGTTCAGGGTCATCCTTGGCTACATAGGAAATTTTAGGCCAGCCTGGGCTACAGGAAACATTAATTCAAAACAGTATATGGAGATCTGTAACTCATAACAGTGGTTGGCAGTTTTGAATGGACTTTCCCAGGCTCCTCTCATGCATATTCATAGACACACATACATAAGCTTGAATTAAGACCTGGAATTTCCTGTCTTTCTGTTTGCCTTTCTTCTTTAGTATAGAAAACTCAACATGTATAAAAATGGAGAAAACAGCCTGAGAACTCCAATACATGTTTGAGACTCTTCCAGTCACACAGGCTGTGGTGTGACTGCCCCATGGACCACGTGAGCCCCCAGTGGAGGATGCTGTGCAGCTCCGGCAGCTTCCTCTGTCTTCCCCCCAAATCCACCAACTAATCCTAGCACCCCTAATCCCCTCTGGTCTTCTGAGTCCAGGCAGGGGCCAAGTTCAGGGCCTTGAGTCTGGTAAAGAGTTGAAGAAGAGTCGCTGTCCTTGCCTCTGCCAATTCCCCAGGAGGCATCCGCAAGGGACAAACATGCCAGCCAATAGACCCAAAGGGGACAGAAGCACCCACCCTGGGGCTGAGCCAGGCTTCTCCCATGGCAGTGAGCTCTGGCTTTGCTCCCTCTCTTCCCAACCTAGTTGGGGGGGGGGGGGATGAACCCCTTCCTTGCTTGATGCTCACACAGCCTTGTGTTGGGGTTGTGACCAAAGCATAGCATTCATCCCTTTCAGCCTCTGAGTGCTCCCTTGGGGAGTGGGGACAATCCTTGCACCTGCCTCATTGGTCACTAATAATATGTCTACTGTCAGAGGAGTAATACCCAAATCCTAAGTACAAAGCCAACTCATGGAGTTTACAAGGAATTTGTGGTATCATTAAATAATTTATAAAGCACAATTATTTGAAGTAATGAATTCGTTGACTCATTTGAGACAGTAGAACACACATGATTATTTATAGTCTTTTAAGCGACAATAAGTTGTACCAGGGTCTTTAGGGAAATAGAGTCCTGGCTTTAGAAGAAGATCCAACTACCCTCAGCAGACGCTCTGAGGAGGTGCCCAGAGCCCCAGACCCATGGATGGACAGGAGCCTGCTCGGGATGTCGCCAGACTCATCAGCCTTGTCTTGGCCTGGACGAGAGCAGGCGGCTGGCCCACAGCCAGGAGGCTTTGGGAGGTCAGCTTCCTCTCTTTCATCTGCAGGCACCATCTCTTTCATCGTGGCTGTTGTGTTCTGACCCAGAGCTGGGGTGGGGACAGTGAATGGAAGTTTAGGAGCGCCGTTCCATAAATCTTTGTGGCTTGCGGGAAGGGTCCAGGCCCCAGAGTATCCTCCCTCCCCACTGTCCAGCTCAGGTCTCCTTGGGCCCCTTGTCAGAGGACACACTAAGAAAGGGAGGAACTGGGGATAGACCCAGACAGGTTCAGACTAGAAAAAAAGCCTAGAAATTTAACCCCGTGCGGGAGGGCTCAGGATTCACCTGAACCTACTGCCAGAGCAGAGCAGGGAATCCGGCCTCCCTCCCCCAAACTCAGCCTAGTTCCTAGATTCAGGAAGGAACAAGGCCTTAAGAGACTTCCTTAAGAGACTCACAGGTGGGAGGTAACCCACCAAGCCAGAGTTTGGAATTCTGGAAACTGGGCAGCCTTAGGCAAGGCCACACGGCTCAGCCATCTGCTCTGCAAAACATTCTGCCTGTGACCCTGGCAGTGAGTTCCCACAAAAACATGCACCACCCCCAGGAGGTTATGAGAATGCCTAGGCTTGCACAAGGCTCCCTATCCTGTTGCTAAGCAGTGAGGCACCATGATGTCCTCTTGCTGTCTAGCCGCCATAAGTATGACTCAGAGTCTCACTTGGTCTTGGCTAGCAAGTACAGAGTCCTGCATCTCCGACCATGTTTCCACCAACAGACCCCTTCAGGCAGGCTGTACACGGCTGCTGTGTTCCATGGGGATCAGCCCTGGCTTTTAAAGGGCTTCTCACCCTGTGCTGAAGGCTGCTCTCCTTGCTGGTGACATCGGACATGGAGCAACTCTTGAGCCCCTACCTCAAATTCAGAGATTCTCCCCCCTGCACCTCTGCCTCCCAAGTGCTGAGATTAAAGGCACACGCCACCACCACCAGGCAGCCTTTCCTATTTTAAAAGTTTACGTTCCTGAGATTAATACAATAACCAAACAGTAAAAGAAGCAGGGAGCGAGGCTTCCCACCTCACAGCTCCAAGAGCAAGAAGCATCCAGCCAACTTCCATCTGGATTGGGCTCCATGCACCCACGAGGAGGAGAAACATGGAGAACATTCTGGAAGCCCTGCACAGGTGCTTAGGGCACCTCCCTGGAGCCTGATGAACCTGGAGCTTGCACTAGCCTGGAGCTGTACTTCCAACTACCTCCACACCTCAGCTTGCTCATCTGTAAATGGGGTCCCTACAGGACCCTCACCCAGGGACACTATGAGAACAGAGAGAATCAACTCCCACAAACACGAGGCCAGTGCTGAGCTCACACCGGCTGTACCAAGGGGTCTCTGCCGTATGTGTGCATCTTTCTGCGGCGGCAGCATCTTCCTGTGTGCACAAGTCATTGTAGCTCCTTGCCACAGCTGTGGGGCTCTGATGGGACCAGAGGTGGGGTCTGCTCACTCTAAGATCAGACACAGCAGGCACTAGAAGAGTGTTACAGAGTAGCTCAGTGATAGAACACAGTTCCTGAAGAACGTGAAAGGCACTGAGCACTGCCCCCAAGATTAGAAGTTGTATGGGGGGGAGGGGGAGAAGACAAGAGAGAGAGAAGGAAGGAGAGCCAGCCTTTGGTGACCCCCTTAAGGTCTTCTAATACTGCTGTTGGTGGGGGGGGGGGTGAGTGGACAGACAGACACAGGGTTGGGATGGCTGGACTTATAGGGTTTCTGGAACTAAAGAGCCAAATGATGAAGCAGGAGGAGCCTGGGCACAGACTGTATGTGGCCATGCCTTGTCCTCAGTGGGGAGCTATAGAAAGTTCTAGAGAAGGAGCATCTTCTCATCCTGTGACCCTTAGCAAGGTTCTCAACCTCTCTATGCCTCTGCTGCTAGAATGGACCTGTGTAGGATGGGCGGGACTCCTGGGCTGGAATTTGAACCCAGGCCTTGCTTTCTCTCATCAAGAGTACACACACACACACACACACACACACACACACACACACACACATCCCCACCGCCTGCCTTCGATCTAGGCTCCCCAGAACCCAAACTCTTTCCTCTGCTTTTAACCTGCCGCCTTCCAGGGAAATCAGATTTTGCAAGCATGTTTTCCTAGCCAAGAGGAGATGAATGTTATTCAGACAATGGAGATAGCTATCCATGATAAAGCCTGCAGGCTGCTCTGAAGGCCTGGCCTAGAAGAAGGAAGGGTTCTCTACCCCTAGCTGTCCAGACATGGAGAAGACACCAGCCTCCAAAACACCAGAGCTCTATGGGCCAGAGGAATTGACTAGCCCACAGACAGGGAAAGAAACCCAGAGAGGGCAGAGAGCCACCCAAGGTCACACAGCACTGGAAGCCTGGTTGGTCTACCCTGCTGCTTAGGGCTGGTTAAAGTTGCATGTGGACTGAGGTGGCTGGTGGGTCCTCTCTGGTGGATATGCAAAGGGTGGGGGAAACTGGGAACTGGGGGCCCAAGGATGTGGGAATGTAGGCAGAGGGGTGAGATTGTCACCTGTCAACCCTGGTACAGAGCCTGAGAAAGAAAAGGTGTGGGTGAGGGCTCTTTTACTTTTGTCCTGGAGACCGTGAAGGAACGGAGCAGGGTCCCAGGTGACTGCTTTAGGGTCCAGGTAACACTTTCTGTCCCTTGACTATCTCCTGGATTTGGCACCTGGAGGCTCAGAGTGACAGCAGGTCACGCTACTAGCAATGTTTTTCTTTCCTCTTTTCTTTTCATCTCTCTTTCTTTCTGTTTGTCTGTCCATCTGTCTGTCTTTCTCTATCTATCTATCTATCTATCTATCTATCTATCTATCTATCTACCTACCTACCTATCTTTTTTTATGGTCCCCACAACTAAGACATCATATGCAGAGGTTGACAAAGTATCCCAGGGATCACCTTGCTTAGAAAACACCAGAAGCACCTGGCCATCTAGTGAGGGTAGGGAGGGGGGCTGGGAGGGGACAAGACATAGGAACCTTTTGGGGCTGGGTTTGGTTCAATGTCAGTGCAACCGCACAGGTGAGGCCAGGGGAGAGTCAGGGTTCAGAAACCAGCCATGGCAGGTCCTGCTCAGGGTCTGTGGTTGGGTCTTAGTTCACAGTGAGGCAGCTTCCTCTGCCTAGAGAATAGCCCCAGTATCCATGCTTTACAACCAGAAGGGACCTAAGAAGAAATGGAAGCTTCTAGACTGTCATGCAGTGACCTCAGCCCCCCGTTCTTCTGGCCCGTGTCCTGCTTCTGTCTAGGGTCCATAGCAGTATTGGGGATCCTGCCCCTCAATGAAGCAGCTGCCCTCCCAGGGAAACCCACACCCCTGACAATCATTTGGTACAGTGAGAGTTGGCCCAGCTCCACCCATCCACCTGGGCAGCAAGACACCAAAGCCACTCCAGCCAACAGTTTATAGGTGAGACCACCCCTCTGCTAACATCTGGACTTGACTTAACTTCGGGCAGTGAGCTAGACTAGCAGTCTTTCAGGTCCTTTTCGCACCATTTCTCTAAGCCCGACTTCCCACCTAGAAAATGGGTGCTTCTAGCAACAATCCTCCTCAGGACAGCTGGCCTTCTCTCTAAGGCTTGACGCGAAGCAAACTTAGCAAGCTTAGTGGCTAGGCTGGCTGGGTTCCTGTTGTCCATGCTCCTTCCTGTTTTCAAGTTCCCCACAGTTTCCCTTCCAAGTCAGTGCCACCAGCAGGCTCACTCTGCCTGATAGATGAGAGTCTATACCCTGGCCGCTTCAGCTGACCCGTGAGCCTAGGCAAGTCCTCTGGCTTCTCATTGCCTCAGTTTTCTCATAGGCAGAATGGGGACAAACAACTGTATAGAGCTCAGCTGGTGCTCAATAACGGCCCTTCACCGAGACAACACGGAGAATGGAAATATCTCCCACCCTAGGGAGGGAGCCCCATCAAACTCCCTTTATTAGATCATACGTGCTTTTAACAAGGCCAAGAGTAGAAGGCAGGCAGTCAGCCAGGAGTGCGGAGAAGCACAGTCCAGTTCCCTGGCCCTGGACATCAAAAACAACAACCGAAGGCCGCAGTACATCAAAGAACATTTAGCCCAAACATCGCTCTGCGCTCTTATCTTAATTAAAGCAAGTCACACGCAGGGGTTACATGACACAAGTTGAAAAGCCGGAGTCTGGTTTTATTAGCTTTTGCTGACACCCGCAGAGATGTTTGTGACTTGCCCAAGGTCATCCAGAACCCTGGGGGCAGAGTTGGGGTCCACATCCAGGCCTCAGAGGAGCCTTCCGCACCCCTCCCCCTCCCTAGCTTGCACCTCTAGGCTCCTGGGTGGGGGATTCAGAGGATGAGCTCAGTCCATTCCTGCATGTAGACATGGATTCTGGTCTAGCGAGGAGCTCTGGTCTTCTGGGTACTATGGATTCTGGTCTAGCAAGGAGCTCCTGTCTTCTGGGCACTATTCTAGGTCTCGTGGATACACTGGGATATGGGAAGCAACGTCAACATAGGGACCCAAATACCTCTACCATCACGGTTTCTGTCCCATCTCTCCAGATTCAGGTCCTGTGGAAGGGGGACCCATAGCTTGTAATGCAAGTGCCATCAAAGTCCTTTCCAGACACCAACTTGCTTTCTTCATCTTGGGAGGCCCACTGTGGGAGCAGAGCTGTCATGGCAGAACAAAGTCCATGCTGCCTCAAGAAATGGAGCATTATTGACAGTTAGAGAACACCATTAGCAAGGCCCTTGTTAGAGTCTCGCAGTCCATGCACAAAGGTGAATGGCAGACAGATACACAGACAGTCAGACAGACAGGCAGGCAGACACACACAACAACACCACAATATGACTGATGACCCAGGGAAGACAGGCAGGTCAAGCCTGCTCCTCCAAGGGCTGGGTAAACAGAGCACACGCCAACTGCCATGGTTTTGAGACCAGAGATGGCCTGTTTGGTGAGAACCTAGAAGGGAATGAATGAATGAATGAATGAATGAATGAATGAATGAATGAAGAGAAGTAAAGGAGCGTGACCGCTCCTAGGTACGGTGGAGGAGAAGGTTTATTATAAACACGTGGGAGAGCATAGCTAGAGGCGAGGATATCTGGAGGAGTCACAGACTTGACCCTGAGCCATGTGAAAGGAAGGGAGAAGAAAGAAAGGGAACCAGGGGCAGCAGCCAGGAGGTCCACGAGAGCGCGGACAAAAGGACCAGGTAACCAAAAATGGTTGGCTTTTATAGGGAAGGGCAGCTTCTCCCTGGACTGGAGTGTAGGGTGACGGGTGAGGTATGCCAGCCATACTCTGTAACAGGCGAGAGAGGCAGGGGACCTGGCGGCCAGGCCTGCTTCCGCATGTTAAATATCAGCCTCAGCCACTGTCCCTGTCCCTAGTCGTCACCCTGAGCTCTGTATAACCTCGGAAGAGTCGCTGGCCCTCCCTGTTGCTCCCTGCACACAGTGAGAGATGTGCCCACAGAAACAGAAGATTCTGGTGGTGTCCAGCGGAGGGGGGGGGGTCTTAGCTTAGCCTAAGGCACAGAGGGGCTTCTTCATCCTCCCTGGGGGCTCAGTTCCTGGGCTTCCAGAAGTTTCTTTGTAGCTCAGCTGCACCAGGCAAATGCCACCCTCCCCCCACCTGTACTCAGATTTGCAATGGGGCTCCTCGGAGCTCCTCATTTTATTTCTGTTTATCTGTTTGCTTTTTTTTTTTTTTTTTTTTTTTTTTTTTTGGTTTTTCGAGACAGGGTTTCTCTGTGTAGCCCTGGCTGTCCTGGAACTCACTCTGTAGACCAGGCTGGCCTCGAACTCAGAAATCCACCTGCCTCTGCTTCCCAAGTGCTGGGATTAAAGGCATGGGCCACCATATGCATATGTGAGGTCGGTCCATCGTGGCATGCATGTGGAGCTCAAAGGACAAGCCTCGGGAGTCCATGCTCTCTGTCAGGAGACAAGTGCCTTTACCCACTGGGCAATCTCACTAGGCCTATTTCATTCTATTTATTATTGTTAGTGGGCAGTGTTTATGTAGCACACATGTAGAGGTCAGAGAACAACTTGGAGGAATCCATTTTTCTCACGTATCAAGGGTTCTGGGCATCAAAGTCAGTCACCAAGCCTGTGCTGCGAGTATCTTTACCAGTCGAGCCATCTCACCTGGCCTCGGAGCGCTGCCAGCACCCCAGCCCTGCACATGTGTGCAGGGGGGGTCACGCGGGTGGAAGGTGGCTCAGTTCCTTCCAGCACTGATCCTAAAGGCTGTGAGTAACAAGAACCTGCACTCTGATGTCCAATGGGAGATCAGGAACCTGATGGCTCGCTGCCCCAACCCTACCCCCACCCCACCTAGCCCCCGCCACTCACCTTGGTCTGTGGTGGGCCATCCACAGGCCTCACCTCCCTCTTGCCAGGGTCTTTGCAGTGCAGCAGCTTCAGAAGCATCAATTCCTCGTGTGCTGGCTGAGGGTTCTAGGATAGAGAGTGCATAGATCACCCCTCTGATGGTGAGACTTGAGCTTTGAGACCCATCCTGGTTCAAGGGGAGGGAACTGAGCATTGTCGCTCAGGGGATAGTGGCATCCCTGACCCACCATACTGTCCACTCTTAAGACTCTGCACAGTTACACGGCACTTACCCACCCGCTCGCTTGTGTGCACATATACATACGTACATGTGGGTGTGAGCATGGTGGTCCGTGCACATGTGCACATACGTGTGAGAGAAGGCCGGTGCTCCATGCCAGCTTCCTCCTCAGTCACTCTCCATCTCACTTCTTTTGAGGCAGGGTCTCTCACTGAACCTGGAGCTGGCAAATTCGCCTAGACTAGCTGGCCATGGAGTTCCAGGGATCTGCCTGTCCCCAATTCCCCAGTGCTGGGGTTAAAGACACCCGCACCTGGATTCCTACTGGGCACTGGGGATCTGAACTCAGGTCTTCACACTTGCACAGTGAGCACTTTATGGACTGAGCGATCTCACAGGCCTAGTGAGCACCTACTGTGTGTTCTAAGATACCACTGAAGGCAGTGAGAGGGCAGGAAACTCAGATCTCAGTGACTTCACAGAGGAGATGGAGGAAACCTGTGAAGACCTAAGTGCCAGCAGAAGGGCCCAGCACTGTCTCTGCCCTGATTCCCCGTTCACCAGTTCTTTAGAGCACACGCATTATGCTAACCTTATGATTGTCAACCAGAAGCAGAACAGCATACAAATCCCACTCAAAACCTTGAAGTCAAGCCTTCCTCCAGCACTTCACCCTGAGCATGTCCTGAAACGTCATTTCATATCATGGCCACATGGCCACCAGGACTTGCCCTCCCCCTCCCCCACAGAAAGCCCTAAACTTGTGGAAGGGGATGGATGCCCAGCAGGGATGTTGGGAAGCTAGGAAAGCGAGCAAAAGGGAAGGGGTATGAGGGAGGGAGCAGAATAGCCTAGCCTGAACCTGTCACCACGGCAACCACAGGGCTGTCTGGAGCCCCCAGCCTGCCAGGCCTTGGCCCCACAGAGTCAGCGAGGAGGCTGAGGGGGCGGTCCCTGCAGGGCATAAATCACGAAGTTCTATGCCCCTGGCTCCCAGAAGACGATTTATGGGGCTCTCACAACCCAAGGGATGCACCAGAGAGAGATGAGGGGTCTCCCTGTTCCCACCCGCCTCTGGGGCCCCTGCCTGGGCTCGGGTGCTAAGACGGAGTGAACAAGAAGACAGTCTATTTCTGAGAGTCCTCATGGCCACCATCGGCGTGGCTGGAGACCCTGCCCCCACGGAACCTGCCACCTCTCCGTGCCCAGCACAGCTGCACTCAGATTGCACCTTTCAAGACAGTTATCCACATTGGGGCTTTCCAGGCTGGTCTAATTTCTCTTCATAATACTGGGGGTCAAACCCCACAAACTCAATGTCACGGCTCACTAATAGCCTGATAAACACTGAGCCAAGGACACCAGATGGGGAAACTGAGATTCACTGAGCCTTCCCTCAACTCAGACTCAACCAGAATAGACTTTACACCCAGTTGTCACCCTCTTCCCCTCCCCACCCCCACCGCAACTTTCTCAAGGGGACCAGCTTTCTTAGAAGGTAACATACAAGCCCAAGTCGAATGGCCACCAGGAGGGATGCTTTCCAAGGGGTCCCAGTATCCAGTGGGGGATCCAGACTGGTGCCTGAGAACCTCTGAAGAAAGGCAGATAGATGCTCACCTCACCCATGTGTAGCTGAGCTATGGGTGGGTGCTGAGAGCCTGCGGGCCAGGTGGCCCCACCCAAGAGGACTTAGGAATTCAAAGATGCTTAAATGAACAAAGGAAGGAGGACATCACCAAGAAGGGGTGTGTGCCAACTGGGAGGCTGGCACTCCCTCCTGGCACTACCTGCCCCAACCCACAGAAAGCTCATGCCTCCCTTGCTAGCCAGACTGGATTCCCTACCTAGGGTTCTGATCCTCAGTCTCTCCTTCCTCCTTCTGGCACCCCTCAGTTCCGGCTCAGAAGCCCAGCTTGTCTTCCAAGCTGGTGCTGAGCAACTAAGGAGATTCAAAGCTCTGCTCAGCAGAGAGGTCCCATACCCAAGAATTTCCAGGCCTCCCCAAAGTGTGACTCTCTCCAGCTGGGCCACTGGGCAACACTACCTCTCTTGAGATCCCTGCAAAGGAAGGTGACCATGGTACATGACAGGAGATGGGTTGCCATGGCCCCTGTTCCTTAAAAACAACAGCAAAAAAGAAACAAAGCAAATTGTTCTGTTCCTCTTTGCTGTACACAAGAAAGGCAGGAAAGGTTGGAAGAAGGATCCTGAGACAATGACAGGGGACGGGGCTGTCACCTCATGCCCCACATACCTCTAAAGTACTTGACAAAAATGTAAGCTTGAAAAAAAAAGCTCCAATAGGTGTTAATTTCATAACCAAAACTTTGAAATCAGAAACTCAGAACCTCTCCCCGATCTCCTAAGGATGGATGGGGTTGGCTCAGCCACTCACAGACTCATCTGACTGCCCAACACCCTGCCTTCAAAGCTGCTTCACAGGGTGCTTTGTTAAACTGGTGAATTAAAGATGTTTAAAGAGCCGGGCAGTGGTGGTGCTCGCCTTTAATCCCAGCACTCGGGAGGCAGAGGCAGGCAGATTTCTGGGTTTGAGACCAGCCTGGTCTACAGAGTGAGTTCCAGGACAGTCAGGGCTACACAGAGAAACCCTGTCTCGGAAAACAAAACAAAACAAAACAACAAAAACAAAAAAACAAAAAAAGAAACAACTAAAGATGTTTAAAGACATATCAGGGGCTCAGGGAAGGCTCAGCAGGTAAAGGGCATGCCACAGACATGGGGACCTGAGTTCACATGAAAATACCATAAATACAAACACACACACACACACACACACACACACACACACACACACACACGTACACGTACACGCTCATGCCTGTCTTCCCAACGCCAGGGAGGCAGACACAGACAGACTCTTGGGACTGTCTGGTCGGCCAGCCTAGTCTAGTTGGTGAGCACCACGCCAATGAGAAACTGTCTCAAAGAAGCTGTTTCTGAGGATGTCACAGGAGTTTGTCCACTAGTTTCCACATGGAAGCACATACAAACACATGCTTACACACATACATGTACACTCACTAGACATAAAATTAAAGACATAAAGATACACCATCTTCATACCAGTTAATGGTATGACAGCTCTGCCTCAGGGGGACTCTTAGGGACAAGATAACCCATGTAAACCACTATACCAGCTCTGTAACACCCAAATTATCAACCAGAGCCCCACTAAATACAGGCAAGATGACTCTGGGAGCCAGTAGGAAATCAAGATGGCGGGCCCATTTTGAGGGTGTGGAGGAATAGTCCTTCTCATTTCTCTCCTGGCTAACATCCCTGCTTGTGTTGGTATGGATCCAGTCTGTTTCTGTTGTGAGATGGTGTCCCCTGATTCCCTGTGTCTTCACATGGCCGTCTTTCATGTGTGTCTGTGTACCTCAAACCCCTCTTCTTATAAGTGTATCAGTGGCTGGGTTAGGCTCACTCTAATGTGATTTACCTTCGTTTGACAAGTTTGTTGAGGCCCATTTTCTAAATACAGTCACATCCACAGGTGTCAGGAGTTAGGACCCATCTGTCTGTCTGCCTGTCTGTCTGTCTATCACGTTTCCATCTATTTATCTATCACCTATCTATCAATCTAGCATCTATTTTGTCTATCATCTATCTATTATCTATCATCGATCTAGTATCTATCTTAGGGTTTCTGTTGCTGTGAAGAGGCACCATGACCATGGCCACTCTTATAAAGGACACCATTTACTTGGGGCTGGCTTACAGTTCAGAGGGTTACCCCATGATCATCATGGCAGGAAGCATGGCGGCAGGAAGCATGGCGGCAGGAAGCATGGCGGCAGGAAGCATGGCGGCAGGAAGCATGGCGGCAGGAAGGCAGACATGGTGCTGGGGAAGTAGTGGAGAGTTCCACATCCAAACTGCAGGCAGCAGGAAGAGAGTGACCTGAGCATCTGAGACCTCAATGCCCACCCCCAGCAGAGCTCCTCCAACAAAGCTATAACCCATAATAGTGCCTAAAAGGGCTTATGGGGGCTGTTTTCATTCAGACCACCACACTATCTATCATATATATATATATATATATCATATATATCATTGTATATAATCTATCTCTAGATGTCTATCATAGATATAGATGATATAGATATAGATACAGATATAGATAATCTATCTACCAACTATTTTTGAAGTGCTGGAGGGAGAACGCAGGGTTTGTGCATTCTACCCCCAAGCGATACCCTTAGTCCTTGAATTTATCTCTTCTGAGGCACATAATTCAGTTCACAATGGTTTCCCAGTCTTTATCTCCTCTTCTCCATGGCAACTTTCTAACAATTTCATTCAGACCCTCACCGCTATCTGCTTTGTGAAAACTCAGCCTGAGACAATATATTTATTGGATGGATGGATGGATGGATGGATGGATGGATGGATGGATGGATGGATGGACGGATGGATGGCAGAAGATGAAGCTCGGTTTCAGGGGGATAATAGTCTTGACTCAGGGTCTGAGGTTGACAGAGGTGAATGTCACAGCTGATGATTAACCCCAAAGTCCCTGAGAAGAGAGAATGTCTCAAGAACCATTTGCCTGTGGCTGCTTTAGCAGACAGCGAGCCCCTCATCTCCATAAGCCTGCCATTGGAGTTAAGCTGTGTCCACAGGATGACTGCACACAGCTGGTTGGCTTGAGTGACTTCAAGGACCCGGGTAGCCCAAATAGCTGAGTCTACAGTTTAAACGTATGAGATTGAAAGTCCAGACCTCAAGGTCAGTGAACAGAGTAGCCTCCCCTTGACCTCTAAAGAACTTCACGACGAGGCCAAGCTGCCCCAGAACCTGCTGTAATTGGAGGGCTTGTCTCACTTATTAAAGGGATACACCAGAGAGAAAACCACTTAAATGGTGCCCAGCCTGGCTAGCTATAAATGTCTCTGTCAGAGAGCCTGGCTTGGGCTCTGGTGCCCAGCAATTACGGCTGCCCTGGGGCCCGCCCAAGTCACCATCTCCAGCCACTTCCCAGGTCTCTTCTCTGATCAAGCAGGGCACACCAGCAGAATTGTCTCTTGGGGGCGAAGCTATGGATCCTTAAGGAACCCCAAGCAAGTCTACTTGAGTAGAGATGGCTTTGTGCAGCTCAGGAGCCACGTGATTGGGCACTGGAAGGTTCTACTGCCCTTTGAGGTGCCTGCAGGCCCAGGTAGGAAACAGTGGAGCAGGTTGCTCTGGCAGTGGAGCCCACTGTGTAAGGCCCACCTCTCTCATTTCTGAATAGAACCCTAGGCTTAGAAAAAAGAGAAGGCACCAAGGGAAAAGGTGTGTTTTCCTCACAGGCTGTTGGCAGGTCCCCAGTCACTCCAGAACAATGCCACGGAAGGGTCTCACTGGATAAAGTGCTAGCCACAGGCATGAAGACCTGAGTTTGGATTTCCCAGTATCCATGTACAAAAGCCAGACATGGTTGTGTGCACCAATAATCCCAACAGTGAGGAGGCAAAAACAGGAGGACCCCGGAGGCTTGCTAGCCTGTCATTGAGGCCTCACCAGTGAATTCCAGGTTCAGTGTGGAGACACTGTCTCAACATATAAAGTTGCGAGTGACTGAGGAAAACACACATGTGCATGTGCACACACACACACACACACACACACACACACACACACACACACACACGGAGGGAAATGAGAGAGAACACAGACAGTAGGACAACCCTGGAGGAATAGGTGCTCAAAATCTGGTTCAAATCCTAGTTTCTGTTCTTACAAGTCGTATGACGACAAGCAAGTCATTGACCCTCTCCGAGCCTTGGCTTCTTCTCTGCCAGGTATGTTCATAATACACTTCCTAGTTCTTAGGGCTATTGTAACATGTAGATGAAGAGCCGGCCCATGGAGAACCACCTGTGAGGGACCCAGAAACCCCAGGTTTGCCGCCCGTTGAGTACCCACCATTACCACTGCAGAATCCTTGTGGTGATCATCTTATTTGGTCCCATAACCACCTTGTGAAGTGCTTCCTCTTGCTGAGGGTAGAGCTGGGGTGTGCAGCAGCTTCCTTACTGGCTTGGAAACAGTGGGACCCGGGGTTTGAAGCCTGGTGCCCTGAGTCAGGGAGCTTGGGTCTCACAGGACAGGGTAGGAGGTGGAGGTCTGTGTTTGCCTTTGCCCCAGACACACTCCTATTTAATGACTTCCTTCGCTCATATATTCATTCAACTAACACATACGGAGCGGCTGCTGCGGGTCTTGTAAGCTGTGTCTACTCACAACAAGGCCAAGGGGGTCCACGGCCAGAGCAACCTGCTCCCAAAGCCCAGGAGGTGCAAATGTCACACTCTCTGCGGCCACCCTGCCAACCACTCCCTCTGCCTCCCTCCAGAAGCTACTTGATCATCCCTTGTAAAACATTCTGAGTCTTTCCAAGCCCAGCTGAAGCATCTCCCTCTAGCAAGTCTGTCCTACTCTCCATTTTGAGAAGCCATCAGTGCCCAGGCCCTGGAGTGGCACTGGCCCTCGGAGTAGGCTGGAGCGGCCCCTCTGCTTCCTAACTTCCGGTGGAGGAGGCACAGAGGAGGCACGTGCTGTGTGTGCAGAGAAGTCCACTGCTCCTGTTTCATCTCCAGGCTCCACTGCATGCATACGAAAGCTGAAACCCTTGAACTTGGCCTGTTCCAGCCAGAACTCATCTTCTGCCTACCTCCTCATTCACGACGCTCCAGCTACACCATGCTTCTCACCGTGTCTGCATTAACCAATGCGCTCCTACCTCAGGACCTTTACATGCGCCCTTCTGTCTATTCAGACATCTCTGTTCTGTGAAGTGTGCCTGGCATCTTCGACTTCCTTAGGTTTTCTTCCAAAAGCCACAGGAGTGTTTTAATGTCACATGATGACTCTACTTAAGATCACAACCCTTCATCTACTTTGTTGGGTGGAGTAGTCCCAGGCCCTTTTAAAAAATGCTTGTGCATGCATGTATATGCAAGCGTCTGCATGTGTTTGTGTGTGTATATGTGTGTGCATCACGTGTGTGTGCGCGAACGTGCGTGTGGTGCTTGGAGGACCACCTCGAGTGTTGTTCCTTGGGAAAGTCGCCCATCTTCTTTGACACAGAGTCTCCCGTAAGGCCTAGAGCTCACCAATCAGGCTGGCCTGCCTGGGAGATCCTCCTGACTCCACCTCCCTAGCACTGGGAATATAAACATAAGCCACTGCCCCTGGCGTTTTCCGTGGGTTCTAGGGATGGGATTCAGGCCATTACATTTGTGTGCACCACTAAACACTACTTGGCTCTTAAACCCTCTTGGGTTTGGTTTGGCTAGATTTTGTTAGAGACTTTCCCATCTGTGGCCACAGGAGATAGTCACTGTGTGTTTGCGAGCACACATGTGTGTATGTAAGTGTGCGTGTTTTGTGTGTGCATGCACATGTGTGTGCGTGCCTGCATGCATGCATATGTGTGCATGTGTGTGCGTGTGCGTGTGCGTGTGCGTGTGCGTGTGTGTGTGTGTGTGTGTGTGTCATTTTCTGGTTATAGTCAAAAGGTGATGCTGGATTCACAGAGAGAGTCAGGGAGAATCTGCTCCTCCTCAGTTTCCAGGAAGAGTTTTGTGGAATGTTATTTCCTTGAAATAATTCATAGAATTCAAGAGTGAATCCTGAAGTTTCCTCTGTGAGATGGTTTTTAGCTATAATGTAGTTTCTTTAATAAAACCTTTACATGTATTTCTTCTTTTCTCTCTCTCCCCCTCCTTCCCTTCCTCCATCTGTCACACACACACACACACACACAGACACACACACACACACACACACACAGACACACACAGACACACACACACACACACACAGACACACACAGACACAGACACACACACACACACACACACACACACCCCAGAATCTCACTATGTAGCCCTGACTTCCCTAGAAATCTCGAACTTACATGGATCCTCCTTCCTCTGCTTCTTGATGCTGGGATTGTGGGCATGTGGCATCACGCCACTTCACTTCCTGGATTGACCTTTGATAGCTTGTACCTTTCAAGTAATTCGATTATTTCATCAAAGTCAGTGAATTTTCTTGTAACCATAACCGTGTATGTACATACAATGTGATGTTTTAGTGCATGTATGCATCTGGAATGATAAAGTAAATCTAATTAATGTAGTTGTCAAAGCACATAGTTGTGTGTGTCGGGCCTTTCACATCCACTTTTGGGCTGAGAGTTGGCAGGGGAAGGTAAGTGACCGGGTCTTACTATGTAACCCACACTGGCCTCAAAAATCATGAACCCCTGCCTCGGCCTCCCTCCCCAGTTTTGGGACTACAGATATGTGACACCATGCCTAGAAAGCTCATCCTTAGGGAGCCTTACATGATAATAGAACTATTTACCTATGTATGTATATGACAGTTTTAGCTGCATGCACGTGTGTGTGTCATGCGTGTGCCTGGGACCTGTGCAGGTCAGAAGAAGGAGTTGGGTCTCCTGGAACTGGAGTCATGGATGGCTGTGAGTCACCCTGTGGGGTCTGGGAGTTGAACCCAGGTCTTCTGAAAGAACAGCCGGTGTGACCAAGCATCTCTTCGGCCCTGAAATACTGCATTTTTACCCAGCTTTCTTTACTCTTTTGTACAATTTGTATTTCGCCCGCTATCATTTTCCTACCTATAGAACACCCTTTAACTGGTCATACTGGATGAGGGGTTTTTTGGCTTTTTACATATTGGGGAAAAAATTGTATTTCGCCTTAATTTTTCAAATCGGCTTTTCCATCCAGGCAGAGATTTCTAAATCAACTGCTTGACTTTCCCAGAACCCTAAAGACACAGCCCACCTAGCTTCCCACCTGTGCTGTCTCCATCAAAGAAGCTGCCGAGCCTTTTCTCAGTTCCTTGAATATCATGTCCTTCCCCCTAGTTATTTGTAAGATTTGTTTCTTCTTTTAAAGATAAAGATGGGGGCAGAGTTACATACCCGTGCGCATGTGCGGAGGCCAGAGGAGGGCATCACGTCCCCTGCCATCGCTTTATATCTTTTCCTTTGAGGCAGAGTCTCTCCCTGAACCTGGAGTTTGTGTTTGCTCAGCTAGGCTGGAAGCTAGAAGTCCAGCCATTCTCCAGTCTCCGCTCTCCCTGCAACTGGGGTTACTGGTGTGTGTGGGATGCCAGCTTTATTGCGCTGTAATGAAAGTTAACTGCTAAGCCATCTCTCCAGTCCCTTTGTGAGATCTTTTTCTTTCTATCTTTTCTTGTCTTGTCTTGTCTTGTCTTTCTTTCTTTCTTTCCTTCTTTCTTTCTTTTTTTTTAGAAAAAGTCTAAGGTTCGCCGTGAACTCTAGATACTTCTGCCTGGCCAACAAACTCAAGGGTCCTCCCGTCTCTACCCCACTCCCAGAGCTGGGATTGCGGGCATATACCACTGGACCCATATTTTCTTCCCCCCACACAGGTGCTGGGGACCAAATTCAGGTTCCCACACTTGCATGGCAAACACTTCACCACCAAGCTATCTTCTGAGCTCCCCTTTAGTTTTTTCTTAACATATAGAGTAGAATTCTAATAACGTAACATTTTAAATTATTTTATGTGTATGAGGGGAGTTTTGCTTGCGTTGTGCCCCATATTCATGCAGTGCCTGTGATGATCAGAAGATGGCGCCATATCTGCCTGGAACTGGAGTTACAGACAATTGTGAGCTGCCATGTGGATGGTGGGAACTGAACCCAGATGCTCTGGAAGAGCAGCCAGTGCTCTTAACCTGAAGCCATGTCTCTAGGCCTTGAATTACAACTGTTAATGGCTCTGTCTAAATCTAAGGTTCACGTCAGTCCTGACGGTTTTGTCTGTTCTTCTCACTGGCCGTATTTTCTTGCTACTTGCTGTTTGGTACTACCTGACTAACCTGGTCAGTGTTTCTTTGCTGGTGCTTCGTGTTGTATTTCTATTAAAATAAAATGCTTATTTTTGTTTGGGGCATAATCAAAATGCTCAAAGACAGTTTGAGCTTTAGAGAGTCCACAAGAGGGACCCAGATGACATTGCTACCACTGCCACTGCTTAGGTGAGACCATCCTGATAACTCTACCCAGCACTCCATGAGCTTTGAGCTCCCCAGTCCATTCAGGGGCGCTGGGCTCCATCCTGGGCTCCAGGCGCAAGCCGGGCACTGTCTCTTTAGATGTCTTGAGTGGGTTTTCCCATTTTGCTCATGTCTTCACATGCATCCATGTAAGACTTAGAGGGGTCTTCACGAATCCTAAAAATTCCTGCACACGTCCTTGCCATCCAGGGGCTCTGTCCTACTTTCAGTGTTTCTTCCACAGCCATGACAAGCCCTCCAACAACCACCTTGTCTGGCGTTGTAAGAGAAAATCCAGTTATGGTGTGAATTAAGACCTCTGAGGAGCCACCAGGAGCAGCCCTCCGCCTGCAGCTGCAGCTCACACTCCCTCTCGTTGTCTCTTAAGCTCGGCATCGAGCTCAATAGCAAGTGTCCTATTAAAGTTAGAAGACCCTGGGCTGAGACGGCTCAGTGATCACGAGTGCTTGTTGTAGATGCAGAAGACCTGAGTTCAGTTCCCAGCACCTATGCTGGGCAACTCAACCATCCGAGGCACCAACTCCAGAGGATCCAGTGCCCTCTGCTGGCCACTATGGGAACTGTACAGACATAAGAATTTAAAAATAGATACTTTTTTTTTTTTTTTAAACAATAAGAAGCCAGTGCAGGTAAGAAAAATCTGGGTCTTGTCATCCAAAGCCTATACTAAGCTCCCTGCAACATCTAAGGGGAAACCCTCTCCATGTCATTGGTTTAAACTCTAATTTAAACTCTATCAGCTTTCTCCATGTATGTACACTCTGTATCAGTACAGATGACATTGGTCCTATTAAAAAACCCGCCCATGCATTATGCTTCTTTGTTCCACTAAAATGCACTAACAAATCAGATTCTTTGGAGACTGTGGCCGCAAAGCAAGTTAAGAATAATTAAAAGAGAGGAGAAATTTGAGCCTTCCATGCTTCCTCCCTCTCTTCTGTCCTCTCCTCCTCCTCCTCCTCTTTCTCCCTCCTCCTCCTCCCCTCCTCTTCTTCCTCCTCCTCCCCCTCCTCTTCCTCCTCCCCCTCCTCTTCCTCCTCTCCTCCTCTTCTTCCTTTTCTTCTTCCTCCTCCCCCTCCTCTTCCTCCTCTCCTCCTCTTCCTCCTCCTCCCCTTCCTCCTCTCCTCTTCCTCTTCCTCCTCCTCTCCCTCTTCCTCCTCTTCTTCCTCCTTCTCCTCCTCCTCCTCCTCCATGTCTTTCCTCCTTCCTCTTCCCTGATCTCTCCTTGTTTCACCCACCTCAAAGGAAAAGGTAGGAAGTCTCAGCCACCTTGTTGTTGGGTGACCTTTCTGATTGCAACTTTGTCATCTCTCAGAACCTCGGTGTCTTTATACAGAAGAATCTGTCAAGGACAACGGTCACAGGAGTCCATGGGGCGCATCCATCACAGGCCTGGTTCTCCATATGGAGTTTCTGGTTGTAGGATTCTAGTCTGCCGGTTTTGGTGTTCAATGAGCAATTACTGAGCATCGCTAACGGTGCTGGAGACACAGGAAGAGAAGAGTTGAATAAAGGATTCAGGTAAACCCTGCGATTACACTGGAGCATAGGAAGAATAAAGTTATCAAAGATAGGGCTGCTCCATGCAGGTAGTGTGTAGGGAGAGTACATGTGCCAGTCTGTGGGGGTCTGCGCTTGCAGAGAGAGAACTGGTGTATGGCTAAGGCTGGTCAGTGAGAACAGCTCATGCCAAGATCTTCTGAGGGACTGATAAATATCTGAGACTGATGGGAGATGTCTTATCCTCTTTTTGGTACTGAGAGCAAGTCTGATGTGGAAGCAGCAGAACTAAGGGGTATTCAGAGACTCGGCTTTAACAATAAATCAGAACTGCTGGATCCAGCCATACCTGAAGCCAAACTCCCCCTTTTTCATCTAGCTCACTTTGAAAGGTCTTTTTCTCTCTCTCTCCCTTCTATCAAAAGACACAGCAAAGGCATGGATATAGCCAAGAGATGTTGGGTGGGTTCTGCTGGGAGGAAGGGAGAAGATGTAAGCCAGATGCCCTTCCAATGCCCTTCCGGTGAAAGCCTGTTTGAGTGAAGCATTGAAGGGCCTGAATTGACAGTTGTTCCAGCTTATGGCACAGAGCAGCCATGCAGGGCCCCAGCACGCCTCCCACTCCCGTTTCCACCCGGGAGCACTTCCTGGTATGTTTAAATCGGCTCAGTGTGTGTGTGCCTTTGGGGCATTTCAAAATAGCCTAAAATATCCAAGAGTCCAGAGACGGGAAACCCTCCTTCCCTGCCTCTCCCTGTTTCTGCTTTATCCTGGGTGGGGACTGGGGCACTGTTGACCTCTGGTAATAGGATGCAGGAAGCATTTCAAATGCCAGCAGCCTCTTTAGGAGTTCAGCAAGGCCACCTGCTGGGAAAGAAGGCTTCACATCCCTCCAGTCCTGGGACTTCCTTGGACAGCAAGGAGTGTGCTGGTCCCTGTCACCTTCCCAGGAGGGAGCAAATTCCTTTGGGATATCATTCAATTCAACAATTTATTGATCAGTAACCTCTGTGCCAAAGCTGTGACCTCCACAGAGTGACACAAATTAAGTAGAAAATGTTTGCTACCTCATGGGATGATCCACAGTACACCAGAGGCTGAGGCAGAAGTATCTGGAATTTGGGGTCAGCCTGGGCTACATTACACAATCCTGTCTCCAAAATCTAAATGCAGTGCTTTCCTTTGGCATTTAGAAGGTCATAGCTTGCTGCCGTTGGGGCTCAGAAAGCGAGCCCCCAGATGCAGTTTCAGAGGTCAGGTTTCCTCTGACCCCCACTCACCTTCCTTACACCTCCTTCCCCCGTGAGCTGTAGACACTTGGATGCCTGGCCTCCCAGGTTTCTGCATAGCCGTTGGCCATGGAGGCTGTCCATCAGAGCATCCAGTTATCATCCAATCCCAGGGTTGTTCACAGTCCCTGAGACTTCATCCAACCCACCCAGCACAATGGACGGTGCGTGCCCCATCCTTTGGTTTCTGGAAGGACCATCATCTAATGGCCAGGACAGTTTGAAGGACCACCTGGGGAAGTTCCATCTCTGTGGACTGAAAGAGCGGAGCTGTTTGTAGGTTTCTATACCAGAGGCCATTTCTCTGGCCCCAGGAGTCCTGGGAAACCATCGGGTTGAGTGGAATTTGGCTCCAGCCCCTCAGCCCTGGCTCTGGCTCCCATGGACAAGCGAATCATCCCATTAACAGACTCCAGTCTCCCACAGAATGAGCAACCACGACCAAGTACAAACTGGATTCTCCTGCCCTCCTTGTGTTCTGGAAGATTCTAAGACAGCTCATAGGACTTGGTGGCACACTGCTTGCTATTACCAGTTTCCTATAAAAGGACATGGTACAGGTTCAGGGCAACAGGAATGCTGCATAGGGCGGCGCACGGCATAGTGTCCCTACCCTCAGCACCCCAATACCCTTACCAATCTCCTGGATGCCGCCACTGCACCATCTCTAGGTCAGGGGTCACACACATGCATGTTTGATTTTGTCACTGCTGGCTGACTGGCTCAGTGTGTGTCCTCCCTCACCTCTGAGGTGGGACTGAGGTCCACTCCAACTTCTCAGTCATGTCTTGATGTTCTAACTCTCAGCCCTCACCCCAAAGCTGGACGTCCCTCACCACCTGCCATCTCATAGAACCTAGAAAGAATTCTAGAGAGTCCAAGGGTCCGAAAAGCTGTGTCACTAGCTGGGGACCAAAACCAAATATTGCAAATAATGTCATTCACCCAGGAGTACCTGGGAACCTGCAAAAGTGTTCAGGAACCTGTGCCCACAATGAGGCAGGTAGATGAAATGTATCTATGTATATAAAGATGGAATCCCAGTGTCCCAGTGGGATCTGTCCTTAGCAAAGAGCCCTGTCACCTGTGGCTCAGAGATCACTTTCTGTTCCTCATCACACGGTCTTCTCCCTCTGGAGTTCAGGATGCCTGTCCAGTATCTACAGAGAGCAGGAAGAAAGCTTTATTCTCTAGGGGAGGCACTTTCTCCCCTCCTCACAGTCCTCCAAAGATAATACAAAGTCACAAGACCTAACCCTATTTTCTTCAAGGGCAGGCACAGGATGCTGCAGGCCCCATAGCAGGAATTGAGGACCACAGGGCGTATGTCAGTCTGGCCATAGTTAAAGACACAGCTGCCTTGTGTCATGTCATTAAAGGAAGCCACAGTGATGCCAGAGGCTCTGGAGACAGAGGATCATTGACTCCGTGTCCTGAGCACCTGGAGTGTGCCAGGCTAGCCCACATGCCTTTCGAAGTATTTGCTCACTAAATCTTGATAGCAATTTGAGAGCAGACTTCTGAGAAAGACCCAAAGAGGTTCAGAGAAGCAGAGTGACTTGCCCAAGGTCCCACAGCAGTGGCCCAGCTCTGGCTGTCCAAACTTCAAAGCTCTGTCCTCAAAGCCTGGCGGTGTCTTCTCTGCAAATCAGTGGCTGCTGAGTTTGGATGTTTTTCTAATAAAAAGTGAAGGTCAATCCTTGTCACTCGGGGAGAAGATGAAAGAAGGGGATGTATTTGAGAGGAACAGGAGTGGGGGACAGGTCACAGTCACTGGTTCAGAGTGGGCATTGAGAGAGGGGGAGGGACCGAGGGAAGGCCAACTCTATGATCAGTCTCACCTGAGGAGGTTCTATCCTCCCTTGTGTGGAGGATCAGGCCTGAGCTGGGCTTTACAGCTGAGCAAATATTTCTTCTTCTGTTGCAGACTGAGCCCCTCTCCTGCACTCAGTGAGGCCTGGGGAGTGCGGTCTCAAGCCAGGGTGGAGGTCAGCTTGACCACCAGAACAGAGGGACCTAAGTGAGCTCCAAGGTCCCCCTCAGAGGCTGCTGCTGGCACCCATCTCTTTCCCCTGGGCCTTCTCAGCTGCTCTGCTGTGATGGGTCCCCAGATCCTTCTTCAGCACATTCTCCATGTGGCAATTTGCTCCCGGCCCCTCCTGCCCTCAGATAAAGGGAATGAGGGTTTCCATGCTGCTCCCATCCTACCCTTCAGGCCTCGGGAAGGACATGCTCTTCCCTTCTCTCATGCAATCCCCAAGCCTCTGTGTTCACCTGCCTGAACCTCTCTGCCTCCTGGCACGCTCTTGTGTCAAACCGAGTCAAACAGCTCTCCTCTGAGAAGTCCTTGAGGGTAGGGATCCACAGTTCTGCCTCTTGCTTCTTAGCACTAGGCCTGGGAACCCTGGCAACTGGTGTCAGCTGTTTCTTCCACATGCAATAACTCAGAGGAAAGACAGACAGCCCACCAAGGGGCAAGTGCTTGGGGTAAGACTGAGATCTTCTGCCTGGCACAGCTTCTCATGGCTTCAGGCTACTGTGTCAGCCTCCAACTGTCCTGGAACTGGAGTTAAGTCAAGGCAAGGAAGTGCTGTGGAACCAATAGGGACTGTCTTGACCAGTGTGAGACTCTGTCTCAAAACAGTTGGTATAGTCTGCCTCATTGTGCCATGTGGACATGGTCCCCGTGACTCTGGCATCCCTCTACAGCAAGGACCTCGACTTCCCAATCCTTTTTTTTGTTTATTTATTTGTTTTTGTTTTTTGGTTTTTTTGGTTCATCTCTGGCAGCCAAGCCCACCAAACGTCAGCCTGGCTGAGCGTTAATATGGCCGACATAGTGCCAAGTTTCACACCGTTCTGGGAGTCATGAGTTCACTTTAGAGACAAGGGAATTGAGGCCCTGAGACACAAAACTACCTGGCTGGCATCCTAGCTTCAGACTCAGGCTGTGTCCCTGGGACTGTGAAGTTGTGTCTCTGTAACACTTTATCCTCTTCCGTTGTGGGGCTGTGTGAACCTCAGCAAGCGATCCTGGTTCTCTGAGCACCACTATCCCCAGTCTGTAAAAGCACAGGAACACACAGCAGGCAATGGTCCACGAGGAGCCTGGCTGAACAGTCAGATAGCCACATCCAGCCTGATGCAGTACCCAGAGACCTGATCAGACAGGTTTAAGCAGCAAGCAGCCTCTATCCCTGGCTTCAGTTTTCTCATTGGCCATAGGAGGGTGTTAGGTAGAGCAGCCCCAAGGGTACCACCATGTTGACAGTGACTTTGAACAGTGAAACAGCAAGCTGGCCTCCGGAAGGCATTCACCCTGGGCCTCCTGATGTCCTTGGGCCTAGCCAAATGAACGCAGTAAATCTCCAGCTTTCCGCCCTCACCCTCCCCTCTGATGGCTCACACTTTCTCTGTTTTCAGGAGGTGTTTTTCAAGCACCCCTTGCTCAGCCAAGCAACAGCCACATGCGCAAGCCCAGCAGGGTCCTGGTGAAAGAGGAGCAGTTAGAAGCTTATGGGACAAGTGCCAAGCAGGCCTCGCCCCCAAATCTCCAGTGGCCAAGGTTTTGGCCTGGGTGGAATCCAGCGGTCCCCAAAGGTCCTTCACTGGGACTATTCACAACCTGGGGCCCACACCAGAATCTGGCTGCAGCTAATGGCACCAGAAGGATCCAGCCCACGTGTGGCACAAACACAGGCTGAGTTGTTAGTGCCGGTCTTCCTTCTGCCCTCTCATGTCACCTCAGACCAAGCACCAGCTACCCTGGAACGCAAATAGGTGTCCAATACCCAGACAGTGGTTGGGCCCTGTACTGCACACAGTAAAATGAGCACCCGATTTAGCATGGAGGATATTAATTGTGGGCTTTGCAGGACGCTGAACACTGTATGGTTGTTCAAGTTGTCCACTAAACAAGAGCACCTGGGATAATGAGGTGAAGAAGGCTAAAACCCATGCTGTGCTATGCTCCAAGGCGTGATCTCTCAAACGGACCCTCTTTCCTGACACATACAGAACCATTCTATAGGCTAACAAACAGCACTCTGCCCTTGGAACCTGACCCTTTCCATCTATAATAACCTCTGTGGGTTTTTAACCTACAGAAATAACTGATGTCCAATCACTCAATACTTATTTATAATGAATGGCCATTACTTAGTTACACAAAGTCTTGTTCCACAAAGGTTTAGAGGCAACTTATTAAATGACCCATGATTAAATAGAAAGCATGCAATATTATACGCCTCACAAATGAAGGCGCACACGAAGCAACTTTATCAGAACTCCCTTACTGCACTCACAGCAGACATTACTAATCAATAGAACTTGTGATAGTTTTACCCGTATTCCCTTCCTGCACCTACAGCAGACATAAGTCATCGACAGGATCCATGATACATTTTGACCATGTTTAGAAAGTCATGACCTCCACCCCTGCAACCTTGGTGCAAAGGAGATGAATTAACAGACTGGTATCTTACCTGCCACACACTAGGTGCTCAACAAACGGTCATGATTAGGGTTTGGGCTGAGGGAGGAGAAAGAAAGGGAAGCTGGATCCCACAAGCTAGTGTGTGTCCCAGCTCAGCCTTGAACTTCACAGTGGGTAAGATGGTGGCATGCAGGTGAGTCTGTGCTTGTACATGGGCACAGGTGTGTACACACAACCAGTGTCAATAGTCTGCAATTATAGCAGTTTTCGGGCTTGCTACAAGTTGTTTGCCCTACATTTTAAATGAGGCTTCCCTGTGGCTCCTCAGCACGGCCATGTGATGAACCAGGACTTCTCAGCAGCAACCCTAGATCAAGTGCATAGCAACAGATTTGATTGCGGATGTCTGGATAGAGAACATTGATGGGATTGATTGGTAATGCCTTAAAAGGGCCAGCCCAGGGTATGAAAGCCAAGGAAGGACCCATGAGAGCCTATGTGACCCTGTCCCACCACTGACCTTGGTCCATCACACGTGCCCCCAAACCCCACCCTTTAGAAGGTAATGAGCCTTGAAGGGCAGGCAGAATCTCCACTGAGGCAGACAGTTGAGGGTCAGGTTGGCCCCTGAGGACTCCTTTGCAGATATGACTACCTGTGGGCACACAGATGGACAGCACTGGGTCGGGACAGGTCTTCCTACCACACAGCCTGTGGAGTCAGTGGCATGCATCCTTCCGGGCTGATCTCCCCTCACAGATCCCACACTGCAGGCTCAGATCTTTTGTCTTCCTCTCCTCTGAGCCTTAGTGCCCCCCCGCCCCACCTCTAACCTCAACTTGACAATGTGATCCCTGGAGACAGTTGTGACTGCCAGAAGATTCAGGCTATGTTAACTGAGCTGTTAGTCACCCAGTCATCATGACACACTGCTAGGAAGCTGGCCAAGCACAAACCTGGGATGCTGAATCTGAATCCTGGTTAAAAAATTATAAGTCTCAATTTCTCCCTCTGGGAAAGGGGACAGAAGCACAGGAAGGTGGACTTCTCGTTTGGGAAGCGCTAGTAGTTAGAGACAAGGTCTACAGGGTCCGAGTCCTCCAAGCTGACCAGCAGCTCCCCTCTGGGCCTGGACTCCGGAATGCGGAGGAGGAGGAGACCCAGGGAGAGGGCCTGGAGTGCAGAGGAGTGGCAGGTCTAGCTGGCCACCGCAGTAGGTGACCCAAAAGGGGGAGCTTGGCTAGGGACTCATCACTCAGTAGCTGTCCCCCCAGCCAGGAGCCCCTGTGGCCTGTCCTCCCCACATCCTGCGCTTACATTGGGTCAGAATTGAGATTCCGAGCGCACTGCCCGCCTGGGACAGCCTGGCCCCGAGAAACCTCCCAGGGTCACGGGGCCTGGGGGAGCCAGGGGCACGGATCGGTCACCACTGCCTGGAAGATGACTCAGGACCCTGGTGATGGCCAGTGCGGCCGAGAACTAGGCACCCAGTGCAACCTCAACCTCAGCTTCTCTGTACCCCACAGTGCTCAAGGCTGTGCTCAGCCAGGGTAGGGCCTAGGCCCCAATCTGGTGGGACTGGCATTGTGCCTTGATCTCCCATCCAAACACAGGGACCAGTTGAGGCCTGGGGGATGGAGATTTGCCCAAAAAGAGTCAAAAGCTAAAGCGGGCCTTAAACCCCATCTCTGATTTCAATTACAGACCGAATCCCATCCGGTCCTTGGTTTCCTCCTGCCAACTACTATGGCTGGTTCCCCATGACCACCTGACCTGACCAGAGGACTCTAAGCAAGGGGCGTCCCCTGAGGTAAGGCCAGTGCTAGAGCACTGTGGGAAACCATACCCCCAAGACTGGAAGTGATGTGTACTGTGAGAGACAGGACTGGGGGCCTGTGACTTCTGCTCCAGTGAACAAGAAGTCTGACCAAGACCTGGCTGTGGCCAAACAGCTGAACCCTGTCCCCACCCCTTCCTGTCTCATCCAGGTAGAGATCTCCCAGAGGGATATAATCCTCAAGGTGGGGGAAGGGGAAACAAGAGACAAACAAATGGCTCCTGTCCTGTCTTCCCATGTCACCATGAGTTCCATAGAACAGAAACTTCTAGAATGGCTTTTTAGTCTTCTCTGGCCACCTCCTGCTCTTCTATAGGTCTCCGCTGAGTTTCCCCTTCCTCCAGGAAGCTCTCCGTGACCACCTTGCCTAAACTCTACAGCTGAATCTGCACTTCGATACCAGAGCTCAGACTACTCCTTTCACAGTTACCCCATGTGATGTACCTGCTTCTCCTGGCTGGGCCCCTCCCTGAGTCTCCCCACTCCGGGTCCTACTCTGGGCTGTGAGGCCAAGGATAAATACCCACCCAGAAGCTGCCTCATTTTCCCCAGCTGTGCAGCAGAGGATAAGTCTTCCTTGTCAAGCCCTCGGGCCCACTGAGACACTCAAGCGTGCTGAGGTGACACAGTCATGGTTAAGGACAGCCCAGGCTGCTCTCTGATGACTGGAGCAAGGGTCCCATGAGCAACACTTCCCCTTGCCTTCCCATGCAATGTGGGAACTCTCCGCCAGGCCACCAACTTCTCAGCTGTGTCCTGGGTCCTGTCACTGCGGCTCTCTCAGCCCATTGGCTGAGGCCACAGCATCCCTCCCCCACACAGCCCCGGAACGCTTATACCAATATATGGGTCGTGTATGTATCTCCTGGAGCAGCGGTTCTCAACCTTCCCGGTGCTGCAGCCCTTTCATACAGTTCCTCGTGTTGTGGTGACCCCCAAACTTAAAATTTTGTTGCTACTTCATCCATGTAATTTTGATATTGTTATGAATTTTAATGTAAATATCTGATATGCAGGCTATCTGATATGGGACCCCAAAAGGGTTGCAACTTCTTGCTGGTCTTAGCAAAATACTCAAACTCTTGCCTTGGCGAAAGAGGGACCTAGTGTTTCTTGTGGTTTTTGTTTTGTTTTGTTTTTTCACTGTGGAAACACACACCTGACACAATTTTCCTTGGGTACCATCTTTAAGTTTACAGTTCAATGTTGCTAAAGGTTTCCTCTTAATCTCCAGGGCTTTCTCATCTTCTGTGACTGAAGCTGTATCCACTGCGCAGCCCCACCCCCACCCCAACCCCTCCTACTTTTTTTTTATAGGACTCGTAGTGCATACGGTCAATCCATATCTGTCTTTGTGTGATGGATTTGTCTCATTGGACATGATAGCCTTAAGTCTCACTGTGCTGCAGCATGTGGGAGAATTTCCTTTTTAAAGGCTGAGTAATATTCCATTTAGTGGACGTACCACATTTTGTTTTGTTTATCCGTTCACCTGCCCTTGGATGCTTTGGTGGCTTCCACCATTTGACTATTGTGAATAGTGCTGAATATGACTGTACAAGTATCTCTTCGAGATCCTGCTCTCACTTCTTGGGGGGAGGGGGGCAGTGTATACTTGAATGTAGAATTGCCAGATCACAGAATAACTATGTAGCCTTTGACCATATTCTGCAGTGGGTGCACATTTTGCTGCCTCCTCAGCTACATCCCAGAGTTCAGACTTCTTGCCAATGTTTACTGGCTGGCTTTTCTAGACAATAGCTTTATCAAGAGGTATGAGACAGGATTTGACTGTTTAATTTTTTTTTTCAGATCACTTCTTGCTATGCACCCCCAGGCTGGCCTAGAACTTATTATGTAGTCCAGCCTGGTCCTTAAACTTGTGATCTTCTGTCTCTGCCTACTGAGTGTTGGGAGTGTAGGTCCACACCACTACAACACATCAGCCATGCCTTGATGGAGTAGCATGGAAGCCGGGGGCTCCTGTGTTTGGGGGGACACTGGTCTAATATCTGGTGCTGGGAGAATGGCCCCCCAGCCTCGTGATAAGCAGAAACCTTGCTGGGGATGGAGTCATCCCTCTAGCTCAGAAACTTCAGCTCTACCCACCTCTCTTGCCACAGTTTACGTATCCCACTCTTGTGCACCCCCTTCTCCATGGAGCCCCAAACTCACTGATGCTGACTCCTCACAGAGCTGAAGAAACGGTCTTCAGTGTGGAGTCATCCTCTGCCAGTCCTCTCTGCCCTCTTCATTTCTCTCCTGCCGTTCCTGGGGGACTGGAGCCCACTCAGCCATGAAAATGATGGGGTCCCAGCGCCTGCCTTCTGAGAAACCCCATACAGCCCCCATGGGGCCTCCACAGATACACTCAGTTCCAGTCCACTGAAACCCTTGGCCTCTGTGGTGGGTGGAGGGCTCTGCCAAACTTAACCAAGCATAATTTGGGGGTGGGGGGGCTTTCTCAGGCTAACACCGTCAGGCTGACCTACATTGAAATCTCAGCTTGTAAGTCAGAACTGAGTGACCAGTCTCTGATTTTGGGCTTTCTTCATCTGCAGGGTGGGGCTTCCCAAGGCCTCCGTGAAGAAGCTACCGGGCAATAATGGGCAAGAAGGGCTTAGTGTCCCCTTGGCGTTCATAGAGGGCGGGATTAGTCGCCATTCATGTCCAGGGGTTAGAAACACCAATGGGAATAGCTTCCTTGAGACATGGCTTTACTTAGAGAGAACAGGACCCAGCTGGACAGTTGTCACCTTAGGACAGGAGAGTACTCATAGGATCGCTGTCTTCACTCTGTTCAGCAGCAGAATCTCATTTATGAACCATAATGACAGGAAGGCCCTGTCCTGAGCCCCTTCCAGAGACAGGAGACTCAGTATTCACACTTGGAGCAGTGGATGGGGAAACTGGAGCAGAAATAAAACACAAAGAAAACTGTTGGAGTCACGTGGCTGAAATTAACCTGGTCTGGGCAGCCTGAAGCCAGGATAGAGGGCATAGCCAAACTACGGACCACTTAGAGCTGCCCAGCCCATGAAAGGGGCAAGACGGGCTCTGCTCCAGACGCCTAGAAAGGAAGTCAAGAAGGAGCAACTCTTGGTGTATCTGCCTAGGCTGCACAGGTCCGAGGCAGTGACCACTCCCTTCACCTCTCCACCTGACTACACTAGCTTCCCATTGCTCGTTGTTCTAAGCAGCGCTTTGCAGATCTCCCAGGTCTTAGACCTGAACAGGAGCCAACCAGAAGCATGCAGGGAAGGAAGCAAGATCGGGTGTTTAAACTTATTCTTGGTTCCCTGGGAAGAATCCATCCACAATCAGAATTCCGACCACCATCCCAGGGGCAGCTTCAAGGGGCGCTGTCCCCTGGCCACTCCTCAGCTGGTGTCAAGCAGCAAAGCAGCAGGCAACCTGGCACACATGTCCTCCAGGGGGCGCTGACCTTTCTGAGACTGAGTGGCAAGACACTGTGGGCATCCGACAGCCGACTTCTATGTCACTTCCACCAGTGACACCAGACTGTGCCCACCCCCATTCCCCACACTGCCACACACCCACCAGAGTATACTACATCTGGTTCTCTGAAACGGAACTGTCCTGGAGTCTGCAGGAGTTGTGCGGCCCTCATCTGGGCCTAGGTGGCGCTGTGCACACTTGTCTCCCCAGCCCTGCAGGCAAATCACCTGCTGGCGGCTTTGTTGATACCTTTCTCCTTTCCCTGATGCTTCTCTCTGGCAACCTCGGGCAGTCACACAGCATTCTGTCCCCACTGAGGCGTTCCCTACCCCCAGATGGTAGCGGCCACCATCATGCAGCCTCCACCACCATGGTGTGGACTCTGATGAACCAGTCTCCCTTCCCCTGAAATGATTTAGAAATGGAGAAAAGAAGAGGTGCAGGAAGAAGCTAGCCAGGTGAACAGGCCAGATTAGGCACCAGAAGGGAGGGGCTGCCAAGGACCATCCCAGCCTACACTCCGCTCTTCCTTCACCGCACTGGGCTTCCCCAAACCCTACAAAGATAAGAGCTGAGACCCTACAAAGCAAGCTGGGGTCTTGGTCACAGACAGGAGGACAGAGCCAGGGCAGGCCTTCTACAGAGCACCCACGTGTCAGGTGGGAGCTGCGGCAGAGGGGTGGAGCTGTTCTGGTTATGTCCTGAGCCTTTTCCAGCCCAGGTGAGGCCTTTCTTGCAGAGCCCAGGGGCAGAAGGAGAAAAATGTGGTCCAACCAGTTACCCGATGTAGTAATAATAACGATAACAGCAACTCCCCTTTGCTCTGTGTCCCAGCTTCTCGCCTGCATCACCTCAAGTGTCCTCAGAGACTCCTGTCACTACTCCTGTTATACCCAGGGGGATACCCAGTGCCTGGGGAAGATGGGGCTCACCTGGGTCCCCAGAGTATAGGTCTGGGTGGTGCCTAGCTAGGAATGCAGTGTGGGCAGAGTGAAGAGGCAAGGAAGTAACGGGGTGGGCTTCTTTATCCCCAGACTCCTCCTCAGCTCCCCTTACTGTCCCCTGGTCTGCTAAAGTAGCAGCTTCAACCCTTGTCCATCCCCCATTTTAGCAAAAAAGTTCTCTGAGCCTCCAGGGACCCATAGGTAGGGAGTTCTCTGCAGCACCACACACACACACACACACACACACACACACACACATCTCCGAATGTTCCTCTGTGTGCCTAAGTGAGTCAGGATTGCTCTGGCCTTTGGCTCTCATAGTCTGATCCCTCTGGGGAGAGGTGGGAACCAGACACCTAGTGAAATAAATAGAGGCATTTGAGAATCAGTCACCTGCCACCTGCTGTGGCCATTTGTTGGCTCCTGGTGGTGGCACAGAGCAACGCAAGAAGAGGTCACCAGATGCTCAGGGGCAAAGGGAACCATTTTTCCCTAGCTGCCTGTGTCAGTTTCCTTAACTTGTCTGTGGGGCTGTAGGTAAGCCACATGTGGCAAGGTATAGAACGGGCTTTACAAGGCACCTACCGGTTCACAAAACCGTTCCCATCAGTAGTAGTGCCACTGCTATGGTTGTCTGTCCCCTTTCCCAGTCTGATCTCTGCCATTGAGCAAACCTTCTGGTCTAACATCAGAAACACCTATGATGTCAGACTTCATCTGGCTTGGGGGAAAGGTGAGCTCTCCAGCTGTGTCATTGTCTTAGTTTCTGTTCCAGATGCTGTGATAAAAATGAGACCAAAGCGACTTAAGGGAGAAAGGTTTGTTTCCGCTCATGGCTCCAGGCTACATGGCCGGGCAGCCTTAGCAACTAGGGCTTCAGGAGGCTGGTCATATTGAATCTGTGACTGGAAGCCGAGTGATGGGTGCATGCACGTTGTGCTTGGCTTGGCTAGCTTTCTTCTTTTTTATTCAGTCCAGGATCCGAGCTCAGGGAATGGTGCCACCTATAGTAGACCAGTCTCCCACATCCATTAACATTAACATAATTAAGATAAAACCTCATTGGCATGCCCACAGGCCAACCTGATCTAAAAATCCCTCATCAAGACTCCCTGGAAGATGATTCTAGGTTTTGTTGGTTTGACAATTGACATTAGCCATCCCGCCACAGACCCACAAAGCTGCTCCTGCCTTGGTCACATCATCTGCAAAATGGAGGCAGCAAGGTGATGCATGTGAGAGAATCAGCCTCAGAAAACTGCCAAGGGTGGGGCCTGCCAATAGTCCCAGAGAACGTTTTTCCTTCCTTCTCTATGACATCAGAATGAGATCTTGGGGTCGTGGAGATGGTTTGGTGAATAAAACACTCGTCTTGTAAGCATGAAGGCCTGAGTTTGACCCCTAACCACCACATAAAGACTCGGGCACAGTGACATGCACCTATCACCCCAGTGCTGGGGGGGGCAGAGATGGGAGGACTCTGGGGCTTGCTGCCCACACCCTCTAGCCAGATAGATGGGCCCTAGGTTCATGACTGCCTCAAAAGCTAAGGTGGAGCATGTCAGAGGAAGATATACTACACAAATACATATGCATTTTTTATGGTCTAGGGGTGGGGCACACGGTGGAGGTCAGAGAACCACTTCCAGGAGTCAGCGCCCATCTTCTGCTTTGCTAAGGCAGGCAGGTTCGCTGGTGTGGAACTTTCTAGGTGATTCTCCTGTCTCCACCTTTCACTTCAGCATAGGAGCGCTGAAGTAGCCACATTTGGATTTAATGCACACAGACACACAGACATGCACACACACACACACACAAAAAAAAAAAACCCAACATGTATGGGTTTGTTCTTCACCTCTCTCTACAATGCCTCAAGGCTTGTGTCATCACATATGTATGTACATATGTATATTAAAAGCTGGGATATATAGTAGATATAGATGATGTATAGATGATAGAGATAGATAGATAGATAGATAGATAGATAGATAGATAGATAGATAGATAGATAGATAGGTACAGGTACAGGTAGTTGGGGGAGACACACTAATGTGCATGGCACTTGTATGGAAGTCAGAAGACAGGAGTTGGTTCTCTTCTTCTGCCATGCAGGTTCAGGTCCTCTGACTTGGTGGCAAGCACTTTTACTGCTCAGCCATGCACCAGCCCCATATCCTGCTTCTCTGAGTGTTTTAGAGATCCACAACCAGGAATCCCGGCCCACCCAGCAGGCACTGACTACCCACTGCGCCCTCCTCCTGATCCTCTCTCCAGCCCTACACGTTTAAAAAAATGAAATCTTGCCTGGGGATGTGGCAAAGAGACCACTTGCCTCTTATGAGTAAGGTCCTAGGTTCCAGCCCCAGCCCCAGCTCCTGTCCTGCCTCACACTAAATACAATCTGACAGAGAAAGCCCAGGGGAGATACTCAGTGCAGGGGGAGCTAGTAGCCAACACTAGCCTAGGGTTTTGCTCTCTGAACTTCCTTCTCATGGGCAACAAATAGAGATGAGCAGAGCTGCACTGAGAGATGCCACAGTGTCCTCCTGAGGTTTCTGTGTTTCTGGGAACCCACTACACTGAGCAGTGTAGTGCAGTGGGTAAGAACTATGGCCGGGACTGCATTGGTTCTATCCACCAGAGAGCCTCTTCAGACTCTTCCATAATGCCTCAAGGCTAGTACCACCCTTATTTTACAGATTAGAAACTGAGGCATGAAGAGGTCATCAGTCATCCATCCTGGACACAGTGCCATTCAGACCCAGACCAGCCTGTCCCTCTGCCCACTTTGGCCCTGCAACAGACTCCACCCCAGCTGGGCAGTTCCAGGTGTGGTCCCATGCCACATGGCTGCAAGGGGTTGGGGTGCCTCAGCTTTCTACTTGGGTATTCTTGAAGGATCTGGGCACCTCAGGGGTGCAAAGCCATATTCCCAGAGACAGGCATGCTCCCCCATTCCCCCTGCAGGGATCAGGTGCAAAGATGCTTGGCTCTGAGCTAGGTGCAGAGAGGGGGACTCTTGGCAGCCTATCCCTGTGTGAACAAGAAGAAACTGGGCCTGCAGCCCCGCAGCTCTGGTGGGAGATTAGCCAAACAAATAGGCCAACAATCTGGATTTCAACACTTGGGGAAGGGGCCAGGCAGCAGGCACCAGGGCAAGAGGGAAATGCAAAGGCGTTTTACCACCTAAATAACTTTCCCTAGGCTTGCTTTCACCCAAGTGTGCACTCGGTACTTAGACTTTTTTTTTTTTTTTTTTTTTTTTTTAAACATTTTACTTTATTTTGACAAATGCTCAGACTTTCCTGCCACAAATTATTCTTGGCCAGGTTACAAGTTGAAAGGCTGTGTGTACCCTTCACTTGACAAAAAGGCAGGGTGCTTATGAAATATTTTGGTTGTGGGTTTGAGGCAGGATTTCTTGCTCAATTTCCCAACGATGGCGCCTTGACCAGAACTCGGTGAGTTCTCACCCTTTCCCATCCCACAGCCATGGCCACGATCATGCCCTGTCAAGCTGCCCAGTGGGCTTGAAGAGATTCTGGGAAGGACAGTTTGGGACTGAACCTGGTGCCTCTCACCTTGGTACAGGCACCAACAGAGACCTCTGGCAGACCTGGGGTGTAAGGCAGAAGTGACCGGAGGACCTGTCTTGCCTTATCATGGCCCCAAGAAAGAGGCTGCATTGCAGCCTCCCCAGGGATGAAAAAGGAGTGAACCGTGCCTCTCTCCTACAGATCTGCCTCACAGGCGTTTTCCTCCACCCAGTTCTGAGCACCATTTCTCAAACACTAAGTTCTGCCCACTTAGAGAGAGGCCTACACTCTTCCCCGCAGCTTCTCCCCTCTGCTTAGCCTTGGAGGTTCGACTGGACAGTCACCTCCTCTGAGAGGCTCCCCTGAGTACCATAGCTGGAATTAAGATCCCGCGGTTTCCTACCTCAGTCCCTTGCTTTCCTCAAAACTCTTGGTTAATATACCCTAGTTTTATTTGTTTATGTTCCTGTCTTTTACTGGTCTTGACTAACTAGACTGAATAAATGTATCAACTAATAAGTGATTGAACAGGTAAATGAGGGAATGGGTGGATGAATAAGTGGATAGGTGAACAAATGAACAGGTGGGTGGATGGGTGGATGAATGGATGGATGAATGGGTGGATGGATGGTGGATGGATGGATGGGTGGATGGGTGGATGGATGGGTGGATGGATGGATGGATGGGTGGATGGATGGTGGATGGATGGATGGGTGGATGGATGGATGGGTGGATGGGTGGATGGATGGGTGGATGGATGGATGGATGGGTAGATGGATGGATGGATGGGTGGATGGATGGATGGATGGATGGGTGGGTGGATGGATGGGTGGATGGATGGATGGATGGATGGATGGATGGATGGATGGATGGATGGGTGGATGGATGGATGGTGGATGGATGGACGGATGGATGGATGGATGGTGGGTGGGTAAGTGAATGTGGTTGAGAGGGATGCTATAGCTCAGCTAGAGAGGACAGTGATACCCAGACTCCACTTGGGAAGCAGGGAGAGTCTTGCAGCCCCTTGGGAAACTAATAAAAGTAGATTTGTGCTAGCATTGTGATGTGTATCTACAGTCCCAGATGCTTGGGAGGCAGAAGTGCGAGGGTCACTTGAGCCCAGGAGTTTGGACCAACACAGCAAGACTTCATCAACACAACGAGAACTTTTACTAAAATGAAAAAAATGTGGATTGAGAGATGGTTCATTTTATACATCTTCATCTGAACACAAAGCCCCTGATCCCGTGGCCAAGTCCGGGCATCAGACAGGCTCTCTTCTACCCCAGCTGTCTCCCAAGAGGCCTTCCTCTGGGCTCAGCCATGGAGAAATTCCTCAGTCAGTTTTGAGGCAGGTGAAGACCCACCTCCTGAGATTTGCTATGCCAAGGCTGGACTGGTGTTGTTCCTAGCATTGCAGTTCCTCTTCTGTGTGGCTGCTCTGTGCAAGAGACATCCTCCTTGGACTTGGCTGTGAAGTGAATGGTTGGTCCGCTTTCAAGGCTTTAGGAGTACACCAGTTCAGCGGGCAGTCCAACCCCAAGGAAGGATCTAGACCTTACTGCAACCTGACTGCTCCCCCAGAAGATGTCTAAAGGCTCTTTCTTAAAGGAACAAAGTCCCAGCCACAGAAGTCAGTGCTCACCTCTCTGCCCAGTGTCTCAGGATCAGATTAATACATAACACCACCTAAATTAAAGCCAGGCAGAATGTATTAAATAGGAGTGTCTTAAATCAGTGCCTCACACTCTCAGGTGATGTGGAGTAGAGGCTTGTAATCCCATTTGACTAATGAAGAAACTAAGGCTCAGAAAAGTCATATTGTCAGCGGTGTCAGAAATGGAGGTGTAGCTCTGTGAGGCTCCCCGCAGCACACAGGTGAATTCCCTTCCTCTTTTAGGGACTGAGACTCGAGCAAAAGGGGATCCTTGGATTTGATGCCGAAAATAACTTCAGGATGAGCCAGGATGAAGCAGGGTTGGAAGTTTATTAAAAGTAGAAAGTGCTGGCACACCTTTGATCACAGCACGGAAGCAGCCATGTCTCCGTGAGTTCAAGGCCAACAAAGTCTACTACATAGACCTTGTCTCAAATGAACAAACAAACAAACAAACAAAAAAAATAGAAAGGTGTCTAGGGGAAAAACAAAACACACTCTGGAGCAGTAGTTCTCAGCCCGTGGGTCGGGACTGCTTTGACTGTAAAAGAGTCACATGACCCTTTTACAAGGGGTACCTAAGACCACCAGAAAACAGATATTTATATTATGACTCATAGCAGTAGCAAAATTACAGTTATGAAGTAGCAATGAAATAATTTTATGGTTGGAGTCACCACACATAAGGAACTGTGTTAAGGGGTCACAGCATCAGGAGGGTTGAGAGCCACTGAGCTAGAACATAGATACGACCTTCCAAAAGGACAGTCACAGTTGACTAAGACATTTTTAATGGATTTTTAAGCATGATAATTGAGAGCATCTGAGACTCACTGGAAGAATATGACATCACCTGAGGGGCTAGGGAGATGGCTCAGTGCTGAAGGGTGTGTATTGTCCCTGTGGAGCACCTGAGTTCGATGCCCAGTACCCACGTCAGGCCTTGTGGCTGCCTGTAACTCCAGCTTCGGGGAACCCAGCGCCCTCTTCTGGCCCCGTCAGGCACCTGCACACACATGGCACACATACACATAAACAAACTCTTTAAAACAAAACAAAAGACATACCCGAGTGTGGAGCTGAGCTTCTCAGTGGAGAGCCCCAACTGTCTCAGCCTTTGCCAGGCATATCATTTTGGTGACGCCAGTGTCATATCTCAAAGGGCTGCTAGGCAATTTTCCCTTTTTCCTCCTTGTATTTCTTCCCCATAAGTGAGGCTAGAGGGTGACTCTGGGGGTGCCTTGGGTGGGACCATAATCTGATAAGACCAAAACAGGAGCCTCCAGGTTGCACAAGAGGGTAAGCACACAGCTTACTGTAAGTGGCGCTTTGGGTGAGATTCCTAGAAAATTGTAGGTTTAAAGCCGGGAATGGAGCAAGGCCTTAAGCAAACTATGCAAATTATGCTGCAATGCTTGCTTCTCACCAGGCTGAGGCTTTAACCAGACTGACGGGTAAGAGGCAGTGGGATTTGTCCAGAACTCAGTGTTTCTCACCTTGGTTTCTCTGCGTGTCCTTGGGTCACCTCTCCTGATCGAATTTGTGACCGTGATCACTGCCCACCCCCATGCCAGGTGTGTAGTCACACATCTGCATGGCCGATCATCATCTTTCCCTCAGCCTATCTGAGCAGCCTCTATGGCCTGTGGGGGCTGCGTCAGCAATCCCAGCGTGCATGTGACAGTCTGGGGTGAACAGCCTTGGCACCACCTTGGCTCAGGACGCTCCTGTGTCCTCCGTGAGATGCACGGGCTGATAGAGACCTGTGGGGTTTAGTTGCTTCAGTGTTCCACTGCAGGCTGGCACCTCCTCAGCCCTGGTTGCTCTTTTCAGATCCGGCTCCCCCCCCCCCGCCCCGCACCCCTTTTCATTCTGGGGCTCATGCGTACACAATGAGGAATGACAGATTCTCTATAAAGATCTGTGACTTCAGCCAGCTCCCTTACCTCACATGGTCTCAAGGAGCATGTACTGGCTGGTTTTGTGTGTCAACTTGACAGAAGCTGGAGTTGTCACAGAGAAAGGAGCTTCAGTTGAGAAAATGCCGCCATGAGATCCAGCGGTAAGGCATTTTCTCAATTAGTGATCAAGGGAGGAGGGCCCCTTGTGGGTGGTGCCATCTGTGGGCTAGTAGTCTTGGGCTCTATAAGAGAGCAAGCTGAGCAAGCCAGGAGAAGCAAGCCAGTAAGTAACATCCCTCCATGGCCTCTGCATCAGCTCCTGCTTGAGTTCCAGTCCTGACTTCCATTAGTGATGAACAGCAGTGTGGAAGTATAAGCTGAATAAACCCTTTCCTCCCCAACTTGCTTCTTGGTCATGATGTTTGTGCAGGAATAGAACCCCTGACTAAGACAGAGAATGCATGGTAGTTTTAAAGGAGTTGGGTATGACACTTGTCTGAGAAACCAAAGAAGGGACATAGAGGATATAGCTCCCCACGTCCCATAATCTGGCTTTACACCCCACAACACAGGTTTCCCGCAGGCACAGCTAGGTGGATTCTTCCCAGGCCTCTCCCCTGCCCCTGTTGAGATGGGTATGGATTAGTAGGGACTGAGAGAAGAGGCAGAGAGGATATGCCAGGCAAGAGTGGGCATGAGGCAGGTGACTTACCTACTCACACAGGTAAAAGGTGTTCTGGAGGGACAGCTGTCAGCTTCCATGGGTGTGGCTGCAGGCGAGTCTCGGGCTCAGCAGCACTCAGTCTTGGCCCAGCGGGTCCTGCCCTGTCATGGTTCTTTGTTCAGCATGATTGTACAGTGTGACTCCCATGCAAGTGATGGGACACAGCATTGAACAGGGTAGGCAATCCCTGTGGTGGTTTCAATGTACTTGGCCCATAAAACGTGGTGCTATTAGGGGGTGTGGCCTTGTTGGAGGAAGTGCATCACGGTGGGGGCGGGCTTTGGAGGTCTCTTCCTATGCTCAGGCTCCACCCATTGTGGAAGAGAGCTTCCTCCTCACTGCCTGAGGATGGTAGTCTCTCCTGGTTGCCTTTGGGTCAAGATGTGGAACTCTGAGCTCCTTCTCCAGCACCATGTCTGCCTGCACGCTGCCATGCTTCCTGCCATGATGATAATGGACTGAACCTATGATTTTGTAAGCCAGCCCTCATTAAATGTTTGTCTGGGTCATGGAGTCTCTTCATAGCAATGGAACCCTAACTAAGACATCCATTCTCAAGATGTCTCTGTCCATCGATAATGACTGACAATAGTCTACCCAGGGGTCACCAGGACAGGGACAGGTAAGCAAGACTGGAGGAAACAGAGACCACTAGAAGGAAGGAAGCATTGGCCATCTTGTGTGAGGACATCTGCTTCAGCAAGTGCCCAAACCCAGAAGCCATGAAAGAATGACTGGCTAATTTAAATGGGATAACATTTAATCACAAGAAGCAAGGTGGAGTGAGCAGAAGAGAGGAGGGGGTGGGGTGGTAAAAGAAGGAGAAAGAAGGAGAAGGACTCCAATAAGCGGGCACTGGCCCCTAGGACCCCTGGACTGGGGGAAGTAAATGGGGTTCCCTGTATGGCCCCTTACTTCTGCCCCCACCAATCCATAACCATGTTATTTGCTCTGCCCTGTGCATACCAGAACAGTGGCTGAGGCCTCCCTGTCTGTTTCCTTAGCCCACTGCCTAATTTAGGGGACTCTGGGGCCCAGCTGTCTCTGGCTTGTCAGCTTCTCTTCTAGGAATCCCACTTCTGCCTCAATATCTGCCCTCTATGCTGACTTTGAAAGTGGAAACAGAACCTATTTTGGGGGTGGGGGTAGGTGTCCCACCATGCGCACACAGTCAGGTACTTGGCTCACTGTGCTGCAAACTCTACCTCTCTTATCCTCGGCCATGTCCCAGGCACCCTTGACTTGACATGGACATGCTGGGCATGCCTGAGGGGGTCTCGAGGTCTGCCTACTCTACCCTGGACCGTTAGACCCCTGGTAGACATGTCTTGGAAGTGTGGCCTGGGCAGCATGGTGCAGCATCCTTGTTGGGCCTCTGCAGAGATCCCCACAGCCAAGCAGTACACTCACCCATAACCCCGGAGGGTAGCAGCCAGAGTTACAATCCTGCTCCATCAGGACCACTCTTCCTTCTCTGCACATCCGTTCTTGGGTGGCACTCTGCAAGCCAAGTCCAGATGCTGCCCAACACCTGACTTCTTTCCTTTTTAGAAGCAGAGACATTAGATACCAGCACGGCACCCAGTCCTTAAGGCACCTGGGAGACAGAGAGAACCATAGAGATGAGTAGATGGGCAAAGGTGTTTGCAACCAAACCTGATCACCTGAGTTTGATCCTTGAAACCCACAACCTGCAAGTTGTCCTTTGACCTCTGTACATGGGATATGGCACACATGTGCACATATACTGGATGGATGGATGGATGGATGGATGGATGGATGGATGGATGGATGGATGGATGGATGGGTGGGTGG
>CM052702.1:124805996-124887634 GCA_028551405.1 Uromys caudimaculatus
GGTGGGTGGGTGGATGGATGGATGGATGGATGGATGGATGGATGGATGGATGGATGGATGGATGGATGGGTGGATGGGTGGGTGGATGGGTGGATGGATTGGTGGATGGATTGGTAGTGGATGGATGGATGGATGGATGGATGGGTGGGTGGTAGATTGGTGGGTGGATGGATGGATGGATAGATGGATGGATGAATGGACAAGAGAAGCGAGATTAAGCCTAGAAGACCAGAAGGCTGGTGCCAGCTGGAGCTACTGACCTTGACAGGTGCCTCACAGCCCCTGTGCTATAGGAACCAAACATTTACTGGCATGGGCAGGGAAAGAGGAGCCAATAAATCTACAGACAGTGAAAATTGCTTGCCCATGGCCACTAGCCCTGTGGCCCAGGCCAGGCAAGTACCTTGCCAGGCACCCCAGATGTGGAGTGGGTGGCTCTTCAGGGAAGCAAGACCACCAGCCAGAGGAAGAGCTGGTAAACGAGGCAGGAGCCTCCTCTTTGACTCATCGCGTACTGTGTAGTTTCCCAGAGCTGTTCAGATGTGGGTCACAGACCCTAGGTGATCCCCACCCAGCCTGGGCCCCTCTGAGGGAAAGAAGTGCAGGTGAGGCACTTCCGTCAGCCTTGAGCCCCTACTACACGGGCACCCCCTACCCTGGCAACACATGCCTGTGCCCCTACAGGCACATATGCAAGCTCTGTGCATGAACATAACCCACCTTCCAAGGGTCACTCTACTGTGACAGGATGGCCATTGTAACCATCTCAAATCCTTGCCCATGTTAAGACCACCTCAGGGATGGTGGAAGTGGAGCCTGGTGCCATAGCTTCTCCTGGGAGCCAACCTTTTCATGCTAGTAAAAATCGGATTCAAGCAAGCACCAGGAGCCTCACAGGAGAAACCCGGGGGACAGGAAGAGGGCAGATCTAGCCACATCTCCTTAGTTCCCTCACAGAAGCTCCTAGGCAGGAGAGTCACTGCAGGGCAGCGTGCAGCCAAGTCCAGTTTTGCCTTCTGTGTGACCTCTGGCAAGTTGATGAACCTCCCTGGGCCTCCATTTTCTCATTTACAGACTCCTGAGGTTCTGGGCTCATAGTAGAGATCATCACCCTAAGGCCCATCATAGGCAGGAGGAGTGAGCTATCTGGGGCTCTCAGCCACTGGAAGTCCCTCCATACCGTACCACACTCAGAAGGGAAACCAAAGCCTCTGCTAGGGCCCTCAAGAGGCCCTGTGGGTTCTCTCCCCCTCTTTCCAGTGCGCCCTCCACTCCACACACGTAGCTTCTCTGCTATCCCAAGAACCCCTAAGCACAGTCCCACCCCAAGGCCTTACCTGGGATATGGCTGCCCAGATAGTCAGTCGCCCCTGCCAGTTACCCTAGCCCGCCACCTCTCAGCAATGCCCTCTTGGCTCCATGGAAGCACTCCTCCCCACCTCAGCCCTTCCCGACATGCTTTACCTTCTCTGGTACTTGTCAGATTCTGAGTGTTCCCCATTGGCTGTATGTGTAAAGTCGGCCTCATCCTGGAGAATGTGTGCGTCTCTTCAAAGAACGAATCCTCTGGCTCTGAGCTCCCAGCTGAGAGCAGCGCTGCACAGCGCCGGGCACCTGGAGTGAAGGAAGAGACAGATGAAAGAGCAAACACGCTGGCCTTATAGGGCTAAGGACTGGGGAAAGCTATGCCAGGCCTGTGTCCACAAGTGCAGAGCTAGACACATCTTGTCTGCATGCATGTGCATGTGGACATCCAGGCATGTGTAGGCATGAAGAAAACATGCACAAAAGGAGAAGTCACAGGCAACGGCTCGTCTCTGCTAACACACACATGCACACGCACATGCAAACACACACTAGCATACACACACCCACACACGTATGCTAACACACACACATGCGCATACACCCACACGTGCACGCGCGCGCACGCACACACACACTAGCACTCATGCACCCACACACGTAGAGTCCCTGCCAGCCCTTGTGTGGCCATGCCCCATCCTACATACCTAGCATCCTGGTGGAAAGCTTCTCCAGGTGACAGAGGAGGTGAACTCCCCCCCCCCAACCCCACTCTGTTTCAAAGTCTATCTGGTCCTGTCTCTCTCAAAATCTGCTCCCCAGACCAAAGTTGGGACCTTTCACCTTCTCCCACCAAATCCCACTGACCTGGTCCTTCCCAGCCCTAGTCCCCGCTTCTACTGGCCCTAGCTCCATTCCCTGACTAGTAGAACCTGCTGATCTGAATTCTTGCTGGTACTTTTAAACAATTCCAGTTATTTGGGGGGCAGGGTACTACTCTGTCTCCTGGGAGGCTGTGAAGTGGGCGAGGGAACAGAGGGGCCCACTTCAGAGCAGGGCAGTTTCCAAACTGTTTGTGCTGCTTCCTAGAGCCCCAGCCTACTCTGCCCTGTACCCTGCCTCTGTACCCCAGGATTAGGCCTCATGGAAACCCTGCCCCTTCCCAAGTCCAGGACTTTGCCCCTGTGCTGCCTCTGCTTCGAGCCCTGTCTCTCATTTCCAGGCAGATGGACCCTGCTACACCCTCCCAGGTCTCATCCAGATGGTTCTGACAGCCCCGCTCCCAGCCTCCTGTGTCACTCTATCTGAGTGGTGCCCTGCCTCCTGAAGGACGGGAGTCTCTAAGAGCAGAGAGTGCAGAGGTACCTTGCTACCCAGGCCCCTCCCAGCACAGGTTCTGGGCCCAGAACTCCTGCAGGACCTTGAGAAGGAGGCCAGCAACATAAAGGCTCGTACTGAGCTAGAGTTTTTGGTCTGCTGCTCCTGGCTTCTGACCTGGAACTAACCATTTACCTTCCCTGGCCTAACAGGTCTGACAGTCTGGGCCACTGAGGCCTCAGAAGGGCCTCTGGGTCCTGATCCTAAGGAGGGAAGCAGAGCATCATGGGAGCTTTGGGGGCAGATATGAGCCAGATGCAAGCTAGTGCCAAGGCATATCCAAACAAAGCAGATGGGAGAAGGACCAGGTCAAAGTCTCAGCACCCCCACCCAGTACTATCACCAAAATCATTGCCACCATCCAACACCATGTCCCTTGTTACTACCCTGGTGCCACCAACACAGTGCGATTGTTCACACACTCTTCCCATCAACCCCTGCACAGCTCTGACCTCACTCCACCTGTGCCCACACACATGTGGGTGTACACACATACCCCACATAGACACCCACACACAAACACATACACACACATACATATACACACACATCACATATAGACACACATAGACACATCATACACATATACAAACAGCTATGGCAGGGCACAGCCAAGTGCCTAAGGTGACCCAGCTCCTCCTATACAGCAGCCCACTATGGCCACGAGAAAGCCATGTCTCTGAATCCCTGAGGTCTCCTTCGGAGTACGGACCCAGCCTCAAGCCAGAGCTCCCAGGATGGCCAGAGGATGTTGTAGACCCAGGAGAAAGGGGGTCAGTGGGGGTGCTGGGGGAGGTGGCACAGTGTATGAAAATACTTGCTGCACAAGTAGGCTCCGAGGCTGAGTCCAGCACCCACGTAAAACACCGCGTAAATATATGCAGCTACAACCCATGCTGAGGCAGCACTAAGAGGCTCACAGGGGCTTCCTGGCCACCAGCCTGGCTCTGGGTTCATGACAGACCCTGTGTCAAGGGAATAAGACAGAGAGTGATAGAACAGAACACCTGACATCCTCCAGAAAGAAAGAACTCGGCAAGGTGCTGAGCTTCTCTATTAGTGAGCCTCAGTTTCCCTGTTTGTGAACATAGGGACATCATATCCTGTTCCTTCAGTGGATGAAGGATAAAATGGGCAACAGGGGGATGTCCCTTAGGACATGATGTCCCTTGGGGACCGGACCTATAAACCAAGTGGCCTTCATCTGAGCATGGCCTATGGAACTGGCATGGGGGGGTGTCTCTCCAGGGTTGGGGTTTGGAGATGGAGCCCAAACATGACGTTTGACCTGGCAAGTCTCCTCTACCATCTCTTGGACGCCCCATACTGCTCTGTGGGGAGTCTGTGTCTCCACTTTATAAATAAGCAAATGGCAACACACATATGAACCCAGCCAACGCAAGGACCATAGGATTGTTGGTGCTGGGGGCCTTCAGTAGGCCAGAAAGCTCTGAGCAGTGCCAGGACCCGAAGCTGCCACCTTCTTAGGGCAATGTGGCACCTAGGCCCAGAATCTCAGAGATGTCTTAGAAATGGGTCTGCCCAGTCCCCTGGGATAGAGGGCCAGACCTCCCCAGGGAAGTTCTGCCTATAGTCTATTCTTTATCAGAATCTAGACATCAGTGCAGTTTGGGAGTCGACCCTACTGTGCCCTGCTCCCACACATGCCAGGGAAATGGACCAGTGGACCAAGCCAGGCCCACTCCCCTGGCCCACTTCCCATAGAAGATAAAAGAGCTGGCTGGCTGCCAAGCCTGCTGGTTCCACCACCAGTGCAGGGACAGCTTCCTGTCTGCAGGGACAGGCACTGTTGTAGTGGCAAGGGGAAGTGGCTGTGCAGGTGGATCCCAGGCTGTCCCCACCATAGATATCTGCCTTGCCAAGCAGCTGGCTGGCAACACCATGTGGCCTCTGATCAAAGGGGCCACAGGCAGGCTCTGCCCGAAGCCTGAGCAAGACACTCCTTATCTCTCCCAGGCTTCGGGAACTTTCCAGACTCGGAACACCAGGAGCCCAGTGGGGCAGGAAGGGCAGGCCAGGGAGCGTGGGAAGGGGCCCAGGGACTGGCTGGCTGAGAGACTTGATGCTCAAGGTCTGAGACTGGGGTCAGGTAAAAAAGGTCAGTGGTCACCCTCAGATCTCCTTATCTTCACTCTGTCTTTAACCCTGGGCCCAGCTCTGCTGTGTGACCTGAGGCAAGCACTGCACCTCTCTGAGCCTTGGCTCTTCTTCCACCAAGCAGGAACCAGAGACAGCTATGAAAATCTGAGTCTGCCAGACACACAAGACAGGATACTAATTTATGATCATAAAAATGGGAGCTGAGCTTGGTGGAGGACAAACACTGTCGTGGGCTGTTTCATTTCAATGCATGTGGCACCCTGGGATATGGAGTTTGCTGGCATCCCCTCCCATAGAAAGCTGAGGAGAGACAGACAGACACACAGACAGACACGGGGGGGGGGGGGGGATTCTAAATGGCGCAACCAGTAAGTGGTGAGTGATTAACGTATGTTACCTGGGGACCCAGCTATTTCAACTAAACACATAACAGGCTACCAGCTTCTCCTCACAACCCCTCCCAGGCAACCAATAGCACCATCTATCTGTCCGTCTGTGGGTTGTTTTCTCAGTTATTTGGTATCAACAGGTGAGTAACCGCAGTTAGTAACTGATATGTGTTGATAACGACCAGGGAGAGGTGAGGCAGCACATCGCTGGGCTCTGTGAGGTCAGAACTGAGGACTGATCTAGGAAACAGAAGAGAGAGGGTAGCGGCTCCCCAGAGGTGTGCAGCAGACTGAACTCAGAACTGAGGCTGCTGCAGACTGTGTGGCCAGAGTGGGAGATGCTGGTAGTGGCTCCACGGAGACCAACATCACTGATTACCAATGCAGCCCAGGGCAAGAGGCCCCAGGAGCAGGAAGAGGGAGGGTGAGTCTCAGATAGGGACTATCAGGGAGGGAAGTAGGGGAGGGGTACAGAAATGGGGCATTGCTTCCTATGTCCTGCCCCGATCAGACAGCCTAGGCTTCCATAAACCTAGAAGCTACTGCCTCCCGGTGCCCTCTATCTATGGCAACGGGGCAGGAGGTGGGAGAAACCCCAGCTGAAGATGCCCCAGCCACCCATTCTGCAAGCCCTCTCTCCACATCTAAACTGATGCTTCCAGAGTCTGGGTCTGACCACGCCCCGATTTTTACTCTGCACTCACATTCCTGAGCCTGGAATTGCAGGTTCTTCAGAACCAATTCCCACTTGTCACACCTGCAGCATAACCAAAGGGGACCACAGTGCCCCAGCCCAAACGGACATTCTGTCCCGGGGATGCTCTTCATCCGCTCACCTGTGCTCTTACCCTTGCCGTTCCCACCGTTCTGACCACAGACGCCAGGCTCCCTCGGGCATTCCTAGTGTGGAGCAGGGAACAAAGACAGAACTTCATTCCTAAGCAAAGATCTGCTTATGAGACTGAACCAATGAACTGATGAAAAGATAAGCAGCTGGATGAATCCCCGGAGGGCCAGGAAACGTGGACATAGTTGCAAGATAAAACAGAGATTTGGGGGTACAATGAAGAAAATGGGGTGGGGATGGGGGACAGATTGGAGTCGAGGACTCTGAGAATCAAGGAGAGCCCCTTCATGTGGAGGCACCATAAGTAAAGCCAAGAACCCACAGAGAGGCCAGTGCCTCCAGCCCTACCTACAAGCCCATATCATAGGCTCTGTAAGATTGGCCCACTGCTTGTGCTTACAAATAAAGTTTTATTAGAATTTGGCTACACTCATTTGTGTCAGATTTGTCAGTGCCACTTTCAGGCTATAGTCCCTGAAACCATCGTATCAGAAATAGTGTGAGCTGCAAAATGCAGAGTTTATACTACTCGGCCCTTTCCCAGAAAGTGTCCCCTGTCCCTCTAGCAGAGTCCAAAGATGGAGAGATCTGTCCTGAGCCCACCAGGTGATGTCTTCGAACCCTTCCTTTGTGCATCTCCAGCAATGTTTGCATCCCTCTGCAGGCAGCCCTGCCCATCTTAGGATAGCCACGCCTACTGTCTGCAGAGCAAGACATCCTGTCCTCATCTTCACCCTCAGCTGAACCTCCCTCCTTGACCGTCATGTTTACCCTGAACTCTGCCCTGCATCCCCACCAGCCAAGCGGGCTTAGACTGGCTGGATCCCTCACTCCAGCGGGAAGGCCATGAGTCACCAAGTCCAGAAAGGGGACATCTGCTGGCCTTCTGTGCTCAGCTAACCTCGGTCAAGGCAGGACAGAGAGGCCCCCTGCCTCTCTGTGCTCTACTCTGTGTTTGCCTGGAGTGGAAGCCAGCAGCCTCGGAGGAGACCCACTCAAGCTGAAGCGTGGGCCATTTGGACCTGAGTGTTTAATTCAGCTTTGGTTTTGTCTGCAGCTCCCAGGATGATTTCCTGCTAGAGTGGGGGTGGCTGTGCATGGGAGGGAATCAGCCCCTATGCAGATCACACACACACTCACACACACACACACTCACACACACAGTCACACACACAGTCACACACACTCACATGCTCACTCACACACATGTATACACCCACACGCTCACTCACACACTCACACACACACACACACTTTACACTCCTAAACTGTCCTGTTACTCCTCTTCTTGCTTTGTCCATTCTGGAACCTTCTAGAAAACAGAGTCTCAATGTGTCCATTTGGACCTTTCTTTCTCTCTCTTTCTGATTCTCTGAACCCAGGGACTCATCCATGCAAGGGAGCCCTCAACCATGGAGATATATTGCCAGCTCTCGTTTTATTTACTTTGGGATACGGTTTCACTAAATTGTCTGGGTTGGCTTTGAACTCACTTTATAATTCAAGATAGCCTTGAACTTGTGATCCTCCTGCCTCAGCCTCCCACAGGTAGCCTGTGCCACCACGCCCCACCTTTGGACTCCATTGAACACATAGGGATACCAACACTTCTGGACTTGAGGAGGCTTCCTTCCCCCAACAGACTACAAGGTGTACCACACAATGTGAGCTCATGGGAAGGACCCATGACCCGGGAAAAAAGAGGACACTCAGACAGAAATGAGGCTAACCTGAGAGTTATGTACTCCATCTTTTTTTTTTTTTTTTTTTTTTTTTTTTTTTTTTTTTTTTTTTTTTTTTTTTTTTTTTTTTTTTTTTTTTTTTTTTTTTGAGCTCCAGGAAGCCACATACATGCAGCCCGGTCCAGATACCAAGCACACATTGGTTCTGTTTGCTACGGGTATGAGCTCCCCTGTACCATGCGGCAGGCCAAGTCGGCCCAGTGAAGTCTGGGAAGGGACCCTGTCATGGGAGCATACCTGGCCTGCTGCTGCCCCCGTGGCGTCACCTGCACACATTAATGAAAAATTCTCGACGCGGAGCAGAGCCAGGCCAGACCAGGAAATTGCAAAGTCGCGGGGGCCTTACCTCAGCCTCACTGAACACTGCTTTTATAGTTCCACGTGTAATAACATAAAAGCGTAATTCATACAAGTATCACTTTAAGTGGGATGGCAGGAGGGGGCCGTGCCCGGGGGCTGGGGGTGTGAGTGCCACATTGACTGGAGATGCCAAGGGAGGGGACAGGCAGGGTGTGTGGCTCACCTGCCTGCTGTCAGCACAGCTGTAGAGTGAACCAAGAACCCTGGGTCCTAGGCAAAATATCCAGGAGCTATCAGAGGCCGTCAAAGAAAACATCCAGGCCTGGAGACAAGAGCTGGGCCTTGTGGGTTCTGGCTGTGTGACCTTGGGTGGTCAGTTGCTCTCTCTGAGCTGCTAATTCCCTGTCTGTAAATAAGAAGATTGGCTGAGAGGACTCAAGCCCCTCATTAGTAGCCCTCCCTCTGCCTAGGCCTGTTCCTCCCGGGGTGAGAGAGATTTCTAGGCACTGAGCCGTGCCAGGAAATGGCCTGAGATCGCCTCATTAAACACGAGGGGGTATTTACACTGGGAGAAACAAATATTTATCTGTGGATGAGAAAGACGAAGGTTTTTGGAAACCAACTCTGGCTCGCCTCAGCTTGGATGGGGATGAGGGAGGGCTCAGACTCCTAGGACCGGGCCAGGACTGGGAGTCAGGCAGCCTGGGTTCCCATCCCAGATCTGCCCTGGTCAGCTAAGGGCTACCTCTCTGGGACCTGCACAGCACTAGGAGCACCCCAAATTCTCAGGTGGATGGAAGCTTGCAGAGGTCCTGGAGGAGGACGGAGGTTGGTCCCTGACACTGGGCACTCTGAAGAAGGCAGAAGACAGGGAAAGGTGGCATAGGACCAGGTCTCTCTGGTGACCTGCACTGGTGGCCCAGGGTGCCGTCAGCAGCAGGGAGCAAGTCCCTGGACACATCACCCCTACTGAGGATGGATAACCACAGGTCAGATACGCAACATCCATCCTTGGTGCTGGGAGGCCCACCCCTAAGAAGGACCACAGACGGCTGGTCTCACAGGAACAGGGAGCCAAGTTCAAAAGCCATGGGCCCACTGAGGAATCCTAGAGTGTTTCCTGCACAGGGCTGATCTGAGGACAGGAGTTTTTTCTGAAAAACGGCTGCTTATCCCCACCTGTGCAGCCACCACCTGGTCCTGGTCCAGGCATCACCCTCCAAGCTAGGTTATGTTGCTGGCATCCTGGCTGCTCTCCCTCCTCTATCCTTGCCCACTACGGTATTCCCACAGCAGTTGGCATATTTGTATATTGGAGGTGGCTGAGGGTGGCTGAGTTCGGATGAGAAGAACCCTATGAAGTGGACAGAAAGCAAGACAGGAGGTGGTCACATGTGGGAAGAACTTCCTGGCATCCTCCTGCAGCCTCACTTCAGGGAAGCTTCAGCTGCTGCTGGGCTCGGACCCAGGGTAGGGCCAGAAGACCCCAGAACTAAGAAAAGCTGTCGCGTGGGCAAACCAGGCCATCCAGTCAGCAGCAAAACCTCCCTCAGACTCCGGGGCCAAACAGCCCCATCAGGCAAGCCCTATTTGTTTAATACTGAGACAGTGGAGTCAGAGGCCTGTTTGTTGAAAAGACTCTAGGGCTCTCCCCCCACTGGGGACTTGAAAGTGACATTCCTCAACCAAACTAAGGGGAAGGCAGGAGCCAGCAGAGGACCTCAGGAGGGAAGGGCAGCTGAGGACAGGATAGGGGAAGGGGGTTCCAGAGTGTGGGTGGAAAGGTGGGGAGCTCTGAGCACACTCAAGCCTTAAGGGTAAAGGAGGGGATGAAGCCAGGAGCCTGTAGGGGATGTAGAAGGGCTTAGTGGAGAGAGAGCTGGCTCTCAGCACGAATCCCCTCAGCTCCCACCCTCCCCTCTGGCTGAATCCACCCAGCAGCAAACAAGCCTCGACCTCAAGCCAACTCTCAGGACTCTTGAGTGACCCAAAGCCCCAAGCCACCTAAAGCTCTCAGGAGAGTAGGAATGCTCCCTGGGAGAGGAGGTCACCAGGTTCTAGACTCCACCCCGTCCCTAAGTCAGGCAGGGCAAGAGGCACAGGCCTATAATGCCAGCACTTTGGAGTTGGAGGATGATGGGGAGTCCGAGGTCATCATCACCTACATACAAAAGGTCGAGGCCAATGGAAGAGAGGGAGAGAAAGGAAGTGACGTCAAATCAAAGCGCTGTCCTTCCAGGCCAGAAAAACCTTAGGGTGTGGGGAGAGGCTCACTCAACTAAGCTAAGACACGTACCTGGTCCGTGGGGTTGGAAAGGCATGTTCAGAGCTGGGGAGATGGCTCAGTGGGTAAAGTGCTTGCTCCTCAGTCATAAGGACCTGAGCTCAGATCCCCAGCATTTACGTAAAGGCACAGAAGTGAATGCTTATGATCCTAGTGCAGGGGGGCAGAGGCAGGGGAACTCCAGAGGGCTCACGGGCCACACAGACGACCTGACACAGTGAGCTCCAGGTTCAGTGAGAGACCTCGTCTCCAAAGAAATAAGATGAAGAAAGGCTGAGGAGACAGCTCAGTGGATAAAGAGCTTGCCCCCAAAACAAACATGAGGACTGGAGTTCGAATCCCGGGGAAGCCACATGGCATATAGCAGCCTACCTGTCATCCCAGCACTTGACCATGAAGGGGGGACTCCGGGGCAAGCTAGCTAGACTAGCTTCCGAGCTCTGGGCTTGGTTGAGTGATCTTGCCTCAGCAAATAAAGTAGTGACCAACCAAAAAAGAAGTTGCATGCACGTATACATTCACACAGAGAGAGCCTTCATATGTATGGGCACTGTGCACGCACGTATACACACACTGCACACACATCCTCACACACTCATATAAACACACATATACACTCACAGAGATGTCACATGCATGTTCACTGTGTGTACACATAGACACATACATACACACACTGCACACACACACACAGAGCTGTCGTATGCATGCGCACTGCACAGACATATACACATACACATTTCACACACTCACACACACACATGAAGGAGGAGGAGAAGGAAGGTTCCAAATGACCAAGACTTACCTGGGTCACACAGTAAGGCACCACCTGAGATCCTAAGCCCACCCTCACCACAAAGCCACTTTTCTGCAGTTGGCTGAGGATGCTGAAGATTATCGAATACTCTTGGATTGGGTGCAGGTGCCCACACTGAGTGTCTTAGCAGTGAGGTGACAGCCATACATAGACAGCTCTGGGTAGTTCAGTAGGCAAGGTGCAGGGAGCTTTATCCACAGGTCTCACAGCCCTCACAAAGTCACTTAGATGCAGAGGTTGGCACTGGAGCCCTGACAGCCAGCCTCTGACCCCTTGTTCTTGGTCTCTATCCAGCCCCATTTGACTTGCCCGTCTTCCCAGTAGGCAGGGAGCAAGCCACCTGAGGCCAGGGCTGTGCACGTGCCCTCTTAACAGAATTCATGTTCCATTAATGGACCCCGTGGAAAAAGACCAGTTTGTCAGAGAAGGTGGCGAGAAGTGGCCGGCCAGGGAGGAAACCAGTCTGGTGTCTCTTCTACCTGGAAACTCTGCCCCACGCACCAACACAACCTGCCCGGATGAGCACTGCCTCCTTGTTGGTCTAGGCCCCAGCAATCCACACCAGAGTAAAGAGAAGGTTGGTGTACATTTGGAGTTAAGGAGTATATCTGCCCTACCCTCACTCAGAAGCAAGCCGAGGTCCCCAGGCTGGCCCCCAGAACACTACTTCCTAGATCATCTGCTTCTCCACTATTGCCCCTTTTCCCCAAGACACCCTTCCCTCTCTCTTCTACTTTTCTAGAAGCATCTCCAAGCCTGCAATGGCCCGTCCCCTTACCACCTTTACCCTGAGTCTGACCTAAAGCCCACCACACTAATGCCCAACAGCTGTCAGCTAGATGAGCACCACTAAGCAAGGAGAGCTCCAACCTGGTCCCAGGGGTCTGTCCAGTCCCTCCTCTCTGCCCCCAGTCCTCAGTTTCCCCTGGTGTACAAGCGAGGGTAAGCACCACAGTGGGGGAGGGGTAACACTCACACACTCCATGCCAGCCTCTCTGCAGAACCCAGAGCTTCTCTTGGATTGGCTTGCCAGCGTGTCATGGCCAAGAGGAAAGGGGCAGGATAAGAGAAGGAGCTGTGAATTCCACACACCCAGCTTGTCCCCACAAGGCCTACATTAAATGCCACAGTGTGCTCTGCCCATCTGCGTGTGGGTGGGGTGGCTGTGGGGCAGAAGTGCAGGTAGAGAGTAGTCCTCCAAAACCAGAATGCCAGGGAAGCACACACTGCCTGCCCATGGGTGCAACTGCATGCCCGTGTGTTCCCATGGATGTCTACACTCAAACACAACTCACATGTGTTCTGTGCTCTCTAACTCACATACACTGTGTTCTCTTTTGGTCATTTGACACTCCTTGAGCCACTGTTATGATGCCAAGTCTCTTTCTCTCACTCCCTAGGGAAACATGACTCCATGAGATCATTAACGTCCCGAGGTGCGTATGCTCGCCCCAGTTATCCCCACAAACTCGTGCATCCTAGGCCTTACACTGCAGCATGCTCCTTTCAAGACCCCAGCAATGTGTTCACATGCTGGTTAAAGCAAGAAAGGGTGGGGTGGAAATCAGTAGGAGACAGAGGAGCAAAGTCCATTAATTAAAAAGATGAGGGGTTCGGATGTGACTCAGGAGATAAAGCACTTGCACAAAGCTCTGGGTCCCATCCCTGGTGTAGCACGTGCTTGTCATTCCAGCAGGGGAGCGGAGGGAGAAGCATCAGAAGTTCAAGGTCGTCCTCAGCTACATACTAAATTGAAAGCCAGCCTGAGACACATTGAGAGCCTATTTCAATAAACCAAATAATTTGACCCAAGGAAAGGGATCACTGGTTTGAATAGGAATACCCCTTCCCCATAAACTCATATATTTGAATGCTGGGTCATTAGGGACTGCTTGAGAGGGATTAGGAGGTGTGGCCTTGGAGTGGATGTAGCCTTGTTGGAGGAAGTACGTCATTGGGGGTGGGCTTTGAGGTTTCAAAAGCACAAGCCAGGACCCAGTGTCTCTCTCTCTCTTCCTGCTGCCTGCAGATCCAGATGTAGAACTCTCAGCTCCTTCTCCAGCACCATGTCTGCTGACATGCCACCATGCTTCCTGCCATGACGAGAATGGACTAAATCTCTACAACTGTAAGCCAGCCCCAACTAAATATTTCCTGAGTTGCTGTGGCCAGTGTCTCTTCACAGCAACAGAACACTGACTATGACACCGGATAATGTACTAGCTTCAAAAGCCTGAAGAGAATCTTCATTAAAAGATCAGATGCAGTGGTGTACATCAACAATCCCAGCATTCCTATGGTGAGCAGGGAAGTGGAGACAGAAGAATAATCCAGAATTTCATGTGACAACTAGCCTGGAGTACAAGGAGACCAGAAATGAGACAGACCCGGCTTCAACAAGGAGAAAAAACTCCCCAGAGCTGCCTTCTGATCTACACACACACACACACACACACACACACACACACACACACACACACACACACACACACCAATCAATGAGTAAGGATAAAAAAGGCTTTTAAATAATTGTAACTATAAATAAAAAGATGGCAATTTCCTGGACTGAGTACTGTCTTGTACTGTTCTCCTAACAGGCAGTAGTGTGTGGTTTGTTGCCGTTTCTCCACTGGAAAAGCCTAGTGTTTGCAACTTTGTATCCTGATAAGAGAGGAAGGTCTCCAGCAGTGAATTCTTTTTCAGTCCCTGCCAACAAACTTCTAGATACTCAGCCCAGAAATCCCTCCTCTGTCAATCTCACAGCCCTCTCCACTCCCTAACAGACAGGTGGCAACAGGGCACCTGCAGCCCCAGGCCTCAGGTCGCACCTGTCACTCTGCCTGCTGATTCCTGGCTCTTCCGGACCTGCATCCTGAGAGCCCACAGTGGCTCACAGCAGACAGCCACAATCTTCCACAGTCCTCACCCTCAACCCAGCAGGTAACTCCCAAACTACCCCCGAACCAGAGCATTCTGGAATCTCAGGTGACCTTCTCACTGGACAGTGGAGGGTGATAAGGATGAGAGAATAAAAGAGGGGAAATTGCCCAGCCCTTCCTGAGCCTACATCTGATACATGCTCACCGGCTAGTGAGTGCATCTTTGGGTCTCTGTTTCCCCATCTGCAAGATGGAGGATACAATCTTATTGCACAGGCTTGTAGCAAGGGTTACCAAAGGCAAAGCCCGGCTTATGGGTATAGTGCCTGTTCCTGGGGGAAGGAGGCACCAGCCCCAGCCCTGCCTCCAGCTCTGAGCTAGGCCAGCCCCCACTTCCTTCCCCTTACCTCTGCCACACCACCCTTGGCCACCAGTGCACCTGCTTCCGAGGGCTCCAATTTCCTGTAAGTGTAAGAATTTAGGTCAGACACAGCCAGAGGCCCACGGCCCCCTCCCGGCCAAAACCCATAAATAACGCAGCTTGGCCAGGGCATGACTTTCTCTCCTTACCCAGCACCATGCTGGGCCTCAATGCAGCCCTCACTGCCAGACAGGTAAGGCCAGGTCCACATCACCAGGGGAAACTGAGGCACAGGAAAGGAAGCCTAAGTTGAGTCCCTGATCTACGAACTAGTCCCTTCCTGTTGTCCCTCGACACTCCAATCGGGGACATCCTTCCATCCTGCAGTCTGAAATCAACCCACTGACACACAAAGTTGTCCTTTGAAGGACAAATAGAGAATAGTTAGGATCTTAAAGCCAAAGGATGATAAGGACATGCGGCAATACCTGGAGGAAGAGACATGGGTGGGTATTAAGGTAAATCTCTTTACAAAATCAGGAGACAGGCTGGGTTTGAAGGAGCTGGCCACCCCTGTGTTGACTCATGGATCCTGGCAACTCACAAATGCAGCCTCGAAACCCAAACTGTCATCCCCCTGAGACTCTCAGAGACGGTTCCACACAATACTGAGCAAAGGACTGGTCAGAGGCCCACAGAGCGATGCCACCTGGCTGGACTTCCCATAGCAATCAGAGCTGGGCCTGTGGATTCCAGTCTGGTGCTCTTTCCTGGCACCATGGTGTGTCCTCTGATTGTGACCTTTTGGCCTCCTGCTTGAAGCTCCCTTTTCTTCTGACAGAGATGCAGCTGGATCCTGGTGTCTTCCAGCTGGGAGCTGAAGGTTCTCTAAGCATCCAGACCTGCCTGACAGTGGACAGGCTGGGGCCTACAGTGTCCTATCCCAACCTACCACAGGGAGAGGAGGCACAGGGAAAGTGCATGACCTGGACCTGGGAACCCTTGAGACAGTCTTAGACCCAGGCTACCCCATCTCCTAGCCTATTGACAATTCTCCATTGTGGAGACCATCCTCTGGACACTTAGACGTTTCAGCCACACCCCTTGCCTCTCCTTCCTAAATGCCAAGAGCATAAGAAGGGACCCACACTTCAAGTTGCTACCATGTACCCTGGAAGGCAATGTCCACCTGGCTGAAAGCCATTTCTCTGCACACTTGGTTCCACACTCGGCAGTGGGCCACTGAGGCACCTGTACCTTCTCTGTCCTCAGTCTCCACAGCCCAGGATGGGCCTGGGGGGGGCCCCAAGCCCCAGCTCTGACTGGAGGGAAATGACCCTGACAGAAGAGAAATGTACCCACAGCTGCAGGGACCAAAAGCACTGAGGAGACACGAAGAAGACGTTTCCCTCTGAGTCAGGTCTCAGGAATGTGTCGCCCAGTGTGGCCACGAGCCAGATCCACACACCCCACCCCCAACACCATGCCGACCCCCACAACCCCAGGGCATCCGCCTTTTATTAGAACAGAAAAAGAGGCAGGTGCCAGGTCTCCAAGAGCCCATTAAGGAGCCAATAAAGACCATGGAGGGGCTGTTGGGCCGGCTGCTACCCTGAGCAGGAGGCCCTGCCTTGCCACCATGGAGACGGAGACGGAACAGGGCTCTGCGAGCGCCAAGGGACCCCAATCCCAGTCTGCTGTGTGCTGTGCCTCATCAAGCTTGCTTCCAGCCTGCATCTCTTTCATTTCTCAAATTATTATTTTTAGGGTTTTTTTTTTCTTTCTTTCTTTTTTTTTGTTTTTTGGTTTTTTTTTTTGTTTTTTTTTGTTTTTCGAGACAGGGTTTCTCTGTGTAGCCCTGGCTGTCTTGGAACTCACTCTGTAGACCAGGCTGGCCTCAAACTCAGAAATCCTCCTGTCTCTGCCTCCCGAGTGCTGGGATTAAAGGTGTGTGCCACCACTGCCTGGCTTAGGGTTATTTTTTAATCACATAATTTTTGATCCAATTTTTGCTTGCGAGGAACCTCAATAGACACACAAGCTAACTGTCCCAGGTGGGTGGAGCTTAGATCCACCTTCTCCCTGCCAATCAACATGGCCTTCATGAAGGCCGCTTGAGAGGCTCAGTGAGGCCTCTGATTGCCACATTTGCCCTGGAACATAAAGCCCACCTGATTGAGGGACTCAGTGGGCCTAAGTTTCACATCTGTAAAGTGGGGTCACCCCTGAGTCCCGACCCCACTCCTGTGCCCCAGGTTTAAGCAATTCCTACAAGCTTAGGACTTCCCAAATGGCTACTCCCTCTCACATCCTTGGGGCTCATCCACACTTAAGTTCCCCAAGTCTCCCCAGGTCCCCAAAGCCACAGTAGCTTTCCTCTGCTCCTCCCAGAAGCCTGTCTGGATGGCTTATTCCCAGTGACCCCTGCCTTCTAGGACATGACCACTGTGTCAAGTACCAGTCAAGCCCCGTGCATGACTCGCATGTCATAGCACAGCACAAGACAAGAGCCACTGTCCCCATCTTCCAGATGTGGGAGCCAAGCCTCACAAAAGTGGATGGACTTGCTCACGGTCCATGATTTTCCACAGTATTGGGAAGCCTGTTCATACAGCTCAAAAACTGTTCATATGAGTTCTGAGCACTGAGCCAGGCAGTCACTCTGATGTACAGATAGGTGTCTGATTTTGGTTTTATTTTACTCTGACACAGAGTCCTGTGTTGCCTAAGCTAGCCTCGATTTTTTTCCTTAGAGATTTATTTTTATTATTTTTGATGACGTGTGTGTGCATAGGCACAGGTGCCTGCAGAGACCAGAGCTATCAGAGGCCCTGGAGCTGGAGCTGGGAATTGAACTCGGAACTTCGGCAAGAACAGTTCACATTCAACTGCTGAGCCAGCTCTGCAGCCCAGCCTGGAGTTTCTGATCTTCCTGCTTGCACTTCCTAGTGCTAGATCACATGATGCACCACCTTGCTGGGCTCTGTAAAAGTGCTGGGGACTTTGTACATTTTAAGTAATTACTCTACCAACTGAGGTTCATCCCCAGCCCCAGGCACTTCTGAATTTCTATATTCTGCTTTCCTCTTCCTCTTCTTCCTCCTCTTCCTCCTCTTCCTCCTCTTCCTCCTCTTCCTCCTTCCCTCCCCACCAACCCCTCCTCCTATTCCCTCTCCCCCATCTCTTTTCTCTCCTCTTTCTCCTCTTCTCCCTTCTCCTCTTCAAAATAATAACATATTATATAGCCCAGGCTGGCCTCGAACTCATGACAATCCTCTTGCCTTCTACCCATAAACTCTAAAATAATGTGACCCCCAAGGCATCCTCGAATCACTTTCTAGCACGCTGACTCTCCACATCCCCGAGGGCCAGTTCTCCCCTGACATCATCGCCTTCCCCCAGCCTCTGGGGTAGGAAGTGATACCTGCAGGCCCCTCCTCCTGTGAGATCCAGCTTGCCAACTCACCGGTCACTGGGGACCTCCTTGTTAACACTTGGGGGTCATGGGAGAGGCCTGGAAACCTGCTGCCTCAGGAACTGCGGAGGGTCTCCAGCCAAGGCCTGTCTGAGAAACGACTTCTTCTTTCCATGTAGTCTCGCCCCTGTCTCTGTCCTGTAGACTCGCAAAGCTATTGAGGTTGCAGAGCACTACTCTTGGTGTCTACTCCTATCCAGGGAGGTCTGGTCCCTAGGAGACTGATAGAGTAGCAGGGCTCCAAAGAGCTAAGCTGCATCAATTCCTATAGCATGAGCTATGGGTGGTATGGGAGGCCTGGGAGTGGTCCCCGCTGTCCTGACCCCATGATGATATCCATGCTTGGCCTTGTGGTTTAGCAAGAAGAATGCACACCCAAAGGAGACATTCTCCAGGGCCTGGGCCTCGGTGGGGAAGCACTGGCTCTGGCTGGGAGGGTATAGGGAGAGCAGGCCCAGCTTCAAGGTTCAAGAGAAAAGAGATGAAATCTCAGTTTTGAGGACTCTGTGGGTGAACAGAGCAGGCATTGCCTGCTAGAGGCACAGTGCAAAAGGGTGAGTGTGTACACAGAGTCTGTTCCTACAACTTCGTTCTAAAAATGTATTTTTCTTTTTTGCCTAAACACTAGAAGCCTCCAACAGAAGCAAATGAGGCGGTGGCCAAAAGAGGAAAGGCAACTTCCCCCAGGTCACACAGCAAGTTAATGGCCGAGCTGGGGTAAAGACCCCAGTATGGGATCCCTCTGTCCACACCTGTGGCTTTGGAGCCTCTGGTCTCTGGAACCAGGACTTCCCATAAGGCCTTGGCCCAGCCCTCCCAGCCTGTCTACCGAGCTCCAGAGGGAAGATCCCTACCTACCCCACCTCAGCCCTCTGGAATGACTCATAGGCCAGAGTCTATGTCCCAAGCTGCATCAGGGTCAAGAAGAACCCTTGCCCCCTGCCAAGGTGCCTGGGCCTCCGTGCCACCCCTAAAATAGACCAGCTCTCGCGCCTTCAGATCGGGTTGCAGCCCGGCCATCCAGATGGGGCTCTTGGCAGGGCGGCAAGCACTTCCCCTCACATCGCCCCTGTTCTCCTCACCTGTCAGCACTCGGCCAGCATTAAATCAGCCTTCCTCTGGAGGGCACAGCCTTTTCCAGAGGCCAAGGGACAGCAGCAATGGGAGTGGTCTGTGGATCTGGGCAAGGGCAGCCAATGACAGTGACATGGTGATGAGGATAACAGAAATGCTGGAGGGGGTCCTCACTGAGGAGCCAGGAAGCTTGCACTGCCCAGGACTGCTCTGTGGCCTCAGAAGGGCCACTTGCTTTTTCTGAACTTGCCTATCTATAAAATGGGCACAGTGTTCCAGCTCATCCAAAGGCTATGACATAGAAGCAAATGGACCAAAGCCCCCTCCCAGAGGAGTCTCCATCCCGAGAGGCAGCATGCTCTAGCTCTGATCACCAGATTCCAGGGCTTTGTGCCAGTGGGTACCAAGAGCCAGGAGGATGGTTATGCTATTTCATTTAGAGTAATCCAAGAAGATCTGTGAAGAGAGCAGAGAACTCCCCCTGGGCTAGAGGATGGGCATGAGAGGTGGGACCCAGAAGCCACCTCCTCAGGCACCTAAGACTCTCAAGTTCCCAGTCCCCACTACTCAGAGAAGCCCAGCAGATTAAGGACTAAGGCCCAAGTCTCACTTCCAACTTCATGAGTGTGGTGGTGAGGCCCAGATTGGAGACCCCGTGCATAACAGGAGGGCTGGTGTATGTCATTATGAGGGAGTCCTGTCCAGGAGGACAGCACTGCTCACCAAGTTCACAGCAGGGACAGAGCCTGCAGTGACCACACTACCAGAGGGTCACACACTTGGGAAGCCAGAGCTCTGGCTGTGGTAGTTCACTCTTTATTTGCTCTTTCAGGTAGAATCTAATTCTGTCACCCAGGCGGTTCTCAAACTCATGATCTTCCCATCTCAGCTTCCGGGCTGCTGGAGCCCCAGATGTGCACAGCTGCATTGGTCCAGACTTTTAAAAATCTGATACATGTTTGCTGCTGCAGCCTTGGCAGGGGTGGTGGCTGCTTCACTCTGACCATCTGAGGTATCTCATGTTGCTTCCAAAGAAGGGAGAAAAAAAACACGCAGGCTAGGTCACAATGCACTGAGGACACATACGTGTACACACACACACACACATACACACACATAACACATGCGCATATGCACACAGACACACACACAGACACACATGCATGTGCACACACATGTGTGCACGCACACGTAACACACACATACTCACACAGACACACACATACATACACACAGACACATGCATGACACAGACACACAACACACAGACATATATAACACAGCGCAATACAACGCACAGACACAACAAATACATACATCACACACAAACATATCACACACACGCTCACACATACATATACGCCATACACAAAAACTACAAATGCATACAAACACATCCCACCTACACGTAGCACACAGATACACACAAGCACACAGATACACACTCACACACATGTTTCCCATGAGCCCACTGGGCCAAACCTAATTATAAAGGGAAGGCTGGCTGCATGACCCTCCTTCCTGGAGCATGATGTCACTGTCTGAGCAGATGAGCCCTCTGTCCCCAGAACTTAGCCTGGGCCCATGGGCTGGCTGGCCACCATGCACAGACACAGCAGTGCTGCCTGCTACAGAGCCTGTTCAGTGGTGTGTTTGGGAAGCAAGGAAGGAAGGAAGGAAGGAAGGAAGGAAGGAAGGAAGGAAGGAAGGAAGGAAGGAAGGAAGGATAAAAGAAAGAATGAATGAATGAGATGAGATGAGATGAGATGAAGAGCCCAGAAATTGGAAGCAGTCGAGGAAGCATGAAGGCTTCACTTGATCCCTTGAGCCACCCCCAAGGAGCAGGAGCTGATCAACCACCCAATACTGCAGGTGTCAAAATCAAGAGTGTGGGGCAGGAAGGTGTCTGCTGGGTCAAACTCAGCTCCCCGACCCCTGCTCCACCAGCTCCCACATCTCCCCCCCTGGGGGTGTTAGCACTGCCAGCAACATAGCACCCCTCAGCCAGCAGCCAGCCCAATCTCCTTCCCTCCCTCCCCTAAGCTGCTTGACAAAAGCTGTCCTTGTGGGAGCCGGGACATTGTAATTAAAAAGGAAACATAATAAAGCCATCTCTGGGACCAAATCCCCACCCTGAGCATGTCATCCAGCCCACCCCTTGCTGCCCACCAAGGACACATGCCCCTTTGTGTGCCCCGAGCCAGGGCCACGCCCACCCCACCCCACTGGCCACTGCTCCTCTTCTCTCCCTTCCTCCCCCCCTATGGTCCTAGCATCTGAGCTGAGTGAGGGCTGCCTTCTCTGACCAGAGAGAAGAATTGAGGTTCAGAAAGTCAGAGCCTCTGGCTCTCTCCTGGGCTCCATCCTCCAGAGCAGGGGTCAGGAACAACGAAAGAGTAAAAGGCTGGAATTAATCCAACAATGGAGTGCTGCCCACACCTTGAATGTCCAGAGAAGGTATTGTCCCTGGAGATCACACAGCAGGGCAGCTCCTTTATGAAGCTCTCTGGAGGGAATCTCTTGTCTGTCATGACATGGACTCTGTCACCCTAGTATGGACCAGAAGGTGAGCCTCCAGGCTGTGGCTGAGTCTTCCTAGTGTGGGTCTGGGAACTCTAGAGGTCTTTCAGTTCTGTCAGATAGGGAACTGCAGGGCTGACCATGAGCCTGCTTCAAGGTTGACCCTGGTCCCTGTATTAGCCTACTACTTGTCCTTAGCTACTTAAACTCTGTCAAGATTCTTTAGCATCTTCTCCCTCACCTGGCCACCCTGGCCCCTGGCCATGCCATCTGAAAAGTTTCAGAGGCCCTTGGTGCCATCTCAGAGTCCTCGCTCATCAGCCCTGGGGCATCAGCTAGCCCTGCTGGGCACCTGTCTCACCGGCTGCTACCGCCAGCATGCCAATATTCTGTATCTAGTAACTCCCAGAGGCCATGACAGCCAACCAAACTTCAGAGGAGCTTACAGAGACCCATCAGAAGTCAAGCAACCAAGGACCAGGGTCCTGGTCAAACCATGAACATTGCTGGGGACAGAGGTGGAGGTGGGACTATTACAGAGCTGTCAGGAAAATCCGTTACCATTTCCAGGGCAGTATTGGAAACTCTATGCTCCAAATGGCATCCTTTCTAGGGAAAACTCTCTCCTAAGGAAACTGCCAAAGGATCAGCAGCCAGGGAGTGCTATAGTTTGAACCCAAAGGTATATGTCTGACCCAGGGTGCATAGACGGTATACCAGCTTTCAGTCTGTCTGGCCTACTGACCTTCAGAATTAAGTGAGGACAGTGACCACCCATGCTGTCCACATCAGCTGACCCAAGAACCCACCAGACTGTACAGGTAAAAGCAGGTGTGAGAGTGTTGGATGGTGCAGGTCAGGCCTGCAGTGGGAACCTTGCCATGGTCTGCCTCCTCCCATGCTCCACTACCTTGTCCAGCAGGGCTGAGGAGGAGACATGCCTTACACACAAGGTAGGGGACAGATGGGAGGGAAATTGGTGTGGGTCCCAGCACCCCTGCACCCCAGGAGCCAGCCAGGGCAGCCAGGGATTAGACAGATAATGCCTCTTGTAAGAACAGGGGATTGTTGCAAAGGGGAAGCATGAGTGGAGGCCAATGCCAGTTCAGATTTCTCCTGGGGTGAAAGCTGAGCCCCCCGGGAGGAGGCACCCCTGCTGCCAGGCTCTAATCCCCCCACCCTTCTCACCAAACCCCAAAGAAGGGGCTGTTCCCTGGCTGCAGATTCCTGGGATTCATTAACTAGGGATTTGCAGAGGGACTGCCTGCACCCCTCCCACCAGCACCCTCCGCTGTCGCCAGGCAGTAATCTGAGCAGACAGGTGGGTACCCCTTGGGGACACTCAGGGAGTCACAGGAAGGGAGGCTAAATGGGGGCTTCCCACCTTCTGACTGAGCCCAGGCTTCTTCATGAGCCATGAAGACCAAGAAGTGTCCTCCTAGGCTGCTCAGGACTCAAGACACAGAGGCCACGCCCACCCCGGACCCAAGCCCCCTCCCCCCTTCCCTGAGGGCTCATTTTGGCCCATTTTAGCTTCAGGCTTCTCTTCTTTTCTTTGTGAGGTGCTCCCTACACAGACTAACGCCTGGGTCTTTTGACCAGGATGGAGACCCAGGCCCTCCCATGAGCAAGGAGAGAACATTTCACCACTCCTGAAGCGTCCCTCATGCCCTGCTGCCACTGGTCCCCACCCAGAGCAACAAGGATTAGCTTTGCTGCTGTAGGTCAGCTTGGCCTCTTCTAGAACAAGGTAAGGTGCTCAGTGTGACTTCAGGAGGCACCTACGTAGTCACCAGAGACCTCTGGTGATCTTGAAAGACATTCCTGGCTAAGACATTTTATAAAATCCTCCTCTGTCAAATTGTGTGGACTCTGGGCTCCTCTGAGTCACCCCTGAGCTTTTCTCAAATCCTCAGCCATCCCTGTCCACACCCAACCCCATCAGTCCCTCCTCTGTCATTGCCACCTCTGGCCCTGGCCCCATTGAGACACCGTCCCCTGCTTCTTCTCCAGCTCCTTCCTCAAGCGCCTCACCTCCATCTCTACTCAGGATAACTTCACGTGTGGGTCACTCTTCTAGAGTCTCACAGCCTCCCTGCTAACCCTAGAAGAAGGTCTGGGTTTCCTTTCGGTTGATGCTCTAGAACCTTCCTGATCTGACCGCTCTTTATCTCGAGCCTTATCTGCCACAGTCTGGGCTCCATAAGGACACTCTAGACAACTCAACTGCTGTCTTCCTCTGGTTTTCCCAGTCTATCTCCTGCAAGAGGCCTTCCCGAGGAGAAAGGAGACAGGAACACTCTCCCTCAGAAGCCAGGAGCATTCTCCCACTGGAGATAGGAGCACTCTCCCTCAGAAGCTAGCAGGAGCCATATGGATCCAGAGTAGATGCCACCTCCCTGGGAAGTCCAGCTTGAATGTTCCCACCCGGACAAGACCCCAAGGCCCTCCTTGCCCCATCTTCCATGCCACTCCACCCTGACTCACCCCTTACTCCACTCTGACTTCCAGTTTCTAAGGTGTCTGTCTCAAACTGGACTCTCGAGTCCAAGGCAGAGTGGGTGCTTAATAAATCTCAGCCTCTGCCACCTCACTCCCCTGCCCTCCTCAGCAGAGCTGCCATGCACCTGAACACATGGGAGTTAGAGTGGCCGGGAGTCAATGTGGGGTGGGGTGGAACTGTGACTCCATATTGTGACAGACACATGGACAGGGTCAGGGGGTCATGTCAGGTTCTCTAGAGAGTCTGTAGGTCTGGGTTCAAATATGCCCAACGGTTACATGCCTTGGGAAAGTCCTCCAACAGTCTGGGGCTTGATGTCTCCATCTATAAACTGGATATGGTTATAGCATCCGTGTTCCTGGTGTCCAGTCATTCTTTGCAGGGTCTTCTCTCATTTTTATGTACAAAGGCTTTGGTGTCCTGTTACCTGTGACTGTCACCCTATACAAAGTGAGACAGGATAAGCAGAAAGTGGAGGACTGTGTCCTACAATAGCAGGTAATAGACTCCCTCCCAAGTGGGGGATGTGTCCTACAATAGCAGGTGATAGACCCCCCCCAAGTGGAGGATGGGTCCTATAATAGCAGGTGATAGACCCCCCCAAGTGGAGGATGGGTCTTACAGTAGCAGGTGATAGACCCCCCTCCAAGACTGGCCACCTCCCCCCAGTGCCTCCAGAACTCAGCCTCAGTCTGAGCATGTCTTATTGTCCTCCAGTCCCCTACCTAGTCTTCCTCCCTCTCAGTGTGGGGACAGGTCACATGCTCAACAAATCCAGCCTAGCGGAGAAGCACCCCATTGCCTATCACGAGTTGAAGAAAACAAAAAAGAAAGGCACTTAGTCCATGCCGCAGAATAGAACTCAGCCATGAAAAAGAGGGAGGACGGCCATCCAGAGGGGATGACTGACAGAACAAGAGAAGAAGCCAGGCAGTGAGCTGGTGCTCCCCCACCCATTCACATGTCCAGAGCAGGCATATCTGTGGAGACAGGGGAGGTGAGTGACAACCAAGGGATCCCTCTGAGTGGTGATTTAAATGCTCTGAGGTTGCCATATGGTTGAACTATGAATGGAATGAAAGCCACTGAGCTGAGCGGTTTTAAACAGCTGGATGCCAGTGCACCCGTTACAGCGGTGTCCAGCTGTTTTGAAGCACGGCAGACGCGGGCAGCAGTCAATGCCCCCCAAGGGGAGTCCACACACTACTCTAGACCTTGGAACACCTTTTGAGTCTACTACCAAGCCACTTGGAAAGCTGTCTTCTGTCCATGGTAGGGAGCAGGCAAAGACTGGCAGCTGACAGGGGAAGCTACCAGGAACCTGGCACTTGCAGTCAGAGACTTCGCTGGCCTGGGCCTGCCCACCTGGTCACCCCGGGCCTTCCCTCACTGTAGGAACATGGGGCTGCTGTCCCATAGCCTGTCACTGGCTGCCCTCCCAGATATGAGGGGTGGAAGGAGAGACTACCAGGCCTGCATCAGCCTCAGGCATGTCCCTACAGGTGTGGACACCCAGGCTCTAGAGGCCCACCTAACACTTCCTGGCCTTGTGCCCAAGCCAAGCCCACATCCCCACCCTCGGGGCAAGCCTGGGCAGCTGAGAACACCTGCCCAGCAGTCAGGGATCTTTCAGGGTTGCCTGGAGTGGTGTGGGGGTGGTGGCCAGGTACGAGGGATGGAGAGCTATGCTGGGCTTGTTCGGTGGCACAGCATGCACACTAGGTTACCCCATGTGCCCCAGGGGGTGTGACAAGAGTGCAAGAACGTGCAAGTCAGAGAAATCTCAGGAAAGTGTGCCAGCTGGAAGGAGATGGCGTCTACCATGTCCTGTCTGGCCTTGAGGGGAGAGTGGAGGGGTGGGGTGCAGGTATGAGCCTGGAGACACCCATGTGTTGACCAGCCTGTGAAAATGAAGCCACCCCATGGAAGAGTGGCACCAGGCCAGGACCAGTGAGCAAGCAAGTGGAGGTTAGTGGGACCACCCTGTGCGGGTGGGAACGAACACTCCCAGCATCCCTTTCTCTTAGTGATGCCCACCCTCCCAGCTGACCAACCACTTCCTCCTCCCTCCCCTCCCTCTTTCAGATCAGATCGGCTCCTCCACAGGGAAGCCGTTTGCCTCTTACAGACTGTAGCATCTGGCAGAGCCTCAGTTTCTCCTCATGTACTGTGAAGGGAAAAAAACTATCTCAGAAGCAGCTACAAAGCTAAAATGGATCTGCAGGTAAAGAACTGAGCAGCTGAGGGGGTGAGAGAGTGGAGGGAGGAGGGAGGGAGGGAGCATGGAGAGAGGAGGATGGGGGAGGGAGGGCGGATGGGGGGAGGGTGGAAATTCTTCCTTCCACCTGCTACTGTCTTAGCTGCAGCCCTCCAGCCACAGCCCAGAAAGTTCCAAGCCCTCACCTCTCCTCGCTTGCACACATCAGGGAGGGGTGGAGACAGCTGGGTGTTGGAACCCTCCCTCCTGGACAGGCAGAGGCAGGCCTGGGGGAACCTGGGATCCCAAGAGGTGATGCCCAGAACCCCAGGTGCTTTGCGGCACAGGGACAGATGGAGCTGGAGAACTGGGCGTGGCTGTTACTGACATGCATTCACTTGGCAGACTCCTTCTAGGCACAAACTCAATGCCATCCCCAGATTGGGGATGCCAAAACCTGGGTCCCCACCCCTGCCCTTGGGGACCTGGTGAGAGGTATGGTTTTAACCCGTTATGTGCAGAGACAGAGCCTCAGCTGCTCTGAGGGAAGCCCCAGGCTGGCAGGACCAGCGAGAGCTCCTGAAGAAGGCAGACACAGAGAGCCAGGGGTCCCATCCAAGGTAATGACTCAGAAAAATCCCCAATCCTTCCTGAGTGTTCATCTGGGGTGAGGAATTATGAGGGGCCATGTGTAGGACAAAGCAATGACCATAGTCTCTGGGGAGAAGATGCCAAGAAAGACATCGCCACCGACAGAGCAGAGCAGCTAGCAGTTAAGCTGCAGATGGCCCTGGTGGCAGCTTCCTCCCAAGGCTGGAGGTCAGATCTGCCCCTCCCCAGAACCACTGCTGGGAGGCTGGTGACACTCCTCAGGAGTCTCCATAGTGCCTAAGTCCTTGGAACCCTTGGAGCAGGGAGGAGAGGCATGGCTGGGACCACACTGCAAACCGCGCCAGAGTCTCCTCATCACCATCTTGAAGGTCAACTCCAACCCCTTGCCTTGTGGGGAGAAGACTAGGAAAAGGACAGGCCTAGGGTACCCCAACATCCTTTCTCCTGGAAACCTCTACTTGAAGAATCCTTCCTAGATCCACTGTGCATTATGGACTTTCCGCAAATGTCTTAAATTTCCTTGAGCCTCAGTCTCCAAAGCTGCAAAATGGGGGGTTGTAACCATGCTAACCCCCTAGGAGAAGGCATTGAGGAAGAGATAAGCACATACAGACTGACCTCAGGGCACTCGGCTAACCTAGGGCTTGCTAAGTGCTTGCTGGTGTTCTGTTAACATTGGGCTCTGGCTGGGGGAGGGGCTGGCTTGCAGCATCGGAGGGTGTCTCATGGTGTCAAGACCCTCACTGCCCTAATGATGACCAATTTCAAGCCAAGGGCGCTCAGTACGAGCAGGACAGCGGTAGCGTGAGGAGCAGCCTGCCCTCACATGTGGATTGTCCACCCTTCAGACAGGACAGAGTAAATTACCCCAAGTGGACAGATGGTAGAAGGAACTGAGAGCAGGATGAGCTGCTTGTCACCTTTGTTGGGTGTGGCATGCTGATAAGCACTGCCTGTGCAGAACCTCGAAGAACTGGCTTGCAAACGCCTTAAGGAACAATCAGCCTGGGTAAGCAGCAAAGCCAGCCCTGGATGGTTGATGTCACCCTTGGAAAGGGGGATGTGTGCGTGTGGAAAGTCTTAAGTCCTGCATTTTTCAGGAGGCAAGCAAGCTCCCTCCTGCAGGAGAAGAGAACGGAGACTTCCCGTAGTATTAAAAACTGTCTTGCACCAAACCAGTGTACTAACCAAAATCAGTGTGCCCACCAAAATCAGTGTGCCAACTGATTGGGCCTTTTCTCTATGCCAGGTCACTTTCTGCAAAATTGCATATTAAGTTCTGTTTCCTTTTCACTGATCCTTTGAATTTGTTGTCATCTTATTTCCAACAGTGTTGATGTCCTGTGACATGCCACTCACTGCCTCTGCATGGCCATCCTAGCTGTCTGGAAGGTCCCTGCCAGCATCCTTTTCTTTCGTGTAAGATCTAGGAAACACCACACGTTCTCCTTCCCTCCGTGTTGACTTCTCCAGCCACTAGGCTCTCACTGGCTCTTGCTGGCGCAGCCTGACTTTAGAAGTAGATATTATGGCTCTGCTTAGAAGCTGAGGATGCTGAGCCTTGGCAAGGTCTGTCAGCTGGGTGGCAGCCTTCCTCAGTGGTCCCACATGAGCTTCCTCACCCTTTCATGTCTGTGATCCAGGTCCCATTCAAATCCCACACCTCTTTACCCAAGTGCAGTCATCTGGAGAAATTCTTAGAAAGACTGGGGAGCCGTTTGAAATTGTGTAGGGCTGGGGAATCCAGGGGTACCCCAGAACTCACTGCTGAGGGCTGGGAGGGCTGAGGGGAGACCATGAGCAGCAGGACCGTGCTGATCCTGTTTGCAGCCTTGGGGGGGAAGCTACAGAGGAATGTGAGCTATGAGGGGGGAGGGGAGAGCAGGCCCAGGCAGTGCTTGGGCCTCTGGGGAGAGGCTGGGGGGAGGGGTCTTGGCAGTCCTTGGCCTGGGTGGCCAACCCAGGTGATACTCTGATCCATCCATCATAGAGCCAGGATCCCCAGTGAGCCCTGAAGGGCAGGGACTCCATAGGTGTCAACTGCCTGGCAAGTAATCCTGTGACCCCAAACTGCAGGTTCTGTTGAGCTAGGGAGGTAACATGGGACTCCAGCCCAGTCACTTGCTGGAATTACAGTCTCCAGCAATGACAATTCCCAGCTACACACAGCCTCAGTTTCCCCTTCTGCACACCACCGCCACCTACTCATTATGGTGAAAGTCACAAGGAGTACAAAACTGGTGGCCAGAGAAGTCAGGGTGTCACTGTGGTCAATGAACAGCAGCCCCACCCCTTGGTGCACAGCAGGACCCAGATTTCCTCTGTTATTGTCCCTCCCTGCTGCCCTCCCCCACCCTGTCATTTTCCCTTCATCATGTCCTTGGTGCTATGAATTGAGAGGAAGACAGTCTCTGTAGATTGGATGTCCCCAAGAGCACATAGCTCAGTGGCTGGTGACTGACTGTCTGGCCCTGCCCTGCAAACTGACTCTTTAGGCTCCCTTGGTTTTAGGGTGGAATAGGGCTTAGCGTTTGCCCAGTATGCCCAAGGCCCCGGATTTCATTCTCAGCCAGACTCTGGCTTGGAACTAGCTCTTCTAGGCTTAGAACATACATGGTGTGGCTTTGACTACAGTTAATGGACTCTCTAGACACAGTCCAGACCCTGGAGTACTCAACATATTCTGACCCATTGCCTCTCCCTTCTCTCTTCTCTCCTCCATTAGAAACACGTGTACTTCTCCCATCCACAGGAAACTGAGCAAAGGTAGGAGTCACATGACAGGGAGAAGCAGAGTCAAGACCAGGTCCCAGGTCAGTCCCATTCCAAACCTGTGCTCCCCCTGTAATGTCACCATGGCTTTCAGCAATCACACGCAGCCGTAGCATTCTCTGTTATATGTGTGACCAAGACTCTAGAACTGGGGCCTTGGGGAATGAAAGAGCCATTCATCCTGTCTAGGTCAAGCCAGTGGTGATGGTGATGATGGTGGTGGTTATGGTAGTGATGAATGGATAGACAGATGATGGATAGATGGATGATGGATGGATGAATAGGAGAATAAATGTATGAGAAGGCTGGTTGGAGGAAGGATGATAAATGGGTGGATGGGTTGGTGAGAGGATCCATGGATAGATGGATGAAGGCAGAGTAAGTGGATAAATTGGAGGATGGATGGATAGACAGATACATGGGTGGATGGATGGAACTGTAAGAGGAGGGATGGATGGATATATGGCAGGGTGGATAGATAATGAAAGGATAGAAGATAGGGAGATGGATGGTAGGGAGGGAAAATAGAAAGACGGGTGTGTGTGTGTGCACGCATGTGCATGGGTGGGTGGATGGATGGATGGATGGATGGATGCATGGATGGACGGATAGGTGGATGGATGGATGGATGGATGGATGGATGGATGGATGGATGGATGGATGGATGAGTGGATGGATGGATGGATGGATGGATGGATGGATGGATGGATGGATGGATGGATGGGTGGATAGATGGATGGATGGGTGGGTGGGTGGGTGGATTGATGATGGATGGATAGATGGATGGATAGGTGGATGGATGGGTGGACGGACGGATAGATGGATGGATGGATGGATGGATGGGCGGGTGAATGGGAAGACGAATGCACGGGTGGATTGGTGGATTGATGGCTCTATGAGAGAATCAATGATGAGTGGGAGAAAGGAAGGATGGGGAGCTAGATACTTGGACGGATGGGTGGATGAGTTTAGGCATAGCTGATGAGTGAATGCCAGCCCCAAGTAGAAAGCCGGACACCGTGACGTGTGCCTAAAATCCAAGATCTGCTGAGGAAGAAGCAGGAAGACCTCTGGGGCTTGCTGCCAGCCAGCTTAGCCACATGGGTAAGCTCCAGGCTCAGTGAGAGACCCTGCTCAAGCAAAGGTGTTAGGCCATGAGCTATGGAGAGAAAGGCACTTGCTGTCAAGCCTGACCATCTGAGTTTGATTCCCGGGACCCACACAATGGAAGGAGAGAACCAACCCTTACAGGTTGTTCTGTGACCTCCACAGGTGTGCTATGGCACACGCACACACGCACACATGCACAGACACAGACACACTCATGCAGACACATTCGATAACTAATATTAAAATGATATTAAATAATTAAATAGTATTACATAATTAAAATAATAGATGACAGTGAACATTGGCCTCTGACCTCCACATGAACCTGCACACATATGTGCACACATATGTGCATACATATGAATACACACATACAACAGCCTCATGTACACACACACACGCACGCATACACACACATGAAGTTGTGACTATAGTCCAGGGTCATCCCAGTACTGACTGTCATGGGTGGTGTGGTGTCTGATAAGGCTCCTTCCCTGTGAACCTGAGTGTGTAATAGAGATGAGAATACCCACTTCTGGGTTTGACATGGAAGTGTATGGAGCCTTATTTACAGAACTCCTGGTACCTGGTGCTCCCTGTGGCTTTAAGTCCCCAGGCAGGCAGTCTCTCGGGCACCTTGACCCTTTCCCTCTGGCTAGCCCCTGTTTATGGTGTCTGCACAGTCCCCTCTGTGTCCTGCGTCAGGAGATTGATCTGCCAGCCCTCCACTCCTCCTCAAGGGTCACAGGTTTCCCTGAGGATCTCCAGGTGTGCCACCCTGGGACTCCTCCCCAAAGCTCTGTGAACAGCTGGCAGGTAGTAGGCCTGGGTCTGAGGGTGAGGAAGGCTGGGCCTCGAGTCTTTAAATATTTGTTTTCTTACAGAGCAACATTCTTCCAAATCTTCACCCTTTTGTATAGAATTAGTCAGCATCTGGCCCCCAGCTGTTATAGGAGGACTCCAGCAGGGAGGGACAGGGAGGAGGCAGCCTCACCTAATGCCAAAGCAGCAAACCCTGTCACAGGAGGCTCTGCCTGTACAGACCCAGGAGACTAGGTAAGTGGCACCTGGCCAGGTAGGGATCCTGGTTGGCATGCTGTACCCCACCACCTGCGGCTAGAACCTTCTCCGGGGTGGCAGGGTGTGGTATCACACAGACACCTGCACATGCACACATGCGTGCATACACACATGTACACCCAAAGGTACACACACACACACACACACACACGCACTGTGCACTAGCTTGGTACCAGCTCCAACCTCTGACCACTGTGTCTGTATCCTAATGGACCAGCCCAGAGATTCCTGGGAAGAGCTGCAAGATGAGCTGTCCAGCCCTTTGGTGAGAGTTCCAGAAAAGTCCACGGAGATTGCAAAAGAGTCAAGTTCAAATCCCAGCCTTGCTCTGTGACCTTGGACAAGCTGCTTCCTCAGTGGGAGCGCAATCATGTAAGTGACCCATGCTGCCTTGGTCTGCAGTGCCTGAGTTTATGACGATTGTGTCAGTAAGAGTTTGGGGGACACCGGTCTTGCTCGTAGGCCTTGGCATCTGCACTTGGACAGTGGGCAGGTTGAAACACAGCGTCTGGCATTCCTCCCGTGCCTACCATGCATGTCTAAGAGTGAAATACTCATGTGGTAAAGACCGAAATGCAAGACCAGCCTAGGCACACTCCCTGCCACCTCCCTGGAAGTGGCCTTGATCATATTAACCCTTTGCCCCCATAGTTTCCATGTGGAAGAAAGGATGGTTGTATAAGTCAGGACTTATCTTAATGGAGAAGCTTCCTCCAGAAGCTGCCCTCACTAGTCTGTCACTCATTCATTACAACCCCTGTGTCAGGGAGCACAGCAGGAGCTCAGCCAATGAGGACCTGATTCATTAGTGTCCCACATTCCAGTGAGTGACAGGAGAAGGCAATAAATTAAGACCAAGGCATAAGAAGATGTGACAGAGTAGTCCACGGCATTTGAGCTGAAATCACCCTTGAGTAAGCGTGGTTGTACAAGGATCAGAGGAGAAATGTACCAGACAGAGTCTGTGCAAAGGTCCTGAGGCAGAGATTAGCTTGGGGGAGGTGGGAAGAAAAATCACCAGGAAAGTGGAGCTTATGAATGGTGAGATTCAAGAAGGCATTGTAGGGGGCTGGCAAGACAGGACACCTGCCGCCGAAATGAACCCCAAACTCCAGCTCCAGGGTCCACACTGGGAGGAGAGAACCAACACTCATAGATTGCCCTCTGACCTCCACAGTCATGCCATTGAACACACACACACACACACACACACACACACACACACACACACACACACACACACACACACCCTGACCCAGGACTAGGAGTCTACAGGAGGAAGAGGGCCTGCCTCCTGGGAGGCTTTCAGGCCCAGGTCAGTTGATCAGAACACTCATCCCGGTGAATGGGGCTTAGGCGGGCTGTAGGGCAGTGCTGGGATTAGGGCAAACCTCTGAAGCACAAAGCCAGGCCAGGCTCCCCACGCCCTGGCTGCTGCCCCGGAAAAGCCTTCATCTGACCCTAACTCCAGGCAGGTCCTGGGCCTTTGTCTCTTCCTGCCCATCTTCTGGGAGGCCTGGAGGCCAGAGAGGGGAGAATCCAGGCAAAGCCCCAGGTGGGGGGGGTCTCAATGTGGCCACCCCCAGTCTTCCTTGTCCCACCTCTGACCCTGTCAGAGTTCTCCACCAGCAAATATGCTCCGGACTGCTGGGAGTCCACAGGTCCCACACAGCATATTCCTTGAGCTTGCTACTAAGGTCTCATGTACAAAATACAAGCATAAACATACTGCTTACAGATTTTCACAAATTATCTAATCATGTAAGCAGTTCCTCCAACCCCCTTCTGTTCTTCCTGGCCCCTGTCCAAGGATGACCTCCATCCAGACTTCTGCACTAAGGACTCCTTTAGTGGGCTGAACGTAACCACCTCCTTCACTTGACTGACTTGTAAATTTCGGCCATGTTGTCTGCAGAAACAATTCGTTCCTTTTCACCGCTGTATAGTATTCCACCCCCATGGCCACACCCCCATCCCCTGTTGATGGACATGTGAGCACTTTCCTCCAACACAAGTGTAGCTGGTTATCTGTGACTGTGTAACAAATGATCCATAGCTTCCCAACTCAAAATGACAAAGAATATTGTCATTATCTCTCTGGTCAGGATCCCATTAGACCACAGACAGAGCTGAGCAGCTCTGGGAAGGCCCTTCCTCCCTAGGCTGCAGACAGGGTAGCAGCCATAGCTGCAGTCATGGGAAGCCTGGCAGCAACAGGGAGATGTGCTCCCAAGACATTCTCCACTGCTGCAGGGGTTGACGGGATGCCCCCAAGTGACTGTCTGAGTAACCCAACAGGTTTCTCCTGTTGGCCAGCCTGTAGCAAAGGCCAGGGCATGCCTCTGCCTCCACTGTTCCTGGTACCAGCACCTCACATCATGACAGCAAGAGCTAAACCCACCACCTAGGGCTGGGTTCTGAGAAATGAAACCCAGGAAGGGCGTGTCCAGACCCCGAGGGCAGAGGCAACACTGGCCATAGGACATCCCTGGAGGGAGGGACAGGCCTGCTGGTGTCAGAGCCAACCAGTGCTCTCGTGCCACTTGTACATAAGCAATAACCCGATCTGCTTTGTGTTGTTCAACATGAGGGGCACATTCTTCAGTGGCTTGCAGGTTCTTCTCAAATGTTGACTATCCTTGCCTGACCATGAGACCATCACAAGACTGCCTGCACTAGATGAAACGGAACTTAACCCCTGAACACAGCAATTTGCCTACTCTGTGCTCCAATTTCCCACATAGATAAGACTAAACCTCCGTAGTCTCCAAGAGAAATAGATGATGGGGACTGATGCTCATCCTGCCTCTGAGCTGGCCCTGTGACCTTCCTCACAGAAGACAAGTCTCAGCACTGTTCCCCCCCAGCTGTCTCCCCAGCCCGATCCCTCTTCCTCCCCCTCCTTCAGTTCTGATGGGGGCAAAGCCTCCGTATGTCTCTCTCCCGTCACCCTGTCTTGTCACCCAGCTGCCTGCAGGGACTGACTGTGGGAACATAGCCAGCCTCCCCACAGGTGCCACCAGGCAACAGAGCAGCTGCTGTTGCAGGCTGAGCCCCTCTGTCCGCTATTGCTGCCAATCTCTGGGTCCCCATGGCAACAGGCACCATACCAGAGACATGTCCACCAGCAGAGCTGGAGAAAGCTGTCTAGTTCCCTGTCCAGGTGAAGGGGCTAAGGCTCTAGATCGATCATAGTTGGTTGAAGTCACATGGTGGAACCTATGTGCATGCACAGGGCAGTTGTCCTCCCTCTTGACCCTGTGTCCCATGCCCTGAAGCTCAACAGGGTGTCACTTCATCCCCTCCACACACCCATAGGGAAAGAATGAATGGCTGATTTAACAGGTGCAGGGGAGGAGGCCCCAGAAGGTGCAGTTGGATGCCCACAGCTACTCTGGGAGTCAAGATCAGTATGACAGCTCTTGGATCTGCATGGCCCAAACCACAGCACACCCAAAAGATCTGGACTCTGAGATGGGACCCACCATTGCCACCACAGACTCAAGTCTTGCATCAGCTTGGCTGGGACCCTTCATATCTACTGGCCTAGTCTTCCCCTATCTGGCCTCTGGGGCACCAATGCCCAAGAGGCTCCCCTGCCCTCAGGTTCCCAGTGTCCCCCTTCCCCCAACCCCAACTCATCTTTACTCCTTTCACTCCGAGCCAAGCAGGTTAAAAACATGCCAAAAATGAGCTGCCTCTGGCTTTAGTGCGCTTGGATAATGTGTGGTAAAGAGGGTTGCATTAATCGCCCGGGACCCGCATTTTTCAGTGACATTAATCTCTAGCCGGAAAAGCCTCTCTAGACGGCTCTTTTCTGTGCGAAGGCACTTAGCACTGGCCAGGAGCAGAAGGGGCCTGCCTGGAATTCCTCCGACACCCAGCACCACACCCACCAGCCTAGCACAGCCCAGCAGATCCACTGGCTGAGGCTTTGGAGGGAGGAATGCCTGCCGAGGACATGGGGATGGGGGGAGGGCAGGGTGCCCAGGTATCCAGGGTGTTGAGTGTGCACAAATGAAGAAGAGAAAGCCGGGTTCCAGGGTGCATGGTGTCCTCATGTGCGCTTTCTGGGAAATGGGTATCTATCTTTGTGCACCAGGACACACATACCTATGATGCTGAGACCCTGTGTGCATGTGTGTGCATCATACTCTCTGTGAAAGAGAGAGAGAGAGAGAGAGAGAGAGAGAGAGAGAGAGAGAGAGAGAGAGAGGAGGAGAGAGACAGACAGACAGACAGACAGAAAGACAGAGATTGAGTGTGTACACTGCCAGCTAAGAGTGGGCAGAGGTATGTGCAGACTCGGTGAGAATGTGCAAGATAAACGGGGTGTGCATATTTGGGGGTAGTCTGTGTAATGTCTGTGTGCATGTGTGAGCAAGATGGTGAAAGAAGACATTCGTAGGCACACCAGCGACTATGAGCCAAGAAGGGTGTACCTGAATGTGCACAGGGGCGGGAGGCAGTGGCCCGGCCCATGGATGGCTCGCAGAATATGACATCCCACATCCATGTGCACTGTGCATTAGGGTCACTCTGGTTAAAGGCTGGGTGACAGGAGACAGTGCTGAACAGGGGCATTTCCATCCCAGCAGCTGAGGGCATGTCTCCTGTAACTCCATACTCAGAGCTTCCTCTTGATGGCTTGACACTGACCATGGTGCAGAACGTGTCTCCTCACAGCAGGGGAGATGCAAACATAAGCCTGATGTTACACGCAGAGCACACAGTGCTAGCACAGAACCCACCCCCATCCATCCAAGCAGACCCCACGCTTGCTTATTTTCCTGTATGCGAATGTTTCTATGTGTACCCCAAAGTCACCCCAAACAGTATGGCATAAGCACAAGCAGTTAGAACACAGATTCAGAGAGGGCAGAAGAGATAAACTGAGGGAGTTTGAAGGGTCCTGTGACCGTTTGGATATGTTTGGCCCAGGGAGTGGCACTATTAGGAGGTGTGGCCTTGGTAGAGAAAGTGTGTCACTTTGGGGGTGGGCTTTGAGTCCCATCTCCTAGATGCCTAGAAGCTAGTCTCCTGTTTGCCTTCGGAACAAGATGTAGAACTCTCAGCTCCTTCTCCAGTGCCATGCCTGCCTGGATGCTGCCTTGATGATAATGGACTGAACCTCTGAACCTGTAAGCCAGCCCCAGTTAAATATCGTCCTTTATAAGAGTTGCCTTGGTCATGGTATCTGTTCACAGCAGTAAAACCCTAACTAAGAGAGACCCTATGCTGTCACCCCAGTAGATGACCTCCTTCTGATCTCAGGCTAGTCACACTGAGCTCTACAAAAATGAAAACACCTGCTTAATGGCTTGAGTGAGCCCAGGCATGGCAAGGAGACTCTTTGCACTGAGTGTGCTTACACCCCACCACAGTAGGATCTACAGCCCAGAGCTGCAGGGACAGGGCATGAGGAGGTGAGGATAGGGGAAAGGCCAGCCAGGGCTGAAGGAGAAAGCCCATCTCTAATCCTACTGTGGAGACATAGGTCTGTGTGCCCTTAGACAAGTGGCTTAACCTCTCTGGGTCTGTGTGGTCACTGTAAATTAGGGACTGTGCTGTAACCAGCCCAGTGTTTTCTGGTGTGGAATATAAAATCCAAGGACTTTTGCTAATTCATATGCAAAATGTTTGGCATAGTACCTGACTTCAGGTTAATTGCTTTTTAACAGTTGGATTTAGAGAGAAACTAAGTCCCAAGGGACAATCAGGAGCAGTCCAGTACAGAAAAGCACTTGGCTCGGCAGCCACTCTCCATCCTGAGAATAGGAGAGGACATCACAAATAAAAACCTGGCACAGTTTGCCTTTGGAACAAGATGTAGAACTCTCAGCTCCTTCTCCAGCACCATGCCTGCCTGGATCGTGGGTAGTCATGCCTGGCTCCCAAGTCTCCAGGAAGAAGACAAGAAGAGAACATGTCCATGACTGAGCTAGAAGATGACAAGAAGAGAACATGTCCATGACTGAGCTAGCAGATGACCCCCATCAGGAGGGTTTGGGGTACAGACAGTCAACATCTTTAGCACCCCTACTGAGCTAGCTATGTCTGGCTACACGTCATGGCTCTAGCTCATTCCAGCCTTGTACAATTGTAGTATTATCAGCCTGGTCTAAAGATAGCTGAGGCTCAGAAAGGTCTAAAGGCTTGCTCGGGAACACATCTAGAAAGTGTTCATATGACCTTCCCCCATGGGAGCCCCAGACAGTAATGGTAGAAGGGCCTTCAACAACCAGTGCACAGGGGTGTGGGTTCGGATAGGTAGGGAAATAACAGAGACATGACTGTACAAAGACCTTGCGGCAAGAGGCAAGGCTGCCCACTCACCTGTTGTTGAAAAAGAAAAAGTCTGCTGGAGCTGAGTTGGCCGTGAATACTCAGTCTCACGAAATGTCAGACAGCACAGAAATAGTTCTGAATGTTAAACAGAGGGTTGGAGACATGAAAGTGACCAAGTATTGGTCTAGGGAGACAAGTACAGCTTGTCTGTGAACCTTAGATCAGACCAGAGAGAATTCTGGAAGAAGGGGGTCTGTTCACAAGTGATCACATCTCTGGGCTACCACAGAAAGCCATGTTGATGTCTGTCATCTGTGTGACCACCAAAGGCCATGTGGATGCCCATGGCCTGTGCTACTCCTGAAGTCATCTTGGTATCCATGGACTGGACTGAGCTGGGGATCATATTGGTGTCTGGGACTCATGCCCCAGAGATCACATTGATGTCTGTGGCCTGTGCTGCCAGCAAGGGCCATAATAGTGTTTGTAGTCCATGCTGCCGCAGAAGGCTGTGTTGATGCTGGTGGTCTGTCCTGCCACAGGAGACCATGCTGAGGACCATGGCATGTGCTGATGCTGAAGGCCATGTGGATTTCAGTGGTCTGTGCTGTCACCAGAAGCCATGTGGAAGTTCATGATCCATGCTCCCACTGACTGTGTAGGGCAAGGAAGATAGTTCTGCAGTGGTGTTGATGACTGCAGACTCACAGTTGAGAAAGGGAGTCATAGAAGACTCCTATAACAACACTACCCCCACCCCCATCCCATCCTCCAAAAGAAAGAAAGAAAAGAATAACAGCCTAGACAGAACACCATCGAAGAGAACTCTTAAGAATTGTGATAAGGTCATAGAGCAGGAAGCAAGAGAGCTGGCCCTGCCCCTCACCTGGGCAAAGTGGGAGAGCTGGCCCTGCCCCTCACCTGGGCAAAGTGGGAGAGCTGGCCCTGCCCCTTACCTGGGCAAAGTGGGAGAGCTGGCCCTGCCCCTCACCTGAGCAAAGTAGGAGAGCAGGCCCTGGTGGGGTGGGTGCAGGAAAGCTTGTGGGCTGACCAACTCAGCTTCCACCCCGGCCCAGATCCAGGGCTCTGAGTTGGCCCACCCCGACATCTACACCATTTATGAATATCTAGAACAAGCGGAAGCACTGGTCCTGCAGATAGATCCAAAGCTGCAGGATCTCCATGACACAAGGCAACAGCAGGATGTCCAAGAGGAGTCCCAGAGAGGATCCAGGATAGCATAGCAGAAGCCAGAGGCCTCAAGCCAGACCAATGATTCATTGCCATGAACATTTGCAAGTAAAGATGTGTGGACAATGGGGTGTGCTGTGTGACAAACTGTGACACACCGCAGCTTCTACAGAGAAATGGGTTTTGTTTTAGTGTAGTTGGGGGGTTTATAAGGGTGGAGGGTGGATATGAAGGGATGGGGAGATGTGTGGGATTGGGGTGTATGACATGAAATTCACAAAGAATCAATAAAAAGTTCATAAACATTGTGATAAGGATGCTAAAGTGTAGCTCTCCACACCTGACGGCTCTGGCAGGGGTGCAGGTGGGAAAGGACTCAGTTTTCTTCAAAGGGCTGGCCATTCGGAGTCTGACCATGCTCCAGTGAATATGTGGGCAACACAAATATGACCTTTTTTCTTTCTTTTTTTTCCCCTTTTGTGGTGGTGGTGGGGGCAGTTCACAAAGGTGGGGGACAGACCAGAAGTACTAGGAAGTGAGTGTGATCGGGGTATATTATGTGAAAATTCCCAAATAATCAATAAAAACTTTGTGTACGGAAAAAAAGGAGAAGTGATCACATCATCCAGGCAGGAAGGGACAGTGGCCTGGCCAGGCAGTGGCCAGGTGCGGGGAGGAGTGGGTGAGTAGATAATATGGTACTGGGCATGATGCAAGCCTGTTATCCCAGAAATTGAAGGATGGAGGCAGAAGGATCAGGAATTCGAAGTTATCCTTGGCTACCTAGTAAGCTTAAGGCTAGCCTGGGCCACATGAGACCCTGCTTCAAAATGCATACAGACAGAAAGAAGGGGAAAGGAAAGAAAAGAGGGGAGATAGATAGATAGATAGATAGATAGATAGATAGATAGATGGATGGATGGATGGATGGATGGATGGATGGATGGATGGATGGATGGATGGATGGATAGATGGATAGATGGATAGATGGATGGATGGATAGATGGATGGATAGACATATGGACAGATATACAGATGGACAGATGGATGGGTGGGTGGATGGATGGATGGATGGATGGATGGATGGATGGATGGATGGATGGATGGATGGATGGACAGACAGACAGATATACAAATGGATGGATGGATGATGGATGGATAGATGGATAGATAGATAGATAGATAGATAGATAGATAGATAGATAGATAGAGTCCTGGGAGAATTCCTTGGTCCCTTGGCAGGTGACACACAGAAGACTGTGTACTTTCTACTCCCAGTGTCATGGGATAGGGGCAGGAGTCCCTCAAGGCTTAGCCAGAGTTCGTCCACTGATGATCTGCACACCAAGAGGGGTTGTAGTGAATGTCCTCCTCAGGAGTTAGGGGATGGGGTACGGCTGCCCAGGGAGCACGGACAGAGTTGGTGCAACCCCGATGGCCTGCATTTCCAGACCTGCTGTGGAGTATGCCTGTAAAAACCCATGCAGTCTTCAAGGAAGCAGAAGAGATGAGGAGACAGGACTTGAGCGTTGAAGCTGCACAGGGTCTCTTGGCTAATATGTGAGGATGCTGTGTCCTGAACCCCTGGTATCCCAGTTCCAGAACTCAAGTCCTTAGCTGAGCCAGTTAGCAGATAGGACAGAAGATGAAGGAGGACCAGGGGTGTGGAGGGACTCAGAAGCATGCAGGCTACTCAAGCCATGAAGAGACGGAGGCTTCTAGAAAGCAATGATCTTCAAGATCTATCTTACACAGTGCGGGTAGGGCAGAGGTCCCCACGGTTCATATGTCACAAGGTAAGTCTGAGTTCAAACAAGAGGATCTTATACAAGGTGCCACACAAGGACTTGGGGCAAGAAGACAACTTCCAGATCCTTCTCTATTCCCAAGGACCCTGTCCCAGGTGCAGGTCATCTGGCTTCCTGTAACTTCACTTGTCAGCCTTCTGCCCAGCCTCACCGAACAACCAGACTGGGTGAAAGCACCATGCAGCGGAACTCAGCAGTGGTGGGGGGAGTCCCCTGGGAATAAGAACTCCAGTCAGCTCCCAGACAGCCAATACACAGAGGCAGCCAGGTGGCACCACAGAGACCTCTGTCCCTGGTAGTCTCCTCCCTGGCTGCTAACATCAAGGGATGATTTTACTGAGGGATAGAGAGTCTTGGGAGCTGACCCATAAGGCAGTATCTACCGGTCATCCATCACCTGGGAGGAAGCCATGCTAGTAGGTAACTGAACCCTCTGTTCGGTGGCCCGCACACTCTGCCTTTCATCTCTGCCCAGCCAGCTGTGTGGGCTTTCAGTGCCCAGTCATTAACTCTGGCCTTGGGAGCCAGGCAGGCGCAGGGAGTGGAGGCATCAGAGTGAGGCTCTTTCTGAGTGAGCAGGTATGCACAGTGGGGTAGATTCATGTCAAACCAGCACGTGTTTGCCTCTACGTGTCACTATGGCCTACACATACATGTGTATGATAGACCAGAGCACCAGTGAGACTTTAGACAATCCCCAGGTTCAAGTTTAGCCCTATCCTGTCTAGCCGGGTCAGCGAGGAAAGTTACGGTGTCTTCACCTGCAATTTGAGAATGGACATAGAGATCTTGAGTCCTACATGGTCTAGTAAGGATCACGTGATGTCATTTATGCAAAAGTTTCTAGAACTCAAAAGTTGGTACCTGTTTAACCAACCTACATGCTAGTCTCATTACACATGGTAGAGTATGGTCAGCATAATTCTAACAGGGTTCCCTGGTGGGCTTTGTTGTTGTTGTGTGTTTTCAGACAGGGTTTCACACTACAGCCCAGGATGGCCTGGAACTTTCCAATCTCACACCTCAGCCCCTAGAGTGCTGGGATGCGGTTCTATATAAACCCTTTAGAAGTGGGGTTTGAGGTTGGGAAGTCAGCAAGGCACACACATCAAAGCCCATGGGGACTCCCATCATCCTCAGCATCACATCTAAATGGTAGGATTAAGAATCAGTTTCACAAAGCCAATGAGTCAAAAGTATTTTAATTTGTGGTTTTCAGATGCTACTAAATTTGGAAAACACAGAGGGTGTGCAGGCCACCAAGCAGAGGGTCCGTGTTTACTCGTGTCATGTCTTCCTCAATGGCTCTTCAAATTAGTCACCAAGGCAAGGTCTCTCAATTGAACCCAAGGCTCACTGACAAGGCTAGCGTGCCTACCTAGCCTGCTCTGGAGAGCCTCGCTTTCCATTGTCACTGGAGCTACAAGCACGCCACCAAGCCCACCAACGTTACATAGGCGCTGGGGATCAGAGCTCTGGTCCTCATCCTGTACTCCCCAGACCTCCTGATCATTTTTAATTAATTAATTAATTAATTAATTAATCAGAAGCTGGTTATAGAGGCACATTCCTGTAATTCTAACCCTTGGGTAGTAGAGGCAGGAAGGTCAGGAGTTTGAGGCCAGCCTTGGCTACATAGCAAGTTTGAGGCCAGCCTGGGCTAGAGTGAGACCTTGTCTCAAAAAAGAGAAGATATATACGAATAAAAATATATAAATAGTTTCTTAATTAATCCAGGTTTTTAAGAGTACCACACAAACATGATACAAAAGGACAGGTTTCAGTGAGTAGGAGATGGCTCAGTCAGTAAAGTACTCGTGACACAAGGTTTGGATCCCTAGCACCCATGTAAAGGTAAGTACAGACGTGTACCTGTAACCTCAAGGATAAGGGATTGAAGACAGGAGAATCTTGTCTAGCCATCAGTGAGTCCTGGGTGGAGAAAAACTAAGCAGAGAGTGATGGGAAAAGATGCCTTCACACACACTCACACATGTGGACACGCACCCACACATACATATGTGTGCCCGCCACACATTTACACACCGAGAGGAGAGAGAGAGCAATTTTGAAATCTACTATCTCCAACTCTCCCCTAGACACCGCCCCTGAACATCTTGTTCAGCACTCCAGCTAGAGCCCCTCTTACCACTTTATTAGACATTCACCCAGATTTATCCTAGCTAGCTACAGAGTAGCAAATATGTCTGTGCGCCCTCTCCCCAGTGTAAAAGTATCTTTTACTTACCAGATGTAATTGTGTCTCAGAGACTTCCTGCTGAATAAACTCATCCTTTCTAGTTCTTGCTGAACTCTGGTTGGCTGGTTCAACTCAGCTGTTCTGGCTTAAACTCCTCTCCAAGCTGACTGATTCAAACTGGCTTCTCATTGAATTGTTCTGCTTGGCCTCAAACTCAGGCAATTTGTTCTAATCTGGCTCCTTCTTTTTCTCTACCTGTAGCTGCCTCTTCTGACCTTCACTGAAATGTATGCCTCTCAATTAGACTTCACTACTCAACATGCCCGCTTCCTTCTACAAACTAACTTTACCTACATTGTTAGGAATTTAAGATGTGTACGAAAGGCGTGTCTGTATTCCATCCAGACCAGCCATGTTTCTGGATTAAAATTCCTCTACACCCTAGCCCCTTGAATTCTTTTTTATTTCTTCTGAAATGGATTGCTTCTCCATAGCCATTTCTTATTTTATGAACTTGAGTCTCTCCTCTTTTTTTCTGAATTAGATGATAAATTGTATCATTTCATTTTCTGAGTAACCTTTATCACTGGGTTTAGTGACACACCTACCTGTAATCCCAGTATTTGGGAAGTAGAGGCAGAAGGATCACAAGTTCAAAGCCAGCCAAAGCTAGAGTGAAACCTTGTCTTAAAAATAAATAAATAAGGGCTGAGAAAATAGCTCATCAGATATATGCGCAAGGCACACGAGCCTGGCCACCCACACTTAGTGCCCAGAACCCATGTAAAAGGCCAGATGTGATGGTGTGCGTCTGCAATCCCAGCATTCCTATGGTGAGACAGGTGAGAGAATCATCCAGAAACCAGAAATCCAGCCTGGAGTGCAATGGTCCAGCCTGAAGCCGTGAGCATTTCTCTGAGCTCTGCTCTGGCAGCTTTCTGTAGATGTGACAAGGATCAGGTGATTAGCTCTGTTTTCTGATTGATATCTGTGTTGAGTCCCTTGGCTCTCATGTAGCCCTGTCTGGCCTCTAACTCACTATGGAGCAGAAGATGACCCTGAACTCCTGATCCTCCTCTACCTCCCAAGTGCTGGGATTGCAGGTGTCCACCAAGCTCAGTTTACACTGGGCTGGGGATGGAACTCGGGGCTTTGTGCATGTCACGCAAGCACCCTACCCCAGAGCCACTCCCCTGGCCCTTGGTTTCTTTTTTGATGTGGAGATGGTTCCATCTTTTGTTAATTGCTTGTTATGTTGTGAATGGTTTATTAGGGTGATGGTATAACCCTCTGTTTCTCCTTTTTCCTCTTCCAGGACTCCAGCTGATTATTTTGTGGTTGTTTATTTGTTTGTTTGTGGGGTTTTGTTTTGTTTGGGGGGTGGTGGTGGTGGTGGTTTGGTTTGGTTTGGTTTGGTTTCAGATGAGATTTCTCTGTGTCACCCTGGGTGTCTTGGAACTATGTAAACCAGACTGGCCTCAAACTCATAGAGATCCCCCTGCCTCTGCCTCCCGGTGCCTGTATCAAAGGCGTGTACTACCACTTCTCGCCCCAGCCTCCTCATTTCTCTTAGTGAATTATTTCTTCAGAGCAATTCATCGGTGTTTATGCTGTGAGACACATGGATAACAAGACTCCAAATGCTTTGGTCCTGGTTTCTTCCCCTCTTTGTAAGAGCTTTCTTACAGCATGTGGGCAGGGGCTTTAGAAAGACTGAGAAGCTTTCAGACTCTGTGAGTTCTTTGGGGCCTCAATTGCTGAGGCGTGGTAGTATCTTTCAGTCCAAACATAGCCCCGCCCCCCCTACAAAACTCAGGTTGAGAACACTCAGATTGATACCCACAATGCATCCTGAACAGACTCGCACCTCCCATCTCCCGTGGTCAGACCCCTGGCTTCACGGGAAGACCTTGTTTGTCCTCCCACCACCGACTCAGACCACACAACTCTTCCACCTCTGGGGCCGTGAGCTTCCCAGAGAACGTAGGAAGCTTGTGTTCGTCTAGTTCAATGAATTTCTGACAGCTGGTGGCTGGGAAAGAGATATTCAGCTTCCTATGACAAAGCTCAGGGGCAACCTGAGGTTTTCCTTCCTCCTGTGATACATCACTACTGATTCCGTAGTTAGCATGTCTTACGTCATTTGTGGAATTTATGTTATTTTGCCCCCCCCCCCCCCGATGAAACTGGTGCATTCTGATTGCCTTGCTCTTTCTGTCCACTTCTCTTTCCCAAGACTGACACATGGACACACTGGGATTTTTCCCAATTCTTTCATTTCCACAGTTGTCATTTCCCCTAAGCAGACCCACCCTGGTTTCTGTCTCTGAGACAAATGAGCCAGCGTGGCGGCACACGCCTACAATCCCAGCATTCAGGAGGCTTAGGCGGGATAATTCCTTGCCTCCAAGCTGAGGCCAGCATGGGCTACAGAGAGGGTTCCTGTCTCCCTATACACACGAAAACAGGATGAATAGACCTGTTTCTGGCATCTGTCCTTCATCTTCTGGGTTCCTAGTTCTTCCAGAAGACATACTAGGCCCTCCCCCCTCTGCCTCTCACCTCCCTTCATCTTACCTCCCTGAGCCTCTATGCTGAAACCCTGGATCCATTTCTACAGAGCCAGCTGCAAAGCACTGGCTCTCTATGAAGCAGAAGCAGGAGATCCCCACAGGCCTGGCAGACACCTCCCCCCCAGCCTCCCTCTGCCTTCCTGCTTTCTTAACCAGGGTTTGAGAGTGCCACACAGGCTCAAGAGGTGTGAGTGGTGCAACTGTCCCATGGATCCCATTGGGAGGGTTCCCACCCCTCCCCAAGGGAGCAGCCTGGCTGGGCCCCCATAGCACATCTCAAAAGAGAGAGACAATGTGAGGTCATCCTTGCTCCTGGCAGGGAGCAGGTGGGACAAGGGACCCCACCTGTCCCCATAAGCTCTCTAATCCCATTCATAATTACTCTTTATTAACAGAGGCCCCACCACACGCTGGCAGGAGGGCACTGAGAGTCGAGACGCCAAGATCAGAAACTGGTCACATTTTCCAAAGGGGCTTATTTGCCACGACCAAAATAACCTTTCCCAGGAAGGTTGAGTGCCTGCCTCGCCCTTTCTGCTGCCCTAGGACTGTCCCCAAATCTGGTGGAGATCTCCACCAGGCAACTGAGGCCTGTTTGTCACGGTCCACTCAGAGCCTTCTGAGAGCACAGTTTTGAGCCAGGTTTTTGCAGACAGTAATGACTGACTTGTGTCCCACTCTGGACTCGCCGTCTAAACAGGAGGTGCCCCAAATGCACTACCAAACACTTCTAAGTGACGTCCTGGAGAGAATGGGGGTACAGTGACTGAAAGGAAGTCCCCTAATGAAAGAGAACAGACTCTTATCTTGAACCACAGAGGAAAGTTCCCACAGGACACCATGGAAAGGACAGTAGGCAGGCAAAGCAGAACTACATGGCCAAAGCAAAGATCTGAGGTGGGGTAGTATATTTGGGGCTGGAAGGGTGGACAGGATTAAGTCACACAAAAACTCCCCCTATAGGTGCTAGGGAGTCCTGGAAGGTTTTAGATCATATCAGCTCAATGAGGAAGGTCGGGCACTGGGAAGTTGCTGGGTGCAGGCAGCATTTGGAGGTGGAGTTTTAACAGCACAGGAGAGAAAGGAGCAGTTTGAAGCTTGTCAGTAACACAAGACAAACAAGGTAGGTCCACCATCAGGTGACAGAGGCACCGTCCATGTGCACCACCACGGCACACAGACAAGAGCAGGCGGGTCTGAGTTCCGATCAGCCCACATAAAATTTAGGTGTGGCAATGTCCACACCTGTGACCTGAGAGCTGGGAAGACCAAGTTGGCATGCTCCCAGGGTCACAATGGCTGGCCAGGCCTTGCCAAGTCACCAACTCCAGGATCAGTGAGAGACCCTGCCTCAAAAACTAAGATAAGCAGAGAAGCAATTAAGGAAGAATCCCATGCGGACCTCTGGTCTCCACATCTGCACACAAGGGTGCATGCGCCCACACACACATGTAGACATCACATACACAGCAACATCAACAATAAAATGAAATCACAGAAGCCAATAGCTCTAAGACTCATGCACCCACCTCACTCCCAGAACCTTCTAGTCACCCTGGCAATGGATCTCTGCAGGCACCAGAGGACCCTAGGCTACCTTCCCTGCCCTCACAACCAGGGAAATGGGATGAGGGAACCAGAGACCCAGACCTGGAAGCCCATGCTCTGACCCTAACCTGCCTCCCTCCTGTCTCCCTAACTGCAGCTCACCCCTCAGCCTCAGCCTGCTGTACTCTCTAGCCTGTGAGCGGATCTGCTCTCACACTTCCCAAGTCCTTCCTGCCAGCCAACCTTGCCGTTTCCTGTCCACACCTATGCCTTATGGAAAAGTTTATCGAGCAGGTCCCCCTGCCACCACACCCACCCTCCGGTGTCTGCTTCCTTCTGGCCTCAAGGCCTCCCTGCAAGTCAGATCCAGTATGGCTGTCCCCTCCTGTCTTCATCAGGGTCCAGGTTGTCCTGATTTTCATTCCATCTCAGCTGAGCCTTCCAGTTCCTGATCTCCAGTCTTCTTCTCTCCACCCACTCAGTGCCTGATCCCCATACAGAAGTCAGGCATCTCAACCAGCACAGGCATTATGTGTGAGCCAGGCCAGAGCAGGGCCAGAGATGGGCACAGCACCTGTCAGGCCCCCTGTCCTTCCCTGCTGCTGGCATTTCCACAAGTACACAAGCAGGAGCCAGAAACAGCATTGGAGGCAGCTCAGAGAGGAAGGATGGAAGGCTAGCCCGGAGGTAGCCTTGTATCTAACCCCCAGCCTGTCCTGCAACCCAGCAAGGGGGCTGCTGCTGGGTTCCTGTGACAAGATAACTTCCTCCTCTTCTCTCCTTGCTTGAGGAGATGAATTTACTCATAGGCCTCTGGACCCTGGGGAGATGCATGCTGCAGGGTTGAGCTCCATGTTCCCCTGGAACTTTGACCCATTGTCTATGGTGGGAATCGTAATTGTCTGGCATGACACAGGAGGTGCTCAGTCCTCAGGCAGCTGTGCTCCAGCCCAGCCCTGCCAGTCACCACCAGTGTCCTCTGCAAGGTGTTCCAACCTCAGCTTCTGCGTAATGGGTCCATAAGAGTCCTCTCTAGGTGTACATACAAAGAATCTACCACCTCAGGACCAGCAAGATGGCTCAGCAGGTAAAGACACCTTCCACCAAGCTTGGTGACCCATTAATCCCCAAAATCCACACAGTGAATGGAGAGAGTTGTCTCCCTTAAAATGTCCTGACTGTTGCACACATACTGTGATACACAGTCAATCAATCAATGTAACAAGTTTGGTTAGAAAATACACACTCTCACCGTCAATTTGTATAAAGGGCTTAGTAACTGCAGGGCATGTGGTCCGTGCCTGTAATCCCACCACTTGGGAGGCAGGGCTCAGATGGCAAGTTTGAAGCCAGACTTGGTTACATAAGGAGTTTTACACTATCTTGGACTACATAAGACCCTGTCTCCAAAACCAACAACCACAAAATGCTTAACAACAGCCTGGCAGGGAGTGAGGCTGAATAACCCTCTTCACAGTTGAACTATAAGCATTAAGAGACCTGGCTCTGGTCCCCAGCCTCTAACTCACTGCACGGTTCTTTCCCTCTCTGGACACTGTCTTCTGAACCATGAAATGGAGCCGTAAAATAAAGCTCCCTAGCTGGGGGTGGAGACACATGCCTACCATCCCCAAACTCAGAGACTAATACAGATCACAAGATTGGATCTAGCCTGAGCTACGTAGTGGGGCCCTGTTTCAACACTACACACACACACACACACACACACACACACACACACACACACACACCCCAAAACAACGATGCTTCCTTAAGAGCTGAGGAAAGTCAGATCCACTTGAGGTGGCTTCCTGCCTCCTCTCCTTCTCCCGGGAGACCCCTCCTCCTCCTCCTTCTCCTCTGGTCCCCATACTTTAACCTGCCTTTCCCTCTGCCCGGCTTCATCTCTGCATGGCTCCCTCCAGGGAGGTGCCACTTCCTCCAGGGGGCCTTTCCTGACCATCTCTCCTGCCAGTTTCCTCCTGATCACAGCACTTACCCATCCACACCCAACAGGGCAGCCATGACATCGGTCTTCTATTGACTAGACTGAGGTCCCCTTGCTTCACAGCTTAGTCCCCAGAAACTACATGGAGCTGGCGAGAGCGGACACCCTACAAACACGGGGGGTGGGGGGGACTATACTCTTTGATTCCAGAACTGCTGTCTGGGTGGGATGCAGGGAGAGAGTCTCTAGAATCCCTTCCCCCACACCAATTCCATAACTCATTATCACTAGGCTTGACCTTTCCACCACCTAGAAGAGCACAAAGTTCCCCTGCAGGGGTACAGATCCCCTGCCCTCCAGGGCAGGGTGGGGGTCACAGACCTGAACCAACCACCAGGCTCCAGGCCTTCCCATGGACTGATACCATGGCAGGGGGAGGCGTGGTATGGTCTCTGAGCTCAAGCTCTGTCCCAAGCCCCAACAGATTTTAATTCCAAGGTTCACAGCACTTCTGCCCCTTCCCAGATAAAAGGCCACTCAGCAAGGATGAGGCTCTTCTTCACAGAGGCAGGGAGCCCTGGAGAGCCTGGCCTACCACGCAGTCCTCGCTGTCTGCCCACCAAGGCACACAGACAAACACAGCCTCCGTTCCAGCCCGCTGCCCCACAAGAAAAGCCCGTTAATTTAAGCTTAATAGGATTTTCAACTCATCACCAGCCTGGGGGAGCAGAAAGAGCTGGGTGGAGAACAGAGCGTATCTCCATGAAGAAGAAGCTTAGTCAGAAACTGGCCCGAGTGTGGGACAGGTCCCTGTTCCCTGAAGGGCCTCAGACAAGCCACCTCTAGGCCTTAGGTTCGAGTAACTTTCTCTAAGGAAGCAACAACCCTTTCATAGGGGTCGCCTATTCATAACAGTAGCAAAATTAGTCATGAAGTAGCAACAAAAATAATTTTATGGTTGGGGTCACCATGACATGAGGAACTGTGTTAAAGGTTCACAGCATTAGAAAGGTTGGTCTAGAGGACTAAATCAGACTGTGCAGAAGTCATAGCCAACCAACAGGCAGGTCACCATTGTCCTTCCAAGCCAGCCTCTTCCCCTGATCCCAGTGGACTCCCCCAGGTAGCTCAGGTACTTCAACTCCATCTCCAGACTCCAGAAGCTCCCTCCATACAACACCAGAAGGAGTGAGTGACTGGGAGCCCACAGACTTATCACCCTCCACAGGCTCTGTGTCCTGGATTCCTGGATGCTCTCAGAAGCTGAGCCTCTAAAGACTCCAAATCCCAGCCCGGTCAGCAGACTCATGCAACGTCTCAGCTGCGCCTGCCCTGCTCCAGCTGAAAACACAGGCCAGCAGCAGCTGCCGGTATCTGACCTCCAGGCAGATTCCTCCAGGGTCAGGAGATGCCAGACGGGGACATCATGTCTGTGTCGCTTAGAACGATGCTCCCCCATGGCCTGGAAGTATAGGCTGCCCCAGTATGGCAAGGAGCCTGGGGGGGGGGGGTGATAGAGCCCTTGAGCAGTGGACATGAGTCTATGAGCTCTTCAATGAAACAGCCCATGGCTTGGAGCCACACAGCTTGAGCATACCATGTTGCCACCAGAAAAGCTGGGAATTGGGCACCCTGGAGGCCCCGTGTTCAGTACATGTCTGAGCTGATGCTTCCTTAGCAAAGCCCATGACCAGCCTGGACTGGCAGAGGGAGGGAGGACCACAGCCAGCAGTGTCCACGGTCCCTGTGTGTGACATCCGTACCCAGGCCCTCTGCAGGAGCCCCACCCATAGCAGTATCTTAGTCTTCAGCACCAGGCGGGGTGATACAGACAGAAATAGGAGGGGGGAAGGGAGGAGACTGTGAGAACGTAGGGTGAGCGCAGCTTTAGTCACCCTGCATCACAGATCTCGGGTGGTAGAGGGTTGTGTATTTCTGTCAAAGAACAAGGGACAATGGTGTTGGTCTCCTTTAGTAACCCCACGACAATGTCAGACGGGCTCCTATGCACTCAAAAATGAACCTCTTTCACCAAAAAAGGTGACTGAGTCCAAAGGTCTGTGGGTTCCCGGGCCCAAGAGAGTGGTGTGTGGATGCTGGGGCGAAGGCTGAAGAAAAGAATGCTGTCCAGGTCCCACTGTGCAGATGTGGGAAGCCGAGGCAAGAGCCAGGTGGGATTCTAAAGAGGCTGAGGAGGAGGGTGGCCTGCCAGTCCTGGGAAGGTATGTCCTGCCCACACGGGAGCTAAAAGGCAGGAAAGGATCCCTCAGTCATGGGCCAAATCAGGCAAATGCAGGGTCTTTGGTCCCAGGTCACATCTTTGGCTCAATTGACAAGTGTACACCTCTGTTCAAAAGCAGGAAGTGGGGCCCAAGACCCAGAGGGGATGCATGCTCAGACAGGAGACAGAACCCTCTCACCATACCCAAGAGTCACTAAAGGGGTCCCCTGAGATCTGTTCCAAATGTTCACCCCTGCTCTGCCTAAGTAACCTGAATCACCAGCTCCCACATTGAGAGTGACCCCCAGTGTTCTACTGGGCTTCCACCAGGACTCCAGTCATGACCTCTCAACTCAGTCAGCACATCTTCTGCGCCTTTTTTTTTTTTTTTTTTTTTTTTGGATTTGTTTGTTTGGGTGGGGATTTTGTTTTTGTTTGTTTGGTTGGTTGGTTGGTTGTTGTTGCTGTTTTGAGACAGGGTTTCTCTGTGTAGCCCTGGCTGTCCTGGAACTCACTCTGTAGACCAGGCTGGCCTCAAACTCAGAGATCCGCCTGCTTCTGCCTCCTGAGTGCTGGAATTAAAGATATGTGCTACCTCAGCCCAGCCTCCCTTTGTGCTTTTAGTTCTTGAACAAAAAATGTGAGAGGGCCGGGCAGTGGTGGTGCATGCCTTTAATCCCAGCACTTGGGAGGCAGAGGCAGGTGGATTTCTGAGTTCAAGGCCAGCCTGGTCTACAGAGTGAGCTCCAGGACAGCCAGGGCTACACAGAGAAACCCTGTCTCAAAAAACCAAAAAAAAAAAAAAAAAAAAAAAAAAAGTGAAAGGAAAGAAGTGAGACTCCTGCCCCACAGGAGAGTGCTGTCTATAAACAGCTTGGTGAACCATCTTCAAGACAGAGAGGTCTGTCTCTGGACTTCATTCAAAGGGGTTTTAAGACTGGGAGAAGGCTGTCATTGAGAATATATTCTGCCTACTGTGTGCCACTCTGTCACATATGTAACAGTGATTGCTTGAGCTCCTCCTTTTAGTCAGAGCCCATGCCACAGGTACAACAGAAAACCAAACCCAACCCTACCCTCAAACATGAAGACCAGTAAACAAGGACCAGCCAGACAGAGTGAGGTTCTTCCAGAGGCCACGTGAGGGCTGGAGGGCAGAGGATGAGGAGGTAGCATAGGTGGATTTCTTCAGAAGAACCACTAAGGTATCATTGGAAAGATGACAAAGAGTGGCCAAAGGGGTCCAGTGAGGCTTGCCTGCTGTGAAGGCACGAAGCACCCCTCCCCTCTCAGCAGTGGACATATCCCTGCAAAGGAGTGAGGGGAAGGCTGGGTACCAGGCTGCTGTTAAAGCGACTGCCCAGCATTCCTGAATCTCCGAGTTCGAACCCCTCAGCTACATAGTGAGTTTGAGGCCAGCTTGGAACACATGACACCCTGTTTCAAAAAAAAAAAAAAAAAGGAAAGGAAAAGAAAGAAGGAAGGAAGGAAGGAAAAGGAGAGAGAGGGGGAGAAATACAGATCCATATGCTACAGAGAAAGCATTCACCTACCTACAAGGACACCGCTTGGACGCTGCACACAGTTTGCATAAGGCAGACCCAGCCATCCACTGGATTATCCCAACTGGAAGCCTTTACTTTCTTCAAAGAACCCCAAGCAGCAGGCAGTGGCTCCACCCATCAATGGCTGATGTGAGCGGCTGGTCTCTTCCACTGAGAGGCCACCCCCTCACCCCCCCAGGCATTCCCTGTTTATCAGTTTCCCCTGATCACCAACCACACACAGAGGACCGCACCAGGAGCCAAGCTCCAGCCAACCCTAGTGCCACCCCACCCCCCTGTAGCCCTATCCGCCTCTGCCCCTCCTGATACCAGCAGGACCCACCTGAGTAGACACTAGGGGCTTCCCAAGAAGTCTACCATTAGCAAGAAGGTGAGACTGTGCCAGGCACCCCTGCTGCTGCTTCCTTCCCAGCCAAGGCAGGGCACATGCATGGCTGAAATCCCGCTGGTGGCCCCTGGCCAACTGGCTGCCACTTGCTTATTTGACTTGGAACAGGAAATACATTTTTTTACTATTTACACTGCTGACCTCAGGGATAAACTCGTTATGGCTGCAGCCACATTCCCACACTGTCCTGCTCACATCTGGGGACTTAGGTTGGGACCCGGGCAGAGGAGGTCTGGGGGGTGAAACTGTGGGCAAACGTCTCCCTGAGTCTTCAGGGCAGAAAGGATGGTGGCCACACACCGCTCTGAGAGACACTCAGCCGGGGTGCACAGGGGGCTCCCCTGTCCCCTGTCTCCGTGAGTAATCACACCTCCTCCATCTGCACAGAGGACATGTGACAAAGCCAAGCCCCAGGGACTGTCATTCAAAGTGACACCGCTCTGAGAACAGCATCATGTCGATGTGACAGTCCAACCCCAAGGCTAGCTCAGCTGGGACCAGTCTCACAACCAGACCAGCAGCAGCAGCAGCAGCCAGATGTGTGATGGGTCCCCTGGCAGTCTCTGTGTTCCCTGGGGGGTAAGCAGCCACCTGGCCCTGAAGCTGCTGCCATAGCTACCAAAAAACCTCACGCAGTGGTTATCTAGGTACTGGTGGGTGGGCTTGCCATCGTTAAAGGGCAGGTCTAGAAATCGAAAGAATAAAAAACCAGATGAAAGCTGCAGCAGCTTGTCATGACACCTTCACTGCTGTGCTTCTGACTATGTGGGCATGAGCACGCGGAGACCAGGGATCAACCTCTCAAGAGCCATCAACCTGTTTGGCCTTTTCTCTCAGGAGGTGAGGGGTTGTTGTATTTAGTTTTTTGAAACAGGGTTTCTCTATGTAGCCTTGGCTGGCCTGGAGCTTACTATGTAGACCAGGCTGGCCTTGAACTCGCGGACATCTGCCTGCCTCTGCCTCCCAAGTGCTGGAATTAAGAAAGTATTCCACTATGCCTGGTCCCAACCTTGGTTTACTTTTTTTTTTTTTTTTTTTTAAAGGCAGGAGATCTGGATTGATTAAGCTAGGCTGGCTGGCCAGCAAGCCCCAGGGATCTTCACACCCCCAAGGCTGAGGCCACAAGCACCCGCCACCATGTCATGGTTAGTGTCAACTGTCACCTTGACACAAAGCTAGAGTCACCTAGGAAGAATAAATCTCAACTGAGTTACCTCTATCATACTGGTCACGTCTTCGAGGCGTTTTCTTTAACTGCTGACTGATATAGGAGGGCCCAGCCCACTGTGGGTGGTGTCATCCCTAGGCAGGAAGTCCTAGCTGCATAACAGAGATACCTAAGTGAGTCACAAGGAACAGGCTAGTAAGGAGCATTCTTCCATGGTTTCTGCTTCAGGCTCCTGCCTTGACTTCCCTCAATGGTGGGCTGTGATCTATGAGCTGAAGCTAACCCTTTCCTCACCAAGTAGCTTTTGGTCATGAGTTTATTGCAGCAAGAGAAAGAAAACTAGAACACAGAACATCTTGCTTATTTCCTGGGTGCTGGGACTCAAACTAAGGCCCTCCGCTGGGGTGGCAATCACTTCACCTTCTGAGATACAGCTCCAGCCAGTCAACTGATTTTTAAAATGATTTTGAAATGAGTGATTGACAGGTCCAATATCAGCACACCTACTTGTAAAGAACGGGAGGGTAAATACTTAGTTCTTGTCCAGCTCAGTGGCTGTTGCCATGGAAAACCATCATGATTAGACATCAGTGAATATGTATAACTGCTTCTCTACAAAACATTATTTACAAATAGATCTTGGACCAGGTATGGCTAATCCTTCTGATTAAACCAGTCAGTCACCTCATCTGCATGCTGCAGCAGCAGCATCCTGATATCTAAGGACCAGGCCCTGGTTGTCTTCCTTCTCTACAATGTCTCCACCTTCCCACCCATAGCCACAGTGGTCATCCAGCCCTATGCCCCGCACCTGAACTACCTCAAAGTCTCTGTGCTGCTCAGTTTCTATCACACAATACCAGAGCTAAACAACTTACAAAGACAAAAGGGTCTCTAGAGCTTCCTCTTGGTCCGGCTGGACAATATTTCCCAGCCTCCTTTGGGGTTAGCAGAGCCATCCATGTTCTTGAGCTCAGGCTATGATCATTTGGCTCTGTGGCTTCGAGACCTATAGTGGGGTAGCACATCACAGCAGGAGCATGTCGTAATGCAGAAGCGCCCATTCCCAGGGTAATGAGAAAAGAGAGAACAGGAAAGGTACTAGGTCCCAAAGCCATGCCCCAAAGACCTAATACCACCCCCACCAGGCCCTGCCTCTTAAAAGTACCTTCTATATATGGACTTTGGGGGACATGACAGTGACTTCCCCACTGCAGCCTGTGGTCCATCTCTCCTCAGAAGCAGATCTCTCTGATCTCTCCTCAGCTCCTGTAACCCTGGGCATTTTTCCACAGCCCTTCACCCCTGGGTTCTGCTGTTGATCCAGCCTCAGCCCACTGCCCTCTCACTCCCATGCACAGCTGTAGCGACATGTACCCCTGCCCTGTGCAGGGAACCATTCGCTTCCCCTGGCCAAATCCTAACCATCCTTAGTCTTGTGTCTAATGTCATCTACCTTACTAAGCTTTCAGAGATGCTTGCATGACACCCCCAGCTGACCACCAACACAGAAGCAATCACACCGGGACTCATCCTTACATACTTTGACAAACCCATTGCCTTTTCTTCCTGAGTGCACAGTTGGACTACATTTCCCAGGATTCTTTGGAATCTGCAGGGTCAAGCTCATGAGTTCTGGCTGATAGAGAGAGGATTCAGGTCTGGCCTTGAATTCCCATGGGATGCTATGTGCTTACTCTCCTTTCCTGTCAATAACTGAATGGAGAGAGTCCAGAGGACCCATGGGATTAAGACCTTGAAATTATAGCATTGTTTGTTTCAAAAGTTGGCCTTCCCTGACTAAGCTAAGGTTCTCATGGCACTGTTTGTTCATCTTCCCCCAGACTGTAAGATGCATGAGACCAGAGACTTGGTTGCATCACACAGCATTATGCCCCATGCAGTGAGAACAGAATAAACACTCCTTGATTGGATGAATAACTGGATACACACAACCTTAATGGATGGCACAGGCTCTTCTCATCCCTGTGAAGACATCGCAGCTCCTCACAGCCCACACAAGTCAGGCCCAAAGTTGTGGGGAGACAAGGCCCATGTCCACAAATGAGGAAGGAGTTGAGAGATGTCACCATTGGAGGCTGGGTGTAGCAGTCATAGGAGGGGGGCACAAGGTTGGGGTAGCGTGAGCCCCAGGCTGGGAAGCTGGAGTCCTTGGATCTGGGACCAGTTTAAACTTCTGGGTCTAAGCATGATGTCAGTAAGAAATGTTCTCTCTCTCTCTCTCTCTCTCTTTCTCTCTCTCTCTCTCTCAGCCTCAATTTCCACTTCAGCAAAAAAGACAATAGTTCTGAATTTTCCTAGTGGTGGGCCCCTATCCTGTGTTAATCATTCTTCTTGCTGCCGTGACTAAAAAGGCCTGCTACAAACACCCTGGATCTAGAAGGATGTGTTCCGTGCTGGGTTTTTAGAGGCTCTTGTTTATCCTGGTGTGTGGTGAAGGAGCCAGGAAGCAGAGACAAGGCAAATGCTCACACCCCAGAATTCAGCTTGCTTTCTCCACCACCACCTTTTATCCCATCTGGTCCCCATGCTGTAGGGGTGGTGCCACCCACACTCTGAGCAAGTCTTTCCCACTCAGTTAATCCTCTGGAACGGCTCTCGCAGACACACCCAGAGGCGGCCTCCACATCTCCTAGGTGATCATAAATCCGGTCAAGTTGACAGTGATGATTAGCCATTACATACAGCCCCAAAATAGTCTCAAGAGCCTCAAACTATAAAGCAGATAGGAACAGAGAGCGTGAGGGGGCTCTCACTAAAGCTGGGTCAGAGCAACAGGGCTGACCCAGATCTTTTCCTCAGTCACCTTCCCAGGTCCTTCTACTCCAACTTCTCACCCAGTCTAACTTCTTTCCCCAACCCTGAGCAGACCTGAATGACCCACCAGGACATGGACCCTCTGTGCCATCAGCTGGAGATGAGACCAGAAAACCTAGCATCCTGAATAGAAGGTGGCTGCACTCAGGTGCCAAGCAGTTGTGACTGTACAGAGGTCACAGATAAGAAGCATGTGACCCAGGAAGTAGGGTTGTTACTACTGCAGGAGTTTGAAAGCTGGGCTAGAAAGAGTCCCTCCACCACTTGCCCAGTGTCATACAGCTGGCAAGTTGCAAGCTGGGAATCAAATCCACCCAACCCTCTGTTCTCAACTGAGTTCTGATGTGGCTGAGACTAAAAACAAACCTTGCTGAGGATGACACACTGATAGCATGCTCACCTAGTAAGCACAGGCACTGGGGTCTAACCCTAGCCTGGTGTAAACCATGCCCCAAGGCATACACTAATAACCCCATCGCCAGAGAGAGGCAAGCAGGAGGATCAGAAGTTCAAGATCATCCTTGGCTTAATACTGAGTTCAAGGCCAGCCTGGGCTACGTGAGACACTGCGTGTAGATATCTAGACAGATAGATGGATGGATGAAGAAATAAAACAGGATACCATGATGTAGGATAGTATTAATCAAAAATATATATAATTAGGGAGCTGGAAAGATGGCTCTGCAGTTAAGGACACATAGCGCTCTTACATTGGAGAGGAACCAAATTCAGTTCCCAGTACTCAGGTCGAGCAGATCATAACTTGTAACTCCGGTTCCAAAGGATCAAACAATATTTTCTGGACTCTGATGGCACCTGATGGCACTCACATGCACCTACCCAAACACACACACACACACACACACACACACACACACACACACACACACACACCATGCACATAATTTGTGAGGCAGAGCCAGGCGGATCTGTGAGTTCCAGGCTAGCCTGGGCTACATAGTGAGACCCTGTCTCATAAAACCAAAAATTAAAAATGACGTAATAATGGCAGTTGGTGACCTTTGACACCTGTATGACACCTGCCATACCCCAAGTGGTTTTTTTGTAACAGCACTTTTTATAAATGCATCATTAATTTGATCCTTAGGCAGTTCTAGGCAGGAGACTACATCGTCGTCGTATTTTATTGGTGAGGAAAATGAGGTACAGGGAAAGTAAGTCCTGTAGTAGCGTTTACACAGCTGCCGAGGGGTGGAGTTCAGACCTGAGCCCAGTCTGGCTCTGGAGCCCGGGTGTAGCATGTAGCATGCGGCATTTCTCCTGGGTACTTTTTTTTAAAAAATACTTATTTTTTTAATTTTACGTGCGTTACTGTTTTGCCGATGTCTGTCTGTGCTTGCAGTTGCCAGCAGAGTCCAGAAGAGGGCATCCGATCCCCCCAGAAGTGGAGTTGCAGCTGGTTATGAGCTGCTCTGTGGGTGCTGGGAAAGGAACCTGGGTCCTCCACAAGAGGAGCCGATTCTCTTAAGCACTAAGCCATCTCTCCAGGCCCTCCCCTCCATTCTGATACACACAGGCCTCGTGTCACAGGCCAGCACACGTATTCTCACTGATCACCTCTCAAATCCCTAGTGAGCAAAAAGAATTCCATAAGATCAAATAGCTGTTCACGCACAAAGCAAAGCACTCAGCGACAGAGACGTCCGTCCCCCACCCACTGAAGCTTATACTAGCGTCACACTGCACCGTGGAAACCAGTGGCTTTCCTCTTGAGACCAGGCACAAACAAGGCAGTTCTCGCAGGGGAATGGGGGGGGGGGGGGCTGTTTGTTTGTGATTAGTCTCCCTATGTAGCACAGGCTAGCCTGGAACTCAAGATCCTCCTGCATATATGTATACACACACACACACACACACACACACACACACACACACACACAAATAAAATAAAATAAAATATATAAAAAAAAAATTAATGTAAAAAAGCCTACACCAGTCAAGGCAGTGTGTATGATATTAAAGAGAGAACAAACAGATCCATTAAACAGGAGCAAGTGCCTCAAAACTTAACCCACACAAACACCATGAGCTGATTTTTGACAAAGGCTCAGAGTCCATTTGATGGAGGAAAGCCAGCTTTCCAACAAACGGAACAACGGTACACCCACATTTTCAAAGGAAGACGGATTTACACGTAGGCCTTATGTTACCTTTCACAAACATTAGCTCGTGGACCTAAACGCAAAACACAAAACTGTAGAAGTCCTAGATGATCTATGTCAGAGAAAAATCTAAATTACCTAGGGCTCTGTGGTGGGATTTTAGACACAGCATTGCAATCTTTTGATGAGGAAACTCATAATCCATCATTAAAGCTGAGCTCTTCTGGCCAGGCATGGCTGTGCATGCCTGTGATTCTGACGCCTGGGGAGCAAGGCAGGAGGCTCAGAAGACCAGGGTCATCTTTGGCTACATTCTGAGTTCAGTCTTAGCCTGGACTACATGAGGCCCAATCTCAACAAAACAAAACAAAACAAAACAAAACAAAACAAAACAAAAATGATGATGATGATAAATTATTATTAAATAATCAAAAGCAATTTTTTATCATTTCTGCTGGGTGACAGTGTTAAAGAAAATGGAATGTGGTGGCTTCTATGCCTGGAATCCCAACACTCAGAAGGCAGAGGCAGGAGGATTGTCCAGAGTTCCAGACCAGCCTGGGCTATATATCACGACCCTGTCTCAGAAAGAGAAAGGGGGAGGGAGGGAGGAAAGGAGGAAGAGAGAATTTCCGGGAGGGTATCCAGAGATGCAGATAGTGAAGCATTTGAAAGATGCTCCTCTCATCCAGCACTTAGAGCAGCTGAAATCCTAAGCTTTGATGTCCGTGAGTGAGTGGTGGCGAGGGTTCAGAGAAGCCTGACTCCAGAGCCGCGCAGGGCCATAGAGACACCTTAGGAGACAGCTCGGCAGATTCATGCAGAAGGAAACAGTTTACCATCCGATCTGGCCATCACGCTTCTGGATATTTACCCAAATGGGCAGAAAAATGTGACCCAAGGAGAATGTGTGCCACCAGGCACAGCATCCTTGCAGATCAGCCCTTCTCCAGACTGGAGACAAACAAGGCACCTCCTCAAAAGCAGCTAGATAGATGAACAGTGGTTGCATCAGACAACAAAGTATCACTCGGCAATAAAAAGATGTGCGCAGTCCAAAGCCACGGAGAACCCCGAGCACACATTGCTAAGTAAAAGAGGTCATCTAGATCCTCATCCAAATGTTCTTCCACCTCTCCCAGCATCGCCGGCTGAGGAACGAATGTCCAAACATACAAGCCCATGGGGAACATTTTACACTCACACCGTAACACTCTGCTGGTCCCCATGGGCTGATGTCCATCTCATCACACAAAATGCATCCATCCTACTTCAAAAGCCCTGATGGTCTAACAGTCCCGGCACAGTTCCAAAGTCTCTTTGAGGTTCAAGGCTCTTAGTAAACACCTACAAAAGACAAACCAAATCACACTTGTCCAGTATACAGGAACACACAGAAAACACCTCCACTTCAAACTTTAAAGATGATTAAGGAAAGATCAGATAAAAACAGAGCCAAAACCCATCAGGGAATAACACCAAACTGTGGACCTATATGTCTAGCATCCAGGGCTTACGGTGATATTATCTGGGCTCCAATGGGCTTGGCTAGTCTTGCTCCCCCAGTTCTGCTGCTCTCAGAAAAATGTGTCCTCTCCCTAGGCTGCCTCTCCTCACCACCTACAGCTTTCCTCAGCAGACATCTTGTGACCCTGGCGTCTACAACAGCCCAGGCTCTCCACTGGATCTCTACAACAGCCCAGGCTCTCCACTGGATCTCTACAACAGCCTAGGCTCTCCACTGGATCTCGAGATTCATGTTCACAGTTTCACACATCTGCATCTCAGAGCCTGTGCCCTACTGCACACCTTCTGGCCCCAGGCTTTTCCTGAAACCCTGAAGCAAGCTCCCCATGGCCCTCTCATTCTTGCATTCTGCATACCTTAAGAGTCATACCTTGTGGATGGCACTAAGTTCAAGACACAGCCTGGCTCCCCGGACCACGCTGCCGTGGTCTCCGTGCGCCTCCCCAGCTGAGCCTTCCTGAGGTGTTGCCCTGTTTTGTCCACAGCTTTAAAGTCACCCTTTCTCCTTTCCTTGACAAACTGCCCACTTCCCACATCTTTCTACTCCACTTTCTGCTCAGAATTCTCCCCGGAAACTTGGCTAAAGGTAGTGAGCAATAACCATTCTGCAGCCTGCTATTAACATTACCTTGGGATTTCCTCCAACAGACAGATTATCTCTTTACTTTTAAATTCAGCCTCTCTGGGGTTTTCAGGATCTAGAGAGCAGATGACTTGCTGAAACGTAACCCACGTGGCCCCTGGCCCACCTCCCAATACTCATTTTTTCTTCTCTGAGACCTTGAGCCTGTACTATCAGCATTGTGATCTTCTGAGCTCCCAACAGAATAGCCCACGAAGGTTACAGCATTCTGGAGTGTGCTAATTACTTCCCTCTTGCTGTGACACAATATCTGGCAAACCCGCTTAGGGAGGAAGCGTTTATTTTGATCCATACTTTAAGTTCATGATGGCTGGGGAAGCATGTGTCTCAATTAGGATTTCTGTCGCTGTTATAAAATACGGTGTTCAAAACAACTTGAGGAGGAAAGGGTTTCTTTACCCTTGGAGATCTACAGTACAGCCCATCACGGAGGGCAGTCAGGGCAGGAACCCGGAGGCAGGAGCTGATGCTGGAGCCATGGAGGGGTGCTGCTTACTGGCTTGCTCCTCTTGCTTTCTTATGGCACCCAGACCGGACCATGGGTGGCACTACCTACAGTGAGCTGGGCTTTCCCACATCAATTATTAATCAAGAAAATATACCACAGGCTGGCTCACAGGCTATTATGGTGAAAGCATTTTCTGGATTGAGAAAATGACTCCAGCTTGTGTTGAGTAGACATTAAACTAGCCGGCACACTGTGACAGCTGTGTTTGGTCACTCCCTCTTTTCTCTTCAGCCTGCGATGGGATTGCTCATGGGATGGAGCCACCAACATCCAGGGTGCATCTTCTCTCTTCCGGCAAACCTGTGGAAACACTTTTACTAGTGCACCCAGAGGTGTGTTTCCATGGAGACTCTAAATGCTATGCTGCTGACCATCAAGATCAACACTCATATGAGGCTTCTTTAGCACAGAGCTCTAAGCTCCTTCCACTGGCCTCCTGCAAGCCATCTCCAAAGGCTTCAGAGTGACATGGTTAGGTCTACACAGCATTGATCCAACACTTGGACCCAGTCTTTTTGTATTAATGAATTTTCTCATTGTCGTGACATAATATCTGATAGAAAAAAAGTTAAGATTTAAGATACGGCTTGTTTTACTCACAGTTTAAAAGGACACAGTCTCACATGGGGGAGAAAGCACAACAGCCCGAGTGGCTCAGACTATGGAAGGCTGAGGCAGGAGGATTCCCATGCATTTGAAACAGGCCTAAGCTACATAGTGAGACTTTGTTTCAAAAAGCCAAGGAAAAGCCTCCTGGCCCTAACAGTTAGGAACAAGGACCCCCACAGCTGGAGGTCTGGGTTCAAATCCTGACACATGCTCCAGCTGAAGGACTTCTGATGAATGATTTGGGTTCTCTGGGCCTCAGTTTTCCTTAGCTGTTAAAGAGTACTTGAGATAGCACCAATCATAATGAGTTTGAGGACTAATCCAGCTGGCACGTGGGAAATGTCTGAACAAGGCCTGCATGCAGTAAGTGCTTCATAACACTCACCCTTAAGGAATATAGGCCATCATTCAGATAGACAGACAGACAGACAGACAGATAAACAGATGGATGGATGGATAGATAGATAGATAGATAGATAGATAGATAGATAGATAGGCAGACAGATAGATAGACAGACAGACAGACAAAAGAAAAAGGGGGTGGGAGGGAGGGAGGGAAGGGGAGGAAGGGAAGGAAGGCGGGAGGGAGGGAAAGACAGAGAAAGATCCTATTTTGCCACTGAGATTCTGAAATCCAAGTGATGTGGTCACTTCCAAGGCAACACAGGTAATTGTCTCATATGCAAGGAGCTCCTGGGTGCATGGCCTGTGCTAGGTACCAGAGCATTGGAGGGCCACACCCTCTGTCAGGCAGGACCTAGGAAAAGACCCAAGTTCTTTGGGAGGCTGAATCCAGCTGGCCCTAGCGACAGAGAGAGCAGTGGCCAGTCTCTACCCAAGGCCAACTCTGCAAACCTGTGGACCGCCAGCACACCAAGGCAGGGGATCTTCAGCAATCACCTGTGGTGCCCCCAGCTCTGGGAGGGACCCAAGGGTCACATCATGAGCCCACCCGCCTGCCAGGGAGTCCCCAGAATCCCTCAATACAAAGTGCTCACAAGTCTCAGGCTATGCAAGGTGCACAGAGAGTACTGTGGGGGAACTCATCTTTCCCATGCAAGAAATGTCAGGGGACAAACGCAGAGAACAGACCACCTCACCCAGAAGAGAGCAACTCAGAAGATGGCAATGCTACAGAACAACCCCATACTCCCAGTGCCCCAACATCACCCTTCCCCTGCCAGCACTTGGGACTGGCTCATGCTGCTAATTCACTTTGAGACTTTGGGCCTCCGTGGATACAGAGTCTGTGAGCTCCCAGAAGTGCATGGACCTCATACAAGGCCCATCCACAGGAGTCTCCCATCATCCATGCCCGGGCCTAAGCTCTTTCCCACTGCAGGGGAGTCCCATCAGGATATGGAGCAGAATCATTGAGCCAATCCTAGAGAGCTTGCCGGAGAGAGGTGGGGCTGGGCCGAGTCTCCCAGGATGCATAAGGAGGTAGTTGGTCAGGTGAGCATCCCATCACAGAATGAGTGGTCCCAGAGAATGAGGTACCTTGGCAACTCCAAGAAGCTGGGACAGGATGGGTGCCTGGGGTCCAGAGAACAGTCAGAGGCAGATGTAGGATGCACATAGTCAGTGCGCATCTCAGGCTGGAGCTCATTATGAAGTGCACTGGATCAAGAGCTGGGGTGTCCTTGGCTGTAGCCTGGGAGGCTCAGATTTCATTAGGGTTACTTGCTGAGTGCACTCCTGTGAGTCCTCATCTGAGTCTGTTTCCTCAGCTTGCAGTGGAGAAGAATTAGCCCCACCTCACTAGGAGCAGCAAGTGGGACCCCAGTCCCCGTGTTCCCTGGCTAAGAGCAGAAGTTTGGGACAGACATCTGCAGCATAGATGCTTGGACTTCTTAGGAGCCCTTTGCCAGGAGCCAATGACAGTGCCTGGCCTTGGTGCTGGAGGGACCCTGCACCAAGCACTGTGGACTAAGGAGCAACTAAGTTACTGTGCATAGCAGCCAGCCCAGTGTCTGGTGTTTACCTGTCCCTAAGGATGTCCTTGCCATCCTTGCCTAACCCCAAAGCATTTCAGGAGATGTAGGACTGTCCTTACTACCTGGAAGCAACTGAGTGACAGAGCTAAGTGCCTATGGGATGGGGTCTCTGCTGCTAAGATCCACCTCTGACACTGAGGTAAGTAAGGGTGTCACTCAGGGCTTCAAAACTGTTGACTGAGAGAAGGCAGAGAAGGTTCAGTTGGTCTCGAGGGAGCACTGCTGCAAAACCTAAGGCCCAGAAGGTAGCCAATCAGAGCCAGGCACCTACGTCATGTCAACCAATCATAGCCATGCACTTAAGTCCTGCCAACCAGTCAGAGCCAGGCACCTAAGTCGTGCCAACCAATCAGAGCCAGGCACCTAAGTCGTGCCAGGCACTTAAGTCATGCCAACCAATCACAGTCAGGTACTTGGGTCTTTAATTAGAGCCAGGCAGATGACTCTCAGGAGACATCTAGTCCAGGGGTGCTTGTTGGTAGGCTATCCCTGGGGTTCTCCTGAGGTGGAGCAGACCCCTGCATTTTTCAACTTGACTTCCAGGTGACACTGAAGCAGGTGGCTATGGGTTATTTGAGGGAGAAGCCCTGTCTCCCCTAAGAGACCACAAGGGAAAGCTATCAGGGTCTGAAGATCGGCTAATGTCCACGTTCCAAGCCCCTGTCACTCCTGGGTCTATTTGTAGAGAACAGAGAAAGGGGCAGTGGAGCAGACAGCAGACATGGGGCCAGACAGTTCCCCAGCCACCCAGCCTGGTGCTTGCCTAGCTGGGCAGATGACCAAGTCCATTTGACAGGTGAGGGTAGGCAGGTTCACAGGGCAAGGACACAGCTAGCGTGGGGCAGAGCGGAGCCACAACTGACCTCTTTACCTTTCACCAAAGAAGTGAGGTAGGAACGCAATAGTTGAGAAGAAGGTACAGGCTTGACACAGAGGGTCTTACAGCGTGCCCACCTGGGTGGCTCAGCCCGACTGGCTGCTGCAGGCCTAACGCCTGCCTGTCCCTGTGCCCCATGGTTGCCATGCCGACCCCTGGGCTGTGTTTGTGGATGTTGTATTTGATTTCACAAGTTTGGAACTCCAATTACGTCATTTCGCAACACAAGGTTGCCATGACAGCGAGACCCATGTCCCTGGGTGGCTCACACCTTGGTAGGAAGAAGAGGGCCCCAAAAGATCCCCCCAGCAAATTTCTACTCAGGACCCCCATGAGGCGTGAGAAAGGGGGAATTGCTCGGCCCCTCACAAATCAAACAGCATCTACATCTGGGGGAGCCGAGGTCCAAGGGGCAGGGACACACATCTCCCAACCCTAGTGCTTCACCCCCAGCCAAAGGAGGCTTTCACACCTGGTTGACAGGGGTGGAGAAGCCTGACACCAGGTCCCCAACAATCAGCTTGGCCATCTGTCCTGATGCTGGGGGGGGGGTCCCAAGTGGCATCCACGTTTATGCTATTTCACACAAACCACACACACACACACACACACACACACACACACACACACACACACACACACACACACACGGGCTGGTGTGAGGCAGCTGTGCGGCTAAGAACACTGGCTTTGGCGTTGGGCCTGGGTTCAAATGCTGGCTTCCCACTAACCAAGTGTGTGGTCTCAATGAGCAAGCTGTCAGCTGAGCATGCACAGAGGGGAAAGCAAGTAGATCCTCCCAGCTTCCAGCTCGGAGGGCTCAGCTGGTGTACACGACATGCCTGTTACACTGGAAGTGATAAGTTCATTTCCTTCCTTCCTTCCTTCCTTCCTTCCTTTCTTCCTTCCTTCCTTCCTTCTCTCCTCCACTTCCTTTTTCCTTTTCTTCTCTCCTGTTGCTGTAAATCCTTGCTGTGTGGCCTTGGGCAGCTGACCTTCCCTTTCTGATCCTCAACGCTAGTCACGATTCTTCTCCCGAACCTATTTTCTCTGAACTAATTTCTCCTTAGCTTGATCCCAATCTCCAATCACAGCTTCTGAGCCGCTGGCTTCCGTCTACCATGCAGTCGAGCGGCAGGGCCCAGTTCAGTGTCCCAGGACAATGCTGGTGGATCTGGTCTTCTCTTCATGGCTGCACAGGCAGCAAGTACATGAGTGTCCCTCTGCAGCTCTAGATGGGGACTGGACATCCTTTCTCTGCCTTGATGCTGCAGGAGGGCACAAAACTCTGGACACCATCAGGTTTCTGTCACAGCTACCCTTGCAAAGGATGTGTTCCCAAACTTTGGGGGAACTGGGTTCTTTACTTTCCTATTTTGTAGATGACAAAAGTAAGAACCATGGATGGTGGGGACTTCCAAAGTTTGCAGTAACTATGAATAGAAATTGTAATCCTTTTGAAACACACACACACACACACACACACACACACACACACACACACAAAGAGAAAGAGGGAGAGCGAGAGCGAGAGCAAGGAGCTTTGTATGTGACAGGCTATGCAGTGGACCACTGTCCCAGGTCCAGATGAGGGGTGTGCTGGGGTGAGCAGGGAGCTTCATCCAGTACTTCCTCCTATCCAGCTCACTCCCTGGCCCCACAGACCCTGAGTCAGGACAACACCCGCTGCCTCTTGCCCACACACCCCCAGCTGGCATGACTGGAGTTGTCTGGAAAACTCCATCTGTGCCATATGAGGCATACTCTAGGTCAGTGTCCAGTCTGCCCCATAGGTCACCATGGGGCCAGCCTTGGCTCAGAACAGGGCCCAAGCATGAAAGTCCAATTGGTTTAGGCTCCAACCCTCTGTCCCCCTCAGCTCCACTCCAAGATCCTGACCCCTGGATCTGTGAGCTGAAGTTAGTGTGCCCTGCCAGGTATTGGGGAAATACTTAAGAGGGCCTGACATGAAGCTGTTCCATGACTGCCCACCAGAGCCCTGCAAGGGACCCACAACAGGGAGACCACCGCCCCTGAAGCCCAGGGGCTTATTTAGAATCTCACTGGAGCTTCGAGATCCCTCTTTCTGAGAGAACTGAGAGGCACAATCAGATGCTGAGGTGGGGCCACCCATGGATATTGAGAGTCTGTGCTCAAAGAAAGGCACAAAGGTACCAGAGGAAGCAAAGAGTCCCTGCAGATGACAGCAAAGGACCACACCTCAGCCAGCCATGCACAGAGATCAAGAGACCTGCAATAGGGACAGCAAGAGAGGCAGAGGCTAGCTCAGCACAGCATCCCAAAGCAGCTGCTGAACAGGTGTCTTAGTTATTTTTCTACTGCTATGATAATATACCATGAACAAAGCAACTTATAGAAGAGTTTGTTGGGGCCTTACAGTTTCAGAGGGTGTGGTGGTTTGAATATGCTTGCCCCAGGGAGTTGAATGTAGTGGTTTGAATGTGCTTGGTCTATAAGGAATGGCACTGTTAGGGGGTGTGGCCTTGTTGGAGTGGGTGTGGCTTTGTTGAAGTAGGTGTGGCCTTGGAGGAAGTGTGTCACTATATGGGAGGCTTTAAGAGCCTCCTCCTATCTGCCTGGAAGCCAGTCTTCTGTCTGCTTTTGGATAAAGATATAGACATCTCAGCTCCTTCTCCAGCCCCATGTCTGCCTGGATACTGCCATGTTCCACCTTGATGATAATGGACTGAACCTCTGAACCTGTAAGCCAGCTCCAATTAATGTTGTCCCTTATAAGAGTTGCCTTGGTCATGGTGTCTGTTCACAGCAGTGGAAACCTTAACTAAGACAGAGGATGAGTCCAGGACCATCATGACAGGGAACATGTCAGCAGACAAGTAGGCTGGAGCAGTAGCTGAGATCTTACATCATGAGGCAAGACAAAACAGAGACACTTGGAATAGTGTGGGCTTTTGAAACTTCAAAACCCACCCTCAGTGACACACCCCCTCCAACAAGGCCACACCTCATAATCCTTCCTAAACAGTTCCACCAATTGAGGACCAAGTGTTCAAATATATGATCCTATGGAAGCCATTCTCATTCAAAACTCCACATTCCACTCCCTAGCCTCATAATGCAAAATGCATTCAGCACAACTTCAAAAGTCCCCATAGTCTTTCAGTCCCAACGCTGTTTCAATGTCCAAAGTCAGACTCAAGGCAATCTCTTCATCGAAACCCCTTTAAAACTCGAAAAGCAAATTACATACTTCCTACAAACAACAGAATAGAATATACATTACCAGGCCAAAATGGGGAAATAGGGTCACAGTGAGGAAATACTAGACCACACCAGGACAGAGACTCAGCAGCGTAAATCCAAATCCTGTAGCTCCATGTCTGATGTCATGGCTTACATGGCTCTGGCCCTCTAGCTTTGCTGACTACAGTGGACTTTTCTCGCAGCTGGTTCCACGTGCTGCCTGCAGCTCTCCTTGGCAGGTATCCCACCGCTCTGGCATTGCCAACCTCTCGAGGTCTTCATTCCAATCCAGACTCCTCCTTCACAGTTTCATGCAATTATCTCTCTGGGCCTCCATGCAGGGATGCCCCCGGCACATGCCTGGCCTCAGCAACTTTCCTTAACTATGGAGGAAGATTCCAAAACTCTGCCTCATGAATTCTTCATGATGCTAGAGCCAGAACTCTAGAGCTGACAAGTTCTCCTGCCTGTGTGGGATGGAGCCTGGCCCCCTCCTTGAATTACATTTGCATAAGATGTAATTTATTGATGCTTTTTAGAAGTAGGCAATCCCTCGGGCCTTTTCCTTTCACATGTTGCAGGATGGGCTGGGTGGGGTCGCGTTGAGAACACCCAGTTCCTTTATTCCAGCTCTTCCCTTTCAGCACAAGCCTTGGCTCCAGCATTAAGCTTCCCAGTACTCACTTTCTCTTTAAACTGTATATTTTGTGTTTCTTTTTGCCTCCCTTGTATTTTTCATAAGAGTGGACCTGCATAAGAGTGGTCATTAATTACCATAGCACCCAGCTGTAGTAGACTGTCTTGAAGTCTCCTCTGGCAATGAAATTAGCCCCAAACTCTTCAGTTTAGACTCAGACAGGCAGTATCTTGGGACAAGGAAAAAAAATAGCTGCATTCAGTTGGAGTAATGTTTTTGTGCACTGTGTAAAGATTATCTTTATATGATTCAAATGCTGATTTCTGAACTGGTGGAGATCTGGTTACAGGCTGGATTTTGGTATTGTTAAGCATCTCCTGCCTTAGTATCCCGTAAACAGTGTTCTTCATCACCTTCTGATTGGTTAAAATAAAAAGCCTATAGTCTACAGCAAAAAGCAGAATAGTAAGGTGGGGGACTTCAGAGAGAGAGGAACTCTGGGAAGGCAACAGACTTGGGGGATTCAGCCAACTGGACATGGTGAAAGATGCAGGCTGAGAAAGAAGGCGAGATAACTAACCGGCCATGTGGCAGAACTTAGATTAGTATAAACAGGAGAGTGAGTTATGAGCTAGTGGGAAACTATTTCTAGCTATAAGACCAAAAGCTTATAAATAGATATAGTCTCTATGTCATTATTTGGGAGCTGGGGTGGGCATAGAAAGGCCCATGGTTACAATATTCTTTACCAAAATATCTCTATCTCAGTTGCTAATATTGTTCCCCTCTGGAACCCCCATCTTTCACATTGCCCTCAGTGCCATGGATTTCCAAGCTCTTATTGGGACTGCCCACTAAGTCCTCCTTATAGCATTCAAATGGTTTCCTAGTTCAAAGTCCCAGAGTCTTCCAACTTCCTCTAAAAACCAGCATTGTCATGTCTGTCACAGCAATAGCCCACTTCCTAGCACCAGCTTCTGTCTTAGCTACTTTTCTTTCCTTTGATAAGGCACCATGATCAAAGCAACTTATGGCAGAAAGAACTTATTAAGGGCTTACAGTTTGAGAGAACTAGCTCCATGACCATCATGGCCAGGAGCACAGCAGCAGGCAGGTAGGCAGGAAAGGTAGCTGAGTGCTCACCCCTTGAGACATAGCTATGAGGCTGAGAGAGACACCAAGAACGGTGTCGGCTTTTGAAACCTCAAACTCTTCTCCCAATGACACACCTCTTCCATACTTCCTCATCCTTCCCAAACAGTTCCTCCGACGGGAGATCAAGCATTCAAATATACGAGCCTGTGGAGGGTGGGGAGCTTTCTTATCCAAACCTCTACGGCTGGTCTGAATGGTAAGCAGGTCCCACAGAGGAAGGCAGGTAGAGCTGCCACTGTGGCCTGCAGGTAGAGAAGAAGGCCTGAATACACAGAGGGCACTGGAGGAATGTAGGACCGAAACCATAGATGTGGTAGCTAGAAAGACAGACGGGACAGATCAGGGGCCAGCCTAGAGGGTCATACCAAAGGAAGTCGTCCCTCAGGCCACAGGGTGTCATGGAGAGGGCCATAGAGTATTCTCTAGAAAAGACTGATAAGAACAACCTTCAGAGAGGTGAGTTTAGTGGGAGTGGGTTTGAGGTTGAGTTTGTAGTAGGATTGGGGTTGCCTTGAGGTTCCATCGCTGTTGAGGGTAGGTTCAGATTGTCGTTGAGTTGTGTTTGGGTTGGGTGGAGTTCAGGTTGGCTTTGGGTTGGGTTGTGGGTGAGTTCAGGTTGGGGTTATGTTGGGTTGTGGTTGGAGATATAAATGGAAGACAGCATTCTTAATAAACTAAGGAGAGGTGTGCCTGCCCTTTGAGAAGCCTATGCACACATCCTCCTTGAGTGCTCCTTTCTTGTCAAGAGCATTTCTTTCTTTCCGCCCTCGTGCTTAAAATCTATATTAAAATCTCTTAGTAAGTACCAGCCCTGCTTCAAAACTAATAACAATGATGATAGGTGTGGGTGGTGAGCCAGCGGAGGAAGAGATGGATAAGAGGAAGGACCCCAGGAAGGGGCGGAGCCCATGTACCCCAGATGGTAGTTCTCCTCCTGACACTACAAGTATGAGAGTCATTCACATGGGTAGATGGGAGGTTGGGGTGTTTTCCTAGGGGCCTAGAGTCTTAGCGGCTACTTCTCTAGTGTCTGGGAAACCTCTGGGGCCCTGAGAGGGTTGAGAGTGAAGATGGTGTCCTTGAGGAGAGGACAACCCGCAGGAAAGTGCTTGATGGAGTTGGAATTGCCTATAGCCAGGAAACGGAGTTCCTGTGGCCCACGGGGCAGAGAAGACGGTACCACTCAAGGTTCTGAGGTAATTGGGTGGAGTCTGTGGGGTCTATGGGAGCACATAGAGGTAGAGAGGAAGAGCCATGCTCATCATTAGGGCTCAGAGTAAGCAGCCCTTGGGTAGCCAAGCCCAGGGTAGTCACAAACAGTGAAGACTGTAAGAGACAAAGATCCAGAGAGAAAGAACAGCCAGACCCAGATGGGCATCCATGAGGCCCTGAAGCTACCAGGATGGTAGGTTGGTAATGGACAGTGAGAGCCGCTATCTTCACAGGATGCCATGGGTATCAGAGTCATGGTGAAGGCAAGAGAGAAGAAGCCCCCAGCCTGTCGGGCATAGAAGCGAGCATCTCAGAGATAGCAGGGACTAAGGAGGGGTGAGCAGCTAAAAGCCCATCCTTCTGAGGGCTGTGAGGACACCAGGGCCCAGGTGGAACTGAAAGTGTCTGGTGAGGAAGGGCAGGGAAAAGAGAGAGGAGAATCTGGAGACAGATTTTGCTAACCCAAACGTTCCCATGGAGGTCACAGATACAGAACTTAAGTCTTGGCCAGGCAGACTATAGGGCTCTCTCCCTGGGTCTCAGTTTCCCCATCTGTAAAGAGTGAGCTGAGCTGGGCAGTGGTGGCGCATGCCTTTAATCCCAGCACTTGGGAGGCAGAGACAGGCAGATTTCTGAGTTCAAGGCCAGCCTGGTCTACAGAGTGAGTTCCAGGACAGCCAGGGCTACACAGAGAAACCCTGTCTCGGAAAAAAAAAAAAAAAAAAAAAGAGTGAGCTGATGTGGTGTCGGGACCTTGGCCTCGTTCATAAAGATTTGAGGACTGCACGCCAAAGAGCTCAGGCTACAAAGCCCCTCCCCAGCCCTGCCTTCAGAGTATCAGAAAACTCAAACCTTCCAAGCTCCTCAAAGACAGCTCTGGGTCCTGGGGTCAGGGACGACTGAGTCACAGGGAAGTTAAGTCGGGGAGGAAGGTGATCCAGTGACACAGGATCCAACACTCCAGTGCTCCCTTTATGAACAGGCTGCTGGTGTCTACCCTGGGGACTCTGAGGATGCCTGTGCTGATCTCCGGTACCCACAATTCCTTGCCTTCTACCTCCCTGTATTCCCTTGCCTTCTGCCTCCCTGTGTCCCCTGCCATCTGGATGTCTGTGCCTAGTCCTTCCTGCACCTGCTCCTGAGCCCCGTGTGAGGAGCCTCTGCTCATCTTCTCTGTTCTGTCCTCAGGTCTTTCCCACCCAGCTTCCAGACACCACCCACTACACACCAGCTCCTCCTCAGAACGCCAAGCCATGCATTGCCTGGCCTTTCCTTTAAGACCTTTCCCTCTGGACACCCTATGCTTGGGACAGTTTCTGGCCTCCCATAACCAAAAGGTGTCTCAAAGGGTTTTCCACAAGCCAGGCACAGTCTCCTCTTGTCATAGCCCCTGTGGGCAAACAGCAGCCATCCCAGGGCTTGGGGGAGGGGGGTGTCCCTTCATAGCGTGAGACAAAAGAGTTAGAGGGAGCATCAGTTATCACTTAAGAGGTAAGAGGCCACTGCAACCCTGAGGTCAGGATCACACAGATGACAGCTCACCCATTCAGGGCATGGCTGGGGCAGAACCCAGACCCCTAACCTGGGACATGGGATTCTCAGCATCTATCAGACCAGCTTATCCACAGCCAGCTCTGGCAGCCAAAGACTACATTTATTAGGCACCTGCTGGATGCCAAGCCTGTGCACCAAGACAGATGATTGTCGTGCCAGCACCTCTGCTGCCTCCATTTCACAGAGGAGCAGCTGACACCCACTGAGAGAATCCCTAGTCCATGCCCAGACACTCTAGGTTGGGAGCTGCAGCCAAGGACAGATACCTTGTTTCCTTTTTTTTCTATTGAGAGACAGGTTTTCCAAATGTCACCTTAGCCCTTGAGAACTCCTGTTCTGTAGGACTCCTCCTGCCTCAGCCCCAGAGTGGCTGGGTCTGCAGACTTGCACTAGTGAGTCTGGCCACAGCTGACTCTTCAGGGGATGAGCCTGCCAGGCTCTGTAGCAGGACACTTGTTGTTTTTGACAATCAAAGCAGACGTTTGGGTTCTCTTGGCTCAGATATTTGACATGACCTTTTACTTAATCTTCACAACAGTCTCAAAAGCTGGGAGGATCCTTTCCCTCTGCACACAAGGACAGGGGAGTGCAGAGTGAGGAGCTAGAGGGGCCCTTGTTTGGCCAGTGAGGAGCCTCAAGGTCAAAGCCAATGCTCATCTGTTCCTCCTCCCACAGGGTCTTGATCCCCTTTAGGTGAACAAAAGACAAACATGGCAGCTGCCTGCCTCTCCCTTTAAACACTTGCAACAATATGTGTGGCCACTTGTAAACCTGGGAACCATTTAATGGAGCTGTTGTCTACCCACAGTGCCCATGCAGAGGGGATAGCCCTCCTGTCTGCCCTCCCAGGACTGGAGCTTCTCTGGGTAGCATTCCTAGACAGGCCCAGCTGGTCCCTCCAGTGCCCTGAGACAGAACCAGTTGCTCTCAGAGCCACTGATATCAGGGTGGGGTTTCCCCATCTATGCAACTGCATCTTCCTCCATCAGGTCTGGCTCTCAGCCAGAGGCAGCTGCAGCCTCGAAGGCAGCTGGTACCTCTGTGCAGTACCTGGCTGGAGGTATAAGGTCCTGGAGCTTCTAACTGGGCCTCTCTGTGCTCACAAGGTGTTTTCTCGAGGCTGCAGAATTTCATTGAGTAGTGGGCAGTGGGAATAGGGCTAGAGCCCAGGCTCTCCCAGCTTCTCAGTCATTTATCACAGCCCACTGGCTGGGGCACTGGACAGTCCAAGCCCAATACTTAACCTGTGCAGTGGGTGCTAAGCATCCCTGGTACCTATCTAGATGGAGGCTTCTCCAGAGGTCCCTGCTGCTTCCTTCCAGAGTCCTCTAGGTTGGGAAGGGAACTACACCTCACAGGAGGAAGGCAGTAGACTTCAGATGGGCTGTGGTTGGTTCTGCTCTGGGCGCTCTCTCACTCAGGAAAGGTTATATCCTACAGGCAGTGGTGGACTGGAGGCGTTACATAGTTACTTAGTGGCTCCTGGCTAGAGGTTATGAGTGGGGGTGGTTACGAAGCAAGAAGGGAGAGACTGAGTCTGGATTGGAAAGAACCTGGACAGTTAAACAAAGGGCTGTGCATACACTGAAGCCTCTCAGCCACTCTGGAGCCCAGGATCCATCCCCAGCCACCCCCACAAACCAGGGGCTCCCCAGCAACATGGGTTCCCACGGCTCATCAGGTAACTGCCCAGCACTGGAGTTGAGAACCTACTTTCTGCAGGGCCTTCATCTGGGCCCAGCCTTGGGCCATCCTGCAAGGCTAGTTAGACACACACCAGCACTAGGCCACAAGAACCCCAGGCGCTGGTGCTGCCCAGCCAAAGGGAGGAAGGGAAGTGCTGAGCCGAGGCAGAAAGACAAGGGTGCTGACTGGAGCTTTGCTCCACAGAGCTGATAGTGAGTTCCGGCAAAGTGACCCCTACACTTTGGGTAGAGAAAATTACGTGCGGTAGTTTGTTTGTTTTTCTTGACAGTGCTGGGGCCAAACCCATCTAGCCATGTAACAACCCAATTACATCCCAAGCCATTGCTGCATTTCTTTTGTTTGTTCATGGGACGAGATCTCCCTATGTAGCCCAGACTAGCCTCAAACTCAAGATCCTTGCACCATGGTATTTAAGCACAAGAGCAGTAGGCTTTGAACTCAACACCTAGATTTTTCTTATTTTGAACTCAGTAACGCAGAGCCAGAGATCAGTGTTTGGTTTGGGGGTGGTAGGGATGCTGGCCATTGCTGCCCCAAATCCTTCTACCTCTGACCCATGAGTGCAAAGGTCACTGGACCTTTTAAAGATAGAGAGCCATGATTAGATGCTTGCCCTTTTAAGAAGTGGAAAACAGAAGCCAGATCCAGAAAGACCCACAGGATTCTGCCTCCATCTGACCTCAGAAGCAACTCTAGTAAGCAGGCTGTGACGGTCCTGTCCCCGTCTCCTCCATAGCCAAGCCTCATCCACCTGTCCAAACAGACAATTCCTAAGCCCCAACCTCCCAGCCTCATCTCTTCTCTGGGGTACCGAACTCACTTCCTCTGGAAAGACCTCTACACGTCATTCAGGGCCCTCTTTGTAGTCACCTCCTCCAGAAAGCCCTCCTCAATCCACCAGGCAGAGATGGTATTGTCCTCCTTGCCCCTGGAGAACCCTCCCTCCACCTCTCCCTCCCTTCACACCAAGACACAGCTTTAGTTCTCAAAGGGTCTACTCTCCACTATGAGAACCTCTCAAGACTGGGGTCAGCCTAGAGTCCTCCCAAGGGTTAATTTGGGACTCAGGTATAGACAATTCATGGTTTGGATTTCCACAGGGTTCAAAGCCAACATCTAAGGAAATCACACTAGAAGCTTCCTTGAGTCATTCCATGCAACGGTATGGCCTGGAAGGTCTGTGAAGTGAGGCCAGGTAGAGCCGGTCAGGCATTTCCCTGGTCTCTCATTGGTTATGATGGGCATTTCTTCAGCCCTAAGCCAATCACAGAGCCCAGGGAAATCCAGTGTTCTGATTGGAAGATGGAAGTCACAGCTTCCAGTAGATAGGGCTAGTTCACACACACACACACACACACACACACACACACACGCACACGCACACGCACACGCACGCACGCATGCACGCATGCACACACGCACCCACACACCTAGGCACGCACACATGCATGCTCTCGGGGTAGGTCCTAAAGAAAGGGGATGTCCTGGCTAGTTTTATAACAACTTGACACAAAGTAGTTATCTTAAAGGAGGAAACCTTAACTGAGGAAATGCCTCCATGAGATCCATCTGTAAGACATTTCTCAGTTAGTGATCAATGGGGAGGGCCCAGCCCATTGTGGGTGGGGCCATCCCTGGGCAGGTGGTCCTGGGTTCTATAAGAAAGCAGGTTGAGCAACCTACAGGGAGCAAGCCAGTAAGCAGCATCCCTCCACAGCCTGTGCACCAGCTCCCGCCTCCAGATTCCTGCCCTGCTTGAGTTCCTGTCCTGACTTCCTCCAGTGATGGACTATGATGTGGAAGAGTAAGGCAAATAAACCCTTTCCTTCCCAAGTTGCTTTTGAAGATGGTGTTTCATCATAGCAAAAGCAACCCTAAGACAGAGAAAGTGGATTCTGGCAGATATGACAGATAACCACCTGGTCCTGTAAGACACACCTCTGCCCAGCTTACCCATACAGTTTATTGCTTCGCTGTGAGTGTCTGGAAGGTTGGTTCACAATTGGTGACATGAGAAACTGCCTGGTGTGTGTGTGTGTGTGTGTGTGTGTGTGTGTGTGTGTGTGTGTGTGTGTGTGTGTGTATGTTAATTAATGTGAATTCAGGAACTGCTTGACATTGGTTCATGTTTTATTCATCATTTTAGAGTGTGTGTTTGCGGGTAGGGGGGAGTCCAGCCTGCAGACAGAGCCTGAAGCACACAAGGAGAAATGGCGGGGACTGGTGGGTGGGGCTCATCACCCCTCTACTTAGCCTTCCTAGGAGTTCACTTGTTGGGCATATAGCCAGAGCCTCATGGGAGTGACCAGCCTACACTTGACAAGGCTTCCCTGAATGACAGCCCATCCCCCGGTCCCAGTGCCTCCAGCAGGTGTTTCACTGTGAACTCAGTATGGAAGAAGCTTTGCTATGCTCAGCTACACGGAAGGCTGCTGGGAGCTCTTGGGACCCACAGCGGCTGGAACATAGAGCCAAAGACATGGTGTGAGAAGCAGCAGGCACAAACTGCTCACAGCCAGGATAGGGAAGTGTTGATCCCGCCTGAACCCACCTTAAGCAAAGGGACCCCTGAGATATTTCCAGGAAACGAGAGGCCTGGCTTCTAGAGTGGGTGCTGGGAGCCAAGGCCAATGCAATCCTTGAAGAAGGACACTCAGGTGGCTCCCATGGGGACACACCCATCCCATCCAAAACCCCCTTCCATGAGTTCCAAGTTAGTTATTTTTTTGCTCTGAGACCTGCCACCATGTTGGCTTTTTTTTTTTTTTTTTTTTTTTTTTTTTTTGGTTATTCTGGAAGGCACTCACTTGGATTTTCCCTGCTCTGGTTTTCTTTATGTTTCCATAATCTCGAGGCTCCTGGGTGGTCTGATTTCCGACAGGCAGCAGCGTCAGCTGGTTCTCACAGTCCATGTGCTCATGGAGGAAATGTGGCCTGAGCCGATGTCACCCCACCCACAGAAAGGAAGTGACAGCTAGCTGAATGTGGAGAAATCTATGGGCTAGACCCGTCATGATGATTTCAGTTACAGGGAACAGGAAAGCCTATTTAGACAGCGTTAAACAATAAAGATGATTTACTGGCTCGAGTGATTAAAAAACCCTTCAGGAAAAGCTTGATCCAGCAGCTTAGCTTAACAGTACACAGCAGACAGACGTTGGGGGTGGGGGTTGTTTTCTGTCCTTTGGATTGCCATTTTCATGTCCTTATTGTACCAAGACATCTTCCAGGAGGTCTCAAGACAAAGTCAGCAACATCAGAGAAGCATCTCTGCCCCGGGAGAAGTTCTGGGATTGGGCAGTAGTGCAAGAGTAGAACATTCTTCTCTTGTGAACAAGAGCCTGGGTTCGAGCCCATGCCCAACTCTAAACCAATCACTAAGCCAGGATCCAGAGTCACTGACACCCTGCCTCCTCTGCGCCCCTCGTTTTTACGTGATGTCCTAAGGACAGCTAATGCCCAGCTGTGTGTTTGTGAATCACCATAGGCTCTCAGAGGTAGTCTGCTAATCCGATTTTGTCGCTAAGGGCACACATTAAGAGAATGGGCTTGTAGCATCAGAGTTAGGTGAGGCAGAAGATTGAAGCCAGGCCTCTCTGATCACCAAGATCTTGTATCAGTTACTTTTTCTCATTGCTGTGACAAATTGCCTGAGAAGGCAACTTAATGGGGAAAAAAAATATTTTGGCTTACGGTTTAAGAGCACACAGTCTATAATGACGGCAAGATGGCAAGGCGGCTAGTCGTGTCGCATCCAGTCAAGAAGCAGAGAGAGATGCGTGAGAGAGGCCTCCCAAGGCTTGGCTTGCCTTTTCTGTTTATCTAATCCATGGAGCATGCCACTCAGACTGCGGGCCTTTCTTCCCACCTCTGCTTCCCCAATCTAGAAACTCCCTCTCGAGCATGCTCAGAGGCTTGTCTGCTAGGTGTGTCCTTGATTCTGTCAAGTTGACAATCAATATTAACCCACGTTGCTATTCTTCTGACCTCACCCCCAGCCTGCCTCTGCAGCCTGTGCAAGGCCCTGCAAGGATTTGGGAAAGGTGCTTTTTTTTTTTTTTTTTGCCACAGCTCTGGCTGAGCATCCAGTCTGTGCCAGCCATCCTGCTGTGCTCCAAGAAGTCAGGAGTCATTAGGAACCATGCCTAATGGTGTGGGGCTGGGGTCTAGGAGACTTACCTTGTGGAAGTCTCCTGTGTTGTGTGCACTGCCTCACTGCATCCTGACGAGCTCCAGGGAGATGGACGCCAGATCTTTTATCTCTGTGAGATCTCCATGGGGTCAGTGGCAAGGTTGAGTAACTCCAGCAAACTCAGCTCCAGGCAGCCTCGCCTTCTGGGGAATAACGAGGCATTCCACAGTTTGATTACTGAGGAGGCCACTGTGCCCAGCCCGGGGATACTGGAACTCCATGCCCAAAGGAGGGAGGCCAGCAGTGGGGGACAGAGAGCAGGGAGGGCCTGCCGGAGAAGAGCTGGGCTTCAGGAAGCAGAGGCTCAGAATGCAAGTTCCTCAGGATCAGGACCACCTCCCACAGGTGCTCAGAGATTCACCTCTGAGGGTGCCACACCCAAGAATTCCTGGCCCAGAGTCCCAAGCACGGAAACTTGTGTGACTCTCTCGGAGTCACTCCAACCCCAGGTTGGCACAGAAGTTATAACGGCAGCATGTGGCCCTCTTCAGAGCAGCTCAGCCTGACAATCACTCTGCAGGTGCCCAACATCAAGGTGTCCATGGAAGCACCACCCCTAGAGGCCAAGGAGCAAGCACCCCACCTGAAGAGTCCTGGTTTGTCCTAAGACATGGCTTCTGGCCCTGGGCACGCATGCATACAGATACACATACATGCACACACACACACAAACACATGCATGTTTGACGTATAAATGTGCACACATATACACACACCCCGTGGATGGATGCAATGCACACATGCACACACATACACACACCCAGCCCCACACACTCTCCCCTCAGGGCAGCTCACCTTGCTGTCTTCCTCGGACACCCTCCCCTCCCCCCAAGCTTCTCTCTCACCAGCTCTCTCACCTGGGTCCCTGACTGTGAACTTTCAGGGTCTCTCAGTTGCCTAAGGACAAGGAACCGGCCCCTGGCCTCTCCAAACCCACCTCCCATTGCTCAGAGCCTCATGAAGGAGATAATGACACAGAGACGCAGTGACAAATAGCACATGTTTTAGACACAGGCGGGTCAGAGATTGAACCCAGAACCAGTTTACTCACGTGCTGAGTGAGCTGAGGCCAGGTGTCTATGTCTGTCTCGGCCCCTGTATCCAGGGTTGGCTAAATGAGAATAAACCTATAGCATACGCTCAAGGTCAGCCTGGGAAACTAGGACCCTTTCTAAACATAAAAATTGTTTTTAAAAAAAATTGGGGTTGGAAGCCAGCAAGATGGCTCAGTGGACAAGGAGGAAGACCACCAAAGCCGATCACTTGAGTTTGATCTCAGGAACACCACTGACTACTACTAAAAGTTGTCCTCAGACCTTCACAGTGCACCATGGCTCAAGTTCACAAACACACACACACACACACACACACACACACACACACACACACACCACCACCACCACCACCACCACCATCATCTAATAAAATATAATCTAGCCAAACAATAGACTGTTTGCTTAGCACGTACAGGGAAGCCTTGTAGCTTAACTCCTGTTTCTACTGCATAGAGATCAGTCTGGGAAAACCACTCGGCACATCGCGTTTCCAGCTTACATCTTGTCCCGTTTGCGCGAGCACTTTACCATTTGCTGCGTGCTAGGGACTCCTCCTCAGTACTCCTCAGTCCCTCCACAGTGGCATTCATTCCAGGAGCTCCTGGTGCCTCAGGCCACACTCAGGTTCCACATCCTGCCACTTAACTCTAGACCCACCACGGTCGACGAATCTGAGTACTTCTTCATGTCTCCAAAGGAGTCTCATGATGAATCTACACACTCAATAGCAAGTACTGTGCCCACAGCCTCAGGACTAGGTGGTCCCAGGTATTTCTACACAGGGCCTTTCAAAAATGCATCTGCATTCACCTACTGAAAATACACTTCCATGGGCCTACTATGTGTCAGTCATTCTCCTCGATTCTAGGAACAAAATGTGGTCATTGATTGTACTAATCTATGGTCCAACCATCTGTTGTAGCAAGCCATGTACCGCGCCCTAAAGATGGCGCCGGTTCCCTGCTGTCGCGTCTGCACACCTAGTGATAAACAAGTCCATTTATGGCTGTGCCTGATATCACCATCTGACATCATGGTTGGGCAACCTATCTACTAGCTCCATGTACCGCGCCCTATAGATGGCGCTGGTTCCCTGCTGTCACGTCTGCTCACCTA
>CM052702.1:124887734-125015892 GCA_028551405.1 Uromys caudimaculatus
GCACAAGGGACCTGAATAAACCGCTTGGCGAAGATCTTAGTGGTTGCGTCGTTCTTGCCGGTCGAGGGAGACGCGACAATCTGTCACTGTACTTAGGGAGAAATCTTTTCAAGTGGTATGGAAATTTTCATAGTGAGCTCTGTTTCTGTCCCTCGGCTGCCTCTCCTCTTTTTTTTTTTTTTTTTTTTTTTTTTGGTTTTTCGAGACAGGGTTTCTCTGTATAGCCCTGGCTGTCCTGGAACTCACTCTGTAGACCAGGCTGTCCTCGAACTCAGAAATCTGCCTGTCTCTGCCTCCCGAGTGCTGGGATTAAAGGCGTGCGCCACCACTGCCCGGCATGGCTGCCCCTCCTCTTGAACCTGGTCTACAAGACATCCTGAGAAGCCTGAGAAGCACATGTAGCTCTGCAAGCTCCTGTTCCCCTTTGACTTCTGCCCTCGCCCACCACCAGGCCCCGAAGCAGAGGCCACAGCCTCATTCCTCACCAATTCTTCATCGTTTAGCTGCAGCTTAGACAGATTGCCCTCCCGGAGGAAGAAGAAGCGCTCAGCCTCAGCAGCAAGGGGACAGCTCCTCTCTTTCTGAAGGGGAGGCTCAATACTAACACTAAAAAGAAAGAAAGAAAGAAAGAAAGAAAGAAAGAAAGAAAGAAAGAAAGAAAGAAAGAAAGAAAGAAAGAAAGAAAGGAGGGAGGGAGGGAGGGAGGGAGGGAGGGAGGGAGGGAGGGAGGAAAGAAAGAAAGAAAGAAAGAAAGAAAGAAAGAAAGAAAGAAAGAAAGAAAGAAAGAAAGAAAGAAAGAAAGTTAAAAGAAAATGGGGTGAGGCCAATCTCCCCAACTTTATAGTATTATCTGCGAATCAGAAATCCGGAAGCTTCCCTTAAAGCATTTCTCTCTCTCTACAACCAACCAGTCACTAGGTCCTATTAATTTTATCTTCAAAGTGTGCTTCAAATTCACCCACCTCTCTCTGTCTTCAGTCACTCCCCTCACACAAACTTCACCTGACTGCTACCATGGTCGCCCACCTACTTTCCTGGTTCCTGCCTGGCCCCTCCCTCCATCCTGGGTAGCTCAGCCAGAGAGCTGGAGAGCACAAATATTTAACACCACCACACCTCCATTAAAAGTCTTCACTGGCGCCGGGCAGTAGTGGCACACACCTTTAATCCCAGCACTTGGGAGGCAAAGACAGGCAGATTTCTGAGTTTGAGGACAGCCTGGTCTACAGAGTGAGTTCCAGGACAGCCAGAGCTATACAGAGAAACCCTATCTCAAAAAACCAAAAAAAAAAAAAAAGTCTTCACTGGCTCCCTGATGCCATCGAGGAAACCCCAAGACTCCTACTGCCGCCTCCACAGAGGACCATGTGGGTTGAGCTACCAGGTATTTGACTCTTCAGCTCTCCTTCTCTCTCCTGACTCCTGCCAGCCAGTGAGGCTCTGCTCCCCTACTTGGGCACTTCTCCTATCCTAAGCCAGTGTTTCCAGTCTCTGCTTAGAAGTCACATGAATCCTTCCTCACCTCAAGCATCAAATCAGACCTCCCATTTGCTGATCTCACCACAATCTGCCCTTCTCCAAGCCTGCCTCAGAGTAACTGTCTTCCTAGAGCATTCATCTATATCTATATCTATATCTATATCTATATCTATATCTATATCTATATCTATATCTATATCTATATCTATATCGAGAGAAAGACAGAGACAGAGAGAGACAGAGACAGAGACAGAGAGATGAACATTTTGCCGAATATGTCTGTGTACCATGTGTATGCAGTCTGTGCAGAGACCAGAAGAAGGCATTGACTCCCCCAGAACTGGAGCTACAGACAGTTGTGAGTCACTATGTGGCTGCTGGGAAACAAACCAGGTCCTCTACAAGAGCAACAAGTGCTTCTAACCACTGAGCCATCTCTTCAGCCCCAGGAAAAGATTTTTGCTCTGCCCTAGGAGAGTCACAGCCCTCCCTAAGCCCTTAGGTTATAGAGGTGGGGCCTAGAGGAAGACAGGACACACACATTAGTAGGAGAGTTAGTAGGGCCATGGATTGGGGAAGCCATTGTCCCCACCACATGGAGATGACCAGATGAGAATGAAGAGAGAGAGAAGAACGAGAAGACAGCTAAGTCTGAAACCGCTCTGCTGGTGTTTCACCTGGTGCCAGCCATGCCTGAAAGCCTTCGCAACTGACAGCCTGGCCATGATGTGTGTTTTATTCTGCTTCTCTGGGACTAGGCTAAGACAAAACATAGAAGGGGCACATTTAACCTGCTGGAAACCCAAGTCAGTGAAGGAAGCACTGGAGTACTCCCTACAGGTTCACCTGTGTGGTCAGGCAGAAGCAGTGATTACTAAGAAGCTCCCAGCCAGGGCCAGAGAGATGGCTCAGTGGATGAAGTGTGAGATGAGGGTGTGACTCGGCTGGTGGAGCGTTGGCCTAGCACACACAGTTCCCTGGGCTCAATTCCCCAGCACCATATACACCATGGTACAGGCTATAATCCCAGCACTTGGGAGGTGGAGGCAGGTGGGTCAGGCATTCAAGGTCATCCTTGGCCATGATAAGTTCAAGGTCAGGCTGGGCTGCATGAGGCACAATTCAAAAAATGGAGTGGAGCAGAGCAGAGGGGAGCAGAGGGGAGGGGAGGGGAGAGGGGGAGGGAAAGGAGGGAGAAGGGAGGGGAGAGGGGACAGGAGCAAAAGGGGATAAGATAGGAGGGGGAGGGGAGGCATGGTGCAGAGTTGTAATCTCAGAGCTGGGGAGATGAAGCAGGGAGATCCCTGGGGCTCACTGAGCAGTCTGCCTAACAAATTCCAGGCCAGTGAGAGACTACTTCAGATAGATAGATAGATAGATAGATAGATAGATAGATAGATAGATAGATAGATGGATGGATGGATGGATGGATGGATGGATGGATGGATGGATGGATGGATGGATGGATGGGTGGATGGATAGATGGATAGATAGGAGGTCCTCTGGCCTACACACACACACACACACACACACACACACACACACACACACACGGCTTGGTTCTTTCTTGTTCAGGATGACCACAGCAAACCTCTACCACATCCCCTCGCCTGGACCTTCTTCCTGGGAGGGGATAATCCCAGCTCTCCCAAGGGTAGGCAGCTTCTAGAACAACCTGCCCCTCCTAGGCCGCGGTTCCTGGCTCTACCCACTATTGGAACCTGAGGTCTCTAGTTTCCTTCCTTGCTTCCTAGAATATTCCAGAAAAGACCCATCACCCCTGGGGCATGCCCAAGTCGCCAAGGTGACTGTTTACCCTCTGCCCTTACAAACCATCTCCAGTGGTGGCACAGCTGACACACACAACCACCCTGTGCCCACAGCCCAGCCACACAGGCAAAGGCGCTTCCTGCTGGTGTTGGCATCTACCAGGCTGGGTTTCCGACCTCTCCAGTCACTTCTGTCTACCCAGATCAACATGGCTGTGTTTTTTACCTTTGGGCCTGGCTGGGAGCCAAGCATAGCCACCGTCAAAACTCATTTCTCCAGCATCTCAGCCATACATTGGCCAAGACACCAACAGACATCCAGACCCAGAACAAAGCCTTGGGCTCTAGGCTCAGAGAAACGTGCAATCAAATCCTACTTTCTCTGGCAGCTGGGTGACTTCAGGTAAGTTGTTTCACCTCCCTAGGCCTCCATGTTCCACAGATAGCATTAAGATAGTGCTTCTCTGCCCTGGGCTGTTGTTCTAAGGAGAATGATATTTTCCCCGGGCCGGATTACATCCTCCATGACTGGAGGACTCACCCTGTCCTGAGGGGACCCTGAGAACCATTTCTGACACCCCACTGGGTTGGAAGACCTTGCTTCACCCAGAACTACATCTCTCTCTGGGGAATAGTCACCTGCTTGAACAAGAGCGGGGGATTCATGCTGTCGCTACACTGGTGGGGGGAGCAGCCCCTGGCTCATTGTTCCCATTTATTTGATGGGGCCCTGGGATGCCCAGTGTGTCTATGACTCTTACACATTCTAAGTCCCTTGATACTGCTGATGGATGTCCCAGTGGCCACTGTCTCTCATGTGACCCATGCCTGCTCTCTTAGAGACAAGCTCCCTCTCTTAGCTGTACCTGTCACTGGACTTGGCCTCCACTTACACATGGGCTCACTTGCTGGGAACTGGGTCCAGTGGCCTATGGCATGTCACATCTCTACTCTGGGAGTCCTAAGATAGGAATATGTGACACAAACCTCAGACACAGGAGGAACAAGCACAGAAACTGAGGCTAGGAAAATGAGCCTATGTCGTGCTTTGGTGATAGTTTCCCCCACCTTGAGATAGCCCACACCAGAAAAGACTCGCAGACCCATGTTAGAATGTAGAGCCTTAGGGACAGTTTTACTGAGACGGCCCCATCCTTGCAGATGGACCTAAAGAGTGCCCAAAGAGTGGCCTTGCTCTGTTCACCACAGGAGGATGAATTTTAGCTCCCTTGTGCCGCAATCCTTCACCGTGTGAAGATTTGGTGGAGGGCCTCCTCACAGGCCACCACCAGAAGCTTGAACTTCTGCTCCTTAGATACAACCCAACCTCAGCAACTTTGTCACAGCCTCATAAAGAGACTGAGACTCAGTAAACACACCTCTCTTCTCCCAGCCCCGGCCTGTTGCTTTCTAAGGCGCAGTCTGGAATCCCTGGGGAAGGCAAGGAGAGGCAGAGCTGAGACTAGGCCCCAGAATCAAGACAAGAGCACCAAGAAGACCCCAGTTGTCGCCTGTCCTCTCCTACTCCACTCAGGGAAGGTTCAGTGTGTGCCCCTCCCCCCACCCTGCATGGCAAACTCTGTCCTTGCCCCAAGGCTACTTCTGATCCTGCAGGCTCTGCCCTGCTTATCGGAGCCCACCTGAGAGAATGGGCCCAGAATGAGGCCAGCAGGGACTGGCGTGGTATGTACCAGCGACACGGGTGAGCACATCCCCTGCCCCAGAGGGGACCCGGGGCCAAGTTGAAAGCTTGTCCTGCTCATATCTAGGACAGTGGCAAATCACTTGGTCCCTATCCTCAGAGCACAAGCAGAGAGAACATGCCTTAAACAGAGAATTGCCCTCTTCTAAATGCCCACGGAAGGGAGACAGCTCTGCCTGGCTGGGAAGGGGACAGAGGCTCCACCCTCTCATGCCCCACGTGAAGGTGGCTCAAGACCCTCTTGCCACCAGTGATGATCCCCAAATCATACTGAGAGCTCTTCCCTGGCCCTGCCATGGTCTGGGCTCCAATGAGCCTGGGATCCCCATAGCCAGCCCTGCTTCCTAGAAGACAGCTCCAGTCTGTCTTGCAGGTCCCTCTGGGTCAGACTCTAAGATGCTTAAGCACCCTGAAGCACCTTTAACAAGTGCCTCAGGGCACTCCAGGGCTCCTTGAAGTTTTGAACCAGCTGGGCAGTGGTGGCGCACACCTTTAATCCCAGCACTTGGGAGGCAGAGGCGGATTTCTGAGTTGAGGTCAGCCTGGTCTACAGAGTGAGTTCCAGGACAGCCAGGGCTACACAGAGAAACCCTGTCTCGAAAAACAAAAACAAAAAAAAACAAAAACAAACAAAAACAAGAAGTTTCGAACCAGTCTAAAAAGGGACCTTCTTCCAGTGCCTTTTTATTGAGTACCTACTGTGTGTCTGGCTTTGCTCTGGACCCTGACGATATTTACAAGAACATACACAGTCACTGACTAGACACAGGATCATCTGCCATGGAGGGTGTCAGAATTTGCAAATGACTGTGCCCGCGACAGGACAAGAAGACAGGACAGAGTCATCAAGGAAGACATCTTGGGAGAGGTGATGTCTGGACAGAGAGCTGAAGGAATCAGTTGCAGAACTAACCATTCGGTGGCACTGCCTCCTTCTGTCTCACAAGGACCTGGCTCTGAGGGGCCAGGACAAGTGGGAACAGGACAGAGAGGCCCAGCCTTCTCTGTCAGTCAAAACCCTTCAGCAGAGAAGCACGGAGGGAAGTGGCTGATGACAGCCACATGTAAATAGACCTGTTCACCCCAGATTCACTCTGGAAACCTTTGGTCAGCTGCAACTTTGCTTAAGGCTGAGTTCCAGCCACCAGGAGCCCAAAATGGCTGAACAAATGTCAAGCTTCACACGGGGGCCGGCTGGCGATGAGTTCAAGGCCGGAGTATTTCTGCAAAGTCAAAACCACAACAGGAAGATACACTAATAGCTTGTGGGGCTCCCAGCACAGCACAAGGTGCCAGCAAGCAAGCCAGAGGTTTAGCCTAGCGTACGGCCAGGCAAGCTTGGCACATGCCCTCCCTGCCATGAGCCATCTCATACTCGAGGGACCACCATCTTGTTTCCTCCTCATCTCGGAGGAAAGCCGTGCTCTTGGTCTCTGTCCTAATTTTATCCTGTGGCTGTGACCAAAAGCAACATGGGAGAAGAAAGAGCTTCTTTGACTTACCGTCCATTATCGCAGGAAAGTCAAGGCAGGAACATGAAGCATCACAGTCACGGTCAAGGGCAGAGAGACAAATGCAGCTGTGCTGCCTGCTTGCTACTATGACTATGGATGCTCAGCTAGCTTTCTTCGCTCTTAAGGGTCCAGCCTATGCCATGGTGTTACCACACTCAGGGTAAGTTTTTCTACCTCAGTTAGCCATTAAGACAGTCTTTTGGCCGGGTAGTGGTGGCGCACGCCTTTAATCCCAGCACTTGGGAGGCAGAGGCAGGTGGATTTCTGAGTTCGAGGCCAGCCTGGTCTACAGAGTGAGTTCCAGTTTTTGAAAAAAAAAGAAAAGAAAGAAAGAAAGAAAGAAAAAAAAAAGACAATCTTTTGTTTGTTTGTTTGTTTGTTTTCGAGACAGGGTTTCTCTGTGTAGCCCTGGCTGTCCTGGAACTCACTCTGTAGACCAGGCTGGCTTCGAACTCAGAAATCCATCTGCCTCTGCCTCCCAAATGCTGGGATTAAAGGCATGTTCCACCACTGCCCGGCTTAAGACAATCTTCTATATACATTCCCACAGGTCAATCTACATAATTCCTCAACTGGGGTCTAGTCCCAGGTTTCTATAATACCAAAACCACTCTTAGCTCTGAAGGTGCTGACCTTGGCTCCCCAGTACTGGGTCACATCTCTAGATTAATGAACCCTGTGAGGTCTGATGAGGATGCCCAGATGCACAGACTTGGGGGCATTCTGGGCAATTTACTTCCCAGGGTCACTGATGGCAAATTCCCATGATGCCCTAGTCTCTCAGGAAAAGCACAGCTTTGCCTCCAGAGTGAGGCTCAGTCTCGTGTTTCCAGGCCAGCCATGGTGACAAGGACCTGTGGGCCACATTAGCCCCTGGAGGGAGAGGGCTAGGCCTACTGTGCCCCCGCACGTCACACTCACCTTGCAGACTTTGGCAGTGCCCCCCAATTCCAGTTCGGCCACTCTACAATAGTTCTGCCACATTTTAGATGAGAGACTGCACCAGGCCACACAGCACTTCAGAGATCTCAAGACAGCAAAGTCCTAAGTGTCCATGGGCACCCAGCCCTCTGCCCAAGTGACACTTTCCTGACCAGTCTCAGGTGTGGGAACTAAGGCTCTTGGAGGGAGCAGGTCTGGTCTAAGACCCACAGCCCCACAGCAGCCCAGGGGTTGTAAGGTCTGGAAGGGGCAGCCACAGCCTGACTACCCCCACACCTCACAAGTGCCTGGTGTCTGCACCTTGACCTCCAGGCCCAGGTTCCAGGCAAGCCCATCGGGGCTGTGAGCTATGACCCTGCAGGAAAGCTGCCCTACCCCCATCTATGTCCCCAAGCCGGCAGGCCAGCCAGCCACAGACAGCCCCCCCAGCCGGCTCGTCTATTTTTTCCTCCTCACTTTGTATCATCCTAGCTTCCAAAATAAACTTCCCCCAAACCAGTGGAGCTCCTTCTGGACTGGGAGCCCTCTATGAGAGCCCCCTGCAGCCCCTGCCCCCACTTCGACCCAGGCAGAGCCACCAAACCCAGCCTGGCCCCCTTGGCTGCCTCTGGCCTTGATTTAGAAGCAGCTGCTCCTGCCCCGACTGATTTCTGACACCCCAGTGCTGGGGTGTCTGCTTCTGTGGGGACGCCCAGCTGGGTATCTGTGCGCAGGAGTCCTGACTGGAGACTGACGATGCAAGCCCCGCCTCTATCTGACCGCACATGAATGCACACACACACACACACACACACACACACACACACACACACACACACACACCCATGGGCATAGAGGCCGCCTCCAGGGTTTTCCTTGTGTTAGTAAGGAGGGGCTTCGCCCTTCTCTTAGCTCCCATCCTGGCCCCCATGCCCTGTCCAGCTCCATCATGTGACCCCCCCATTTGCTCATTACCACCCTCAGCCCCTTTCTATTCCCAGACCCAACAAACCTGGTGACGACTGTTCCCTCAGCCTAGAAATGTGCTCTCAACTTTCTCCAAACTAACTTTCTCAATCCCTCAGTCTGAGATGCAAGTGACACCTCTTCCAGGAAGTCCTCCTAATCAGCACAGGGAAACAAGTGGTCTAAACCAGCCTACTTTCTACCTCAAAAGCCCAGGGGAGCTCAGAGGCCACAAGCAGCATGAGACAGGGCTATCATTCCACAGGCTCCGCTTTAGCACTGGCTGGGATCCTACAGACACAGGACCTGCTCCTTCACCCAGTCCATCCTCCTGACACAAAGGCCAAGGACATTTAATTCACTGATGAATTAAAGAATTTAATTCAAGAATTAAAACTGCAGCTCAATGTTTGATCTTGAAAGCTGTCGGCTCCTCAGACCAGACATTCAAAAGACCATTTATTTCTTCTGAGGTCTTTTCAAAAGGCAAGATGAAAGCGGAGCCATTGCTCTCCAAGCTTGTATCTATTCCTGTTTGAAAAGACCCTAGGCTGGCAAGATGGCTCAGTGGGTAATGGCGCTTGCTGCCAAATCTGCTGGCCTGACCTTGACCTTCACTGACCCACATGGTAGAAGGAGAGAACTGACTCCTGCAGGATGTCTGCTGACCTCTCCACTTGCACCATGGTATACACACACACACACACACACACACACACACATACATGCACACAAACACACACACACATGCGCACACATGCACACACGCACACGCACATACACGCGCACACACACACTCACGCACACACGTGCGCAGGAACACAAGCACACGCAGGCACATGCACACTACATAAATAAGTGAATGAATGGGTGTGTAGATAAATGCCAATCCCAGTCACCAAGAGTGTGAGGCAGGAATATTACACGCTCATGTCTAAAACCAAAAAGGAAAAGCCAGCCAGCAAGGGGCAAAGAGCTAAGCATCTTTCCCAGTAGAGGAGACACAGCACAAAGGGGTAGAGGGGAGATAGTGGACAGGATCGATGACTGCCAACCACACAGCCCTCAAGGAACAGGCTAGAGCCAGTCTCCACGCTGAGTAACCACAGGGCCTTTGCATGTGCTTCTACATATGAGAGTGCTACTGGAAGCTGTCTCCGTCACTACTTCCTTGTCCAGAAAGGTGACTTTCAGCCATAAGCGTGACAGACTGCGTCACACAGTCTGCTCAGGAGTGACTGAGAGAGCTGAATCCTCCATGGAACATCTTAGCTGCCCATTTTCTTTAAAAGACTACGAAAAACAAGGACTCATTCAGCCAAGTGCCTGTATACAAACGTGAAGACCGCAGCTTCACCCCTAGCACCCACATAAAAGCAGCTCGCACCCGAACCTCAGTGCTGAGAGGCTGAGACAGACGGGGCTCCATCCAGGTTCAGGAGATCCTGTCTCAACGTAGCAAGTGGAGAGGGACTGGAGTCAGGTAAGAGCAACCGGGCACATACATCTATGGCAATCCGGAGCAGTCGCTCACAGTGTGAACTTGGCAGAAAGGCTCCTCTACAAGTTAGCCTTTTCTTGGAGACTCAAGGCTGTCTGTGTCCCTCTGTAGTCACCATGGGCTGGCTTTCCCTGATTTCTTTCCCTAAAGCAAATGTGAATCAAGTTCACATTGGCTGCGCAGGCCATGAGCATCCTTCATGTTCTGCCATGTTTAGACATGGCATGTCAGACTCAAGGGTGAGTCTGACAGATCACTTGTCCCCTTGAATCACTTCTTCCTAGGTGGGGTCCCAGGACACAGCTGTTCTAACAACAGCTTCAGTATCCCGTACACACGGGGCAGAGCCCTGGAGGAGTCTGTGCTCCCCAGTGCCCCTCTACTGCCTCAAGGTATCTCTCAAGTCATCTTCAGAGTCTCCGCAGCAGCAGGCTCACCTGCTTTACACAGCTGCCTTCTAGAAGGCAAGAATGAGACGCCAGTTGACTACCTCCCCCAGCAAGGGAATGGAGCCCACAGAGATTGGCATCTAGTATTTGATGCAGTCTGGTGGACAAAAAAAGAAGACACCCCTCTCAGAGAGAGGATTACACCTATGACTGCGGGCTAAGGCAGTAGATGAGACCCCACAGGTGACAGAAGAGGTGCACAGGGAGACCACAGGCTAAGGTGAACCCCCTCCGCCCTGACCTCCAAGAGCTTCCCCAACCTTGGCCCGTGGAAGGAGTACCCAGCTTATCCTCTGCAGGGACTGCGGACAGGTGCCCAGGAGAAGTCACTTAGCCTGCAGGATGAAGACTCCTGTGATCCTGAGTTAGTTGGTTCATTTTCCTCACAGGGCAGGGTTACATAGTCATCCAAGTGGCAGCACCCTGGTATAAAATCTGGAAGGCAAATACGAAATGCTCTGGGTGGTGAGAGCCAATCAGAAATGTGACCACTCTTCCCAAACAGCAAAAGATGTCATCACGTATGCACTGGATCCATATAATAGAACAAACACTTGAAATTCAAAAACACTTTCTCATGAGTTCATACTTAATTTGCCACAGAATTATCTATTAACTTTGAAAATCTGGGTTAGGGAGGCAGCAACTTGGTAGTGTGCTTGCCTAGAATACACAAAACCCTGGGTCGGTCTCCAGCACCTCATGAACTGGGAATGGTGGCACTCACATGTAAAAGCAGGAAGATCAGAAGTTCAAGGTTATCCTTGGCTACACAGAGAGATAGAGGTCAGCCTGGGCTACATGACACCCTGTCTCTAAATAAGCAGTAGTTGTTAAACCCAGCTCTATCTACAGATCTGAAGAAGGTGACGCTGAAGCCATAAAAAAAAAATTTAGAACACACACACACAGGGGACATGGAAGAAAGACATGCTAGCCAACATCACAACAAACATCGAGAGCACGGACTCTTGGGTCAGCTAGCTAGCAATCTGCAGCCATCGAGGGGCATAAAACAGCCCTGGACAGGTGGAGGGAGGGACCCTGTTCTTGATTAGGAAAAACTACAACCCATAGCAAGTCCATGTGGGATGCGGGAGGACCCAAGTTCAAAGCCAGGCTAGGTTATGAAGTGAAATCGTGGGGGGTGGCGGGTGCACATAGCAAGCAAGCGTCAATGTCATTGTGTCCCTTGTCTGAGTCCTGATAAGACAGTCATCTGTTAAAAGGTGGTTTTGCAGCTACTTAGGGTGTCTGATAAGTGTGGTAGCCTGTGTTCCCATGAGCATGTACAGGCTTCTGGAATAGTGGTATCTACCCATTCCTGTAGTATGACATAAATATTCTCATCACAATTTCAAGCTATCACCATGCCATCATGGAAGTGGAGTTGCCAGAAGCCCAGCACAGACGGGTCTAAGCTGCCAGAGCTAGTTCTGGCAGCCGCTGGTTCTGAGGATGTACAAGAGAGACAGCAAGAGATTTGGCAGGTGTTATGAAATAACCACCCAAGGTTACCTTTAATATTTTTAATGATGTGTATGTGGGTCCCAGCCAAGGTTTTTAAAACCAGAGGAGAGGCTCAAGGATGCTCGGCAGTTAAGGACATGCTGCCTTTGCAGACAGTTCTCAGTGATCATGTAGGGTGGTTCAAATCATGTGTAACTTCAGTTCCAGAAGAATCCAGGACTTCTGGCCTCCACAGACGTTTGCACCAATGTCTACACACACACGGGGCACACACAGTCACAGAGAGGGAGGAATGTAAAACAAAGTAAATCTTTAAAAAATGAAATAAAGCCTAGGTGCAGCAACCAGGTGTGTGACACATGCCTGTAATCCCTACACTTGAGAAACTGAGGCAGAGAAAGACCTCTCTGAGCTGGAGGCTAGCCTGGGCTACATGGTGAGCTCCAGGACAATATAAGCTACAGAGGTAGACCTTGTCTCAAAATAAAAGTTACCAAAAACTAGAGTAATTAACTGATGGTGGTGGTGAATACCTTTAATCCCAGCACTCGGGAGACAGAGACATGGGGATCTCTGAGTTTGAGGCCAGCCTGGTCTATAGAGTAAGTTCCAGGATAGCCAGAGATACACAGATAAACTCTGTCTAATAATAATAATAATAATAATAATAATAATAATAATAATAGCAAGAAGAATGAAGCTTTGATCACTCTCAAGTTTGAATGATTGCCTCGTGGGTTTTATTTACTATTGTGTGTATTTAAATATTCTCATACTAAAAAATTTAGAGCCATAACCAAACTTTCATTCTAAGAATTCTAGCCATGCCCATTGACCCCTTGACCTGTGGAATTTCACTTCCTCTATGGTCTTAGGGGGAAGGAAGAGAACCATGTAGACTGCAATCAAAGAGCTAAATCCATCTTCCGGTCCTCAGGGGATCCTAACCCAAGATTCTTCCTGGAGACCCGAGAGACATCATCTGGAGCCTGACTGGACGTTGTTGGGGTACCACCTGACAAGATGTGGTTAGTGTTGGGCAACTCTCCCCAACTCTGAGTCTTGGTTTCCGGGTTCGTGGCCAGAAGTTATTGGCAGTTTCTTCTGAAGGTTAAAGGCCACGATGGCCCAGCTTCTTCTCTGGGAACTGACATTCGAGGGAATAATAATCCTGAGGGCCCTGTTAGGGACTGCAGGACTAGGGATAGAGCTCTGTTGCAGACCTAGCATGTGCAAGGCCCTGGGGATGGAGTTCTGTTGCAGACCTAGCATGTGCAGGTCTTGGGGATGAAGCTCTATTGTAGACCTAGTATATGTAAGGCCCAAGATTTGACCTATCAGCTCAAGAAAAACAAGTAGCCCCTGTGTTAGGAACACAACACTTCTCCTAAAATAGTGGGTCCTAGGCTGACAAATGTCTCCCTTCCCCCCAATTTTTTCCAAGAGAAATTGAGGTTTTAACACCCTTGCAAAACTTCTCCATCTTGAGATGCTACCAGCAAACAGGAGTGTTTCAAAGTCCTGAGGAAGCTGAGCCCATCTCCCCTGCAGACCAGGTGTGACCTATATGTGACCATGGAGCAGGACAAGGAGCTGACATCCATAGAAGCTTTACTCACTGCTGCCCAAAGCCTGACCCAGTGCTCCAAAGACTTCATCCAGACTGCCTCACGGGACCCCACCACAGTCCTTAGGGCAGATAAGGAAACTGAGGCTCGGAAAGATCAGGCCAAGGCTTATGCAAGTCTTCCCAAGAACCTGTTGCTCAGGTTTTTTAGTGCCTCGGGTTCAAGGGCCATTAGGGCACAAATGCCAGGCAGAGAGAAGAGCCCTTGCCCAGGGCTGGACAATGTGAGAGGCTGGACGGACCAGGTCTTTCATCTCTTTCCTGGTTGGGGACCCAGGCTGGATAACTTTGAATGGTGCTGCTGTGTGGGCCACCCAGCTCCACCCTGGGCAGTGAAGCCACAGAAACAGGAACAGCTCTTCTCCTCCCACCCCCTTGAAATGCATGCACAGACATGAGAGTGTTCTTGCCCCAAGCTGAGGCCTTTACTTCTTCACTTCAAAAATGCTTGAAATTAGGCTAAAGCCCCAGGTGCCAGCCTACAGACGCTTGCTCCATTATCAGGTGCCTCCGGGACTGGGCTAGAGACGGATCCAAGCACAGGGTTTAGAGCCCTTCCCCAGGAGCTGGAGATAATACCCACACAAGGCATGTGATTCTCTATGACTAAAACCTGGCTGACAGCTCAGTGGGCAAAGCGCCCACCTCAAAAGCAAGAGGACCTGAATTTGGATCCCCAGTGCCCACATAGGAGCCGGACATGGTATTTCGTGTCTGTCTGTAATCTCAGCACTGGGGAGGCAGAAGCAGGTGGTGCTTGTTGGCTAGCTCATCTGGCCAAATCTCTGAGCTTCTAGCACAATGAGAAACTCAAAAATAAGGTATAGAGTGAAGAAGACACCTGATCTCTGTCCCACACACCCACACTACAGACACACACACACACACTACACACATAGACACACACACACACACCTGGTGCTGAGGGCTGGACTCAGGAATGAAGCATTAGTCTAGCATTTTGGAGACCCTTAGTTCAATCCCCAGTATTGAAAACAATAATGAAATTAAATTTAAACCTGGTTCTCTTCTTCAGTGAGTTTTAATAGTAAGGTTTAAAAAAACCACACTAAAAATGAGCCACTCAGCTTGGTCTTGTGCATGGGTCTGTAACCTGCCAACCTGGGCAACTTGTCCAAATGGGCAGACTGGAGAGAAGGCAAAGGTATTAAGAGTGTGTTATTCTTCTAGAAGATCCAAGTTCGGTTCCCAGCACCCGCCGACATCAGATAACTTATAACTGTTTGTAACTCCAGCCCCGGGAAATCAGGCATCTCTGGCCCCCACTGGCACCAGCATTAATGTGCCATACCCACACACAGAAACACATGCATGTAATTAAAAATAAAATCAAAATTTAAAAATTTAAAAAAAAAAAAGGTCAGATCTATCACTGTGAGACAGAACACTTGTCTGACTTGCACAAAGCCCTCGGTTCAATCTTATAAAAAATAAGTAGGGCTGGAGAGTTAAGAGCCCTGACTGTTTTTCCAGAGGTTCTGAGTTCAAATCCCAGCAACCACATGGAGGCTCACAACCATCTTTAATGGGATCTGTTGCCCTCCTCTGGTGTGTCTGAAGACAGCTACAGTGTACTCACATACATAAAATAAATAAAATATTAAAAAAATAAGTAAATAATGTCAGGAGATGGTGGCACATGCCTTGAATCCCAGCACTCAGGAGGCAGAGGCAGGTGGATTTCTGAGTTCAAGGCCAGCCTGGTCTACAGAGTGAGTTCCAGGACAGCCGGGGCTATACAGAGAAACCCTGTCTCGAAAAACCAAAAAAAAAAGAAAAAGAAAAAAGAAATAAATGCGGGCTGGAGAGATGGCTCAGCGGTTAAGAGCACTGACTGCTTTTCCAGAGGTTCTGAGTTCAATTCCCAACAACCACATGGAGGCTCACAACCATCTGTAATGGGATCTGATGACCTCTTCTGGTCTGTCTAAAGACAGCTACAGTGTACTCATATACATAAAATATAATAAATAATTCTTTTAAAAAAAAGAAATAAATGCATACATTTAAATGGAGCATGTGGAAATGGGAAAGTAAGGAAGGGTTTGTGTCCTGTTATATATAGGACACTCAAAGTTCTGACTACAGAGTCAACTAGCAACATCTCAGGCCTTGAGAACTAGAAACTTCCAGAAAAGGCCTATACCCATCCCACACATACACACCGGTCTTTCCTTTCTAGATTGAGACAGACTAACTAACCCTCATGTATGGACGAGGATGTCAAAGCTGTTCTAAACTCTGTTGCACTTGCTGGCCTTGTGATTTGACAAACCAAGGTTTTCACATCCAAACAGAGATGGAAGTCATAGTCCCTGAGCTGTTGGTCTGTCTTAAAGAGACTTAGAACAAGGCTTCATCCCCTATAGATATAACTAACTAACAGCATCCATCTCCAGGGCTGGACCCAGAATGAAAGTCAATAGGGGGCTGGGGCTGCAGGTCAGGGGTAGAGTACTTTCCAGGTATGGCCCTGGCTGGCTCTGATTGCCAGAGCGGGGCCAGTCTCAGTAATGTTCCTGCTTTGCCAGCACGAGGATCTGAGTTCCATGCCTAGAACTCTGTTCTGTTCTGTTTTGTTTAAAAACCAAGCATATGACACACAATGGAAACCCCAGCACTGGGAAGATAGAGGCAGGAGGGTCCCTGCCTGTCAATTGCCTGATTAGCCTGGCAATCTAGTCTAATTGACAAACTTCCAGACAATAAATAACCCTGCCTCAAAAAAGAAAGTGGATGACATCCCTGAGGGAGCACACTCTAGGTCATCCTCTGCTCTCCACATGTGCACACATACATGTACACACACATGTGCGCACGCACACATGAACACACACGTACACACACACGAACACACATGTGCGCACACATATACACATATACATGTGCACACACGTACACACATGTATGTGCACACGTGAGTGCACACACGTGTACGCACACATGTGTGCACATATGCACGCATGCGCATGTACACACACGTGCACACATGTGCGCACACATATGCATGTACACGCACATGTGCATGCACACACATGTACACATATACATGTGCACACACACACATACACAAAGAGCTATTGAGGCCTAGGGGGTGGTGAGGGGAGGTAGCTCAGTGGTAGAGCACTTGTCCAGAATGGATGAGGCCCTGAGCTCCATCCCCAGTACCACCCAACAAACAAAACCTTTGAGGAGGCAGAAGCCCTTGGGACAATGGCTGCCTCTGATATTGAAGAGCAAGTGGCCATTGAACTTTTTAACTAGTTTGTGTTTATATCTTCACGGCTGAATGAGCCTTGAAAGTCAGGAGAGCACACTTCCTCAAAGAGATTTTCCCAGTTAGCTTTCCACTGACTCAGAGGAGGCCCTCCCCTCCCTTATCACAGATCAGGGCGAGCCTCCCTGGCCTCGCCCCCGCACCCACCTCTCTCTCAGGGAAGCTCTTTCCAGAGCATGGGCCCTACTCACCCCCACAGCTCCAGGTGGGGTGCCTAGCCCAACACTCAGGAAGAGAAGGAGGGGGTCAGGGAATGTCACTGGAAGTCCCCAATAGGCTCAAGCCCAAATCCCTGACTGCCAGGGCCACTACTCTGTGTTGCTTCCCCCTCTGTAAAGTGAGGGAATTAACTGTAGTTACTTCAGAATCTGTATTGCAAGACTTCGATAGAAAATATAGGCAGAGACCTCAGAACAGTGCCAGGCATCAAGGACTCGGGACCTCAGAACAATACAAGGCTACCTGGCTCCATCCTGGTTTATGCCTGATCTCCCAGCAAACCTTCTGGTTGGGGTCCCCTATCTCAAGGTTTAAATGTCATGGTGTGCAGGCCCCAAAGATGGCTCATTGGTAAAGGCACTCGCTGCCAAGTCTGACGACCTGAGTTTGATCCCGGAACCTTATGGCAGAAGGAGAGAACTGACCGTTACAAGCAGGAGTGCACCGGGCCACACACACGCCCACACACATACACACACACCAATAAATAAATAATGGGTTAGAGAGATGGCTCAGCTGTTAAGATTGTACACTGCTCTAGCAGAGAATCTAAGTTCAATTCCCAGCACCAATCATGGGCAGGTTGCAGCTGCCTGTAATCTCAGTCTCAGGGAGACTAGATGCCTCTTGTCCCTTTGAGTGCCTACCTTATTTGTACATATCCACATAGAGGTACATAATTTTAAAATAAAACTCAAATAAATAAACATAAATATTTTTCAAGATTAGTTGTAGAACACCAGCAAGAAAAGCCTATATAACATAAATGTCTCGATTTGGAAAGGGGCTGTAATAGGTACCCTAAACTAATAGCCTACTGTTGTTTAAATTATTTATTATTTTCACTATACTGGGTCTCAATGGTGGCTCAAAATAGCTTAGTAATTCTGTACCACCCTTAAACCCAAGAGTGGCCCTGCCCTGAACATCCCACAGTCTGGTCTTGCTCTAGCTCAGAGTCTTAACACAGAGAGAGATCATGGGGCCAAGGGGATGTGGTCATCTGGAGCCTGTATCCCTCCTCCCTAGGTCTCACTCTGGAGATCCAGGCCCCAAGACTTCCTTGCACAGGTGACTCTTGCTAACTTCTAGGATAGATGAATCTCTCTTGCAGATCCAATCTGAGCAGACTGGACTGGCTGCACACTGTTGTGTCCAGCCCTAAGGCTGAGGAATAGCCAAGGTTGGGCTTTCAGGTGGGTGGAAGGCTGGGGTGGAGAGGGAAGGGGAGACCAAGTTTGTCTCTACAAGCTGAGATGTTTGCATGTGCGCACAAGAATCCATGAAGGGCAGAAAAGGCAGAAATGGGAAAAGGTGAGCCTCAGGACCAGGCACCAGGATCCCTCTCTGTGCACTTCATTGCTGCACCATGCAGGACCCATGCAGTGTGAGAAGCTCACACTCAGAGAGGCTCTGCATGTTATTATGAAAGCCATGTTTTTTGAGAGCAGGCTAGAACATATTTTATTCCTCCTTTTGTTAGCTTGATTTATCACCTGCAAATATTTAGACATGTGGTACATGAACTCGCATCTGCACTTTTGCCGGGGCTCTGCGGATCCCTACCACCTTCTGCCCAGTCTCCGTGCCAAATGCTTATCAAGCCTCTCCTGGGTTAACCCAGACAAGTGGAGTCAAACATGGCCGTGGTGGGGGTGGGCAGCCAAACTCACACAGAGAAAACAGTTGATTCTGCAAGGGCAGAGGCCGGGTCATTTTCTTTCCCCCTTGCTTTTAGTGAGATGGAGCAGGATCTCTGGGCTTTTGGTTCCCTGTTTAGACAGGGAGTCCCTCTAGCTCGGTGGGATGTAGCCTCAGGCAGGACCAGAGGAGTCTGGACTCTATCAGTGACCTGGAGAAGGTGTGGCCCAGCCATGACTAGTAACGATTAACACGGAATTGAGCTTCACCCTCAGCCAGGCATAGGTTTTTAAGCAATAACCCCACTGCATCCATTCACTCCACAAACGTGACACCCATCCACTCTGAACCAGACACCAAGCTAAGGGTCGAATCTGCCTGGTGTGGGAGAAGAAATAAAAGAAGCACACAGAAACCCAAGCAGAAAGCAAAGATTGGTTCCTGTGCTAAAAAGGAAGCCTCTTCAGCCTTCCAGTTCCTAAGCAGAAGGCTTAGGGGTTCACACAGAAAGGCAAGGGGTTCACTCAAGCCCTTGCTGCCTGGAGCGCGCCAGAACCCAGGGCGATCCAGAAGCAAGGTTTCGGATTCCCAGAGTCTCAGGCCACTGTCCCAAGCTGCCCGAAGTAGAGAGGCCCCTGTCCAGCTCCGGGAAGGCTGGAGGGAGGTGAGTGCTAGGGAGGGGCCGGACCGCAGAACGCGGGGGCCTGAGGGCGGGGAGGGGTCTGGCGGGGACAGCCGGGCGGCACCGCAGCCTGGTGCGCCCGGAGCGCTAGCGACTGGGTGCGCGCGAGTGGCAGCCGCTCTCGCTCTGGTGGCTCTGCTGGGGTCGGCCGGGGATTCCGGCTCCCAGGCGCCGGCGGGGGGCCGCGGGGCGCGGCCAGGGCGGCGCTGCAGTGCCCGCAGCGGCGGGCTGGGGGAGCTGTGCCCGCCCGTCCCTAAGGCCCCGGGCGGGGACCCAGCAGCTGGGTCGCCGCGTCTCTAGCTCGGCCCAACCGGGCGGCGTGCGGCCAAGCGTGCCTGCAGCGGGCTGGGTCTCCGAGCGCGTCCGGGCGCCGGGCCTGGGAGGCCCCCCAGGAGAAGCCCAGTCCCGCGGGCTCAGGACCGCCCCCCCGGGGGGGGGGTGTCCCGCGCCGCTGGACCCGCCCAGGTAACCCCATCCTCGGCCCGCCCCCGGCCCGCCCCGCCGGCCGCCCGCCCGCCTCCGCCGCCACCGCCGCATCCCGGCTCTGGGGCGGCGCTGACAGTCGGGTCCGCCGGGCAGCGGGCGCAGCAGCGGGCGGCGCGGCCGGCTGCTCAGAGGCTGAGCCCCGCCGCGCGCCCCGGCCCGGCGCCCCAGCCCGTCCGCGCGGCGCCCACCTGCCGCCCCGACGGGAGCCTTGCGGCCGCTGCCCGGGGCCCGGGCGCCCACGACACCATGAGCCCCCGTTCGTGCCTGCGGTCGCTGCGACTCCTCGTCTTCGCCGTGTTCTCAGCCGCCGCGAGCAACTGGCTGTAAGTCGGGCCAGCGACTGGGCGGGCGGGGCGGGTCCCGGGGACAACCGGCGCAGGGGGCTCCCGGCAGGTGTCTCAGCCGCGGGACCCGAGGATCGCGCTCCGGTTCCTCCTGCCAGCCACCACCACTATCCGGGCTTCCCCCTGGAGTTCCCGGACCCCTGCTGCCGGGTCCGACTTCCCTGCCCCGGACAGCAGGGCTGGCAGCGCGCATCTGCACCGGGAGGCTGCCCTGGTTGCTCGAGGGCGCGAGGGGGTGCAAGCGCCGGGCCGTGGGTGGCCCCGGAGCGGTGCGAGACGCAAACCGCGGGCTGACAGGTCTCCGAGAGAAAGCGTCCCGGGCATAATAGCAGGTTAATCGCGAGGAGTCTGGGCGCGAACTCCTCGCGCTGCACCGCGCAGCGCTGCGGGCTGAGCTGGAGGCGTGCAGGGACCTGTTTCTACTTGGGGGGCGGGAGCCAAACGTAGAAGTCGAGGACCGGGGCGCCGAGCCTCTGAGAGCCCGCAGGCTGGCTCTGGCTGCTCCTCGCTGTTCCCTGAGGCAGGAAGAAACTTCTCCCAACCTTTAATAAAGAAGGCGACAGCCCCCATCCACCTCCAAGGGTCTTGCCTAAGAAGGATGGGGGTGGTAACCACTGGTGACCTGTGTGTTTCTCCCTCACTGGGTCTGCGCACGGGAGGATCCCTGGGAAGGCGAGCTAAGGAGTTAGTGACTAAGAGAACAAGGAACCGGACTTTAGAGGTCCTTCGTCTCTCCTCAGTGACACTTCCTATGGCCCAGGCTTAACCCTGGCCCCAACTTCTCCTGCCCAGAGCTCTGCTGCCTTCCACTGTGGGCAGCCAGTGGGGAGCCAAGCTCCAGTATTGATCTGAAAAGCATGAGGTGGGAAGGGGGATAGCCAACAGTGTAGTTGGGGTTTCCATGGAGACAGTGGGAAAGGAAAAATTCTCTCTGCATCAAGACCAAAGAACAAATATCTCCCATGAAATTGCCCTGAGTGTCCAATGGCTGTTGCTATGAGGTCATTGTGGCCAGCCAGGGCCCTGGAGACTGGAAAGGAGTGTGTTCGTTGGGGTCAGAGCCACCCAGAGCTTGGGAGACTGAGGTGATTCTCCCAGCTGTTCCGAGAGTGCGATTCCTCTGAGGCCCAAAGTGGCTGCAGAGCTTTTGTTTTTCCTGGAGTCTTAATTTGATTAACACTTCAGGGGCAGTGACAGAGTGGACGGAAACCAGGGCACAGTCACTGCACACACACACACACACACACACACACACCCCACTTCTTGTAGAATGCCCCCCCTCCAGTGAGGCCTGTGTTGCAGACCTGAAGAAGAGAATCGCTTTGGACTTGGAGTCTGAGGTCTCTGGAGCTGCCTCTTAAATAGATAGGTTTAGAGGTGGACGGAAACAGGTCTGAGCATCAGGAGAAACTAGAAGTGCAGCTGACCTGCCCAGCACCAAGCAGTACAAAAAAAAAAAGCTGAAGAAACGGTAGGAACTGACGGGTGTGAGTCAGGCCTGCAGCAAACACAGAGACAGCTGCCACAGAAAGGCCCTCTGAAGCTCCTGGCTCTTTAGCTCCCTTTATAGATGAGGAAACTTAAGGGAAGGGAGCCACTTACCAAACTGAGGACTGAACGCAGATGCTTTAGTTTCCAGACAAGGATAATCTACTTCTTGCCTGAGGCTGTCCTGAAGTTGACCCAGTACACCCAGGTAGAATTGCCACCCGCCTCCAGCCATGTCCACCACGCCCAGGTCCCAGCTAGGGAGGCAGCCCCAGCTTCAGGTCTTGCAAAGCATGGGGAATTCCAGAGCTCAGTTCTTGAGCCTTGTGCCTGCACTGTGGGGGGTGGGTGAGGAGGGGAGGCCTGGGCTTGGGAAGGTTGGCAAACCTGTTCTCTGCAACTGGGATGGCTCCTGTTGCTGTGCAGCCTGGTTATAGACAACCCAGTTCACTCCCATTCCACCAGGGCTCTGAGCCAGCTCAAAGAGACAGGAGAAGGGGCTTCCCAGGACCCTAACGATCTAGGAGAGGCTCCGAAGGGGAAGAGACCCCAGGCATACACACCCCCAAACTGGGATGACTACCTTGTACTTCTAAACATGTCCATTCTTAGCCAGAAACAGGACCAACCCCTGGGGAAGCAGGCGCCACAGTCTAGGCTCCCAGCAGCTTGGGTCAGAGTATAAGAACACGGGAGAAGCCACAGCTGAAATGGGTAAGACCATGTGCCTGCTCCTTGGCAGAGTGGAACTCCTCAGCCTAGAGGCTGGAGAATGATGACTTAATAACGTTCATCACCCATGGCACTGTCTGAGTCCTCACTACATTGGAACCCATTTTATAGATGCTAAGACTGAGGGCTACAGAGGTAACCCAGAGCTACTTAGCCAGTAAAATGGCAGAGCTATCTGACCCAGGTCAGCCTCCTGAAGCAACAGCTTTGGGTTGGCAGCTGTCTGTTCAGGCATGCTGGTGGCACCAGGTCTTTTCAAGGGTGAGCCAAGGGCCATTTGAGATGGCTCCACGGAGTAAAGACACTTGCTGCCAAGCCAACCTGAGTTCCATCCCTAGGACCCACGTGGTAGAAGGAAAGAATCAACTCCTGAAAGTTGTCCTCTGATGCCCACACGAATGCATGCTCACACACACCCAAATAAATTAATTAATTAATTAATTAATTAATTAATTAATTAAATGTTAAAAGGCCGGGCAGTGGTGGTGCACGCCTTTAATCCCAGCACTTGGAAGGTAGAGGCAGGCAGATCCCTGTGAGTTCAAGGACAGCCTGGTCTACAGAGCAAGTCCCAGGACAGACAGGGCTATAATAGAGAAACCCTGTCTCAAAAAACATAGTTAGATAGATAGACAGACAGACAGACAGACAGACAGATAGATAGATAGATAGATAGATAGATAGATAGATAGATAGATAGATAGATAGATAGATAGACAAAGGGGATAAGCCAAGCCATAGGCCTGGTTCCAAAAGGAAAGCTGGTAGCCTGGGGGTAGGCTTCTTGTCCTGGTAGCACATGCTGAGGGGTGAGGCCTGGATAGGCCTAGAGGTAGGCTCCTTGTCCAGGGTGGGTTGACAGCTGGTTGTTGCATCTGGGCTGTCTGATGTCTCAGGACACCAGCCTGGGGGAGAAGCTAGGTGTGCCTCAGCCTGCAAGCCCTGGGCAAGCTGGAGTCAGGAGCTAGGAGCGCTTTGCAGCCACAGGCTGGGCCAGCCCAGAGAAGCTGCATGCTGTGGAGTGGGCTGGTGTCTGGTTCACAGCTGAAGGCGGCAGCTTGTGTAGCTCCCACCAGCAAGGGAGGAATGGGGGGGATACACCATCCATGGTAGAGGGAAGGCCTGTGCTTATGCTCAAGGAGCCGCCCTGCCACTTAGCTATGTTGAGTCATGCCGCAGCTCTACTGCCACCCAGCTGAGGGACCTTGGGCTAGCCTCAACTCCCATCTGTAAAGTGGTGCCAGTGGACACAGATGGCTCCCAGTGGTGTTCTGGAGGAGTAAGCCACGCATGTGACAGGCAAGGCACAAAGCCAGGCATGCTGATGGAGATTGGAGCCCTGGCAGCTGCCAGAGGCTGGGCTCCACAGCCAATGAGCTGCAGGGCTGTGTCTTTGTCTATAGGGGTGACAGAAAGATTAGGTACTTGGGGTACTCCATTATGGTCCCAAACAGTACGGTCCAGATCTTATAGTTTTACATAGAGAGGAGTTCAGGCGACCCTCAGCCTGTTCTTCAGTAGTCTACCAGAGCCTGCATATCCATGCTTGGCTTGCAGGCAGCCTGCTGGCCAGAAGGTTTTTACCGGAAACACACTTCGGTGTCACTGGGGGAGTAAAGGGAGGTGGCAAGTACCTTACTGGCTCCAAGTCCCCACAGGTACTCGGTGGCCTTGAGCCAAGCTCACACATGCCTATTTGTCCGGGCTATGGGCAGAGTGAGGCGTGACTCTCCAGTCCAGGCATGGGTAGAGCCAGCCCCATAAATAAGTGGCCTATCCCCCCAAGAATGTTCCTCGGTCCCCTCCCTCTTTAAACAGTAGAAGCCCATGTCTTGGAGCCTCTCCCTTGACTCTGGGTGGTGAGTCATAGGCACTAATGCACACTAAGCAATTTATAGTTTATGCTGGGACCCCTCGCCACCTTGGTATGACGGTTAAATAGTCTCGGGTCTCAACACCCGAGAGTATTTAACAGGATATGAGGCCTTGATCCACTAGAAACCAAGAACACACACTTGACCCCTTGCTAGCTGATGTCCCGGTATCTACAGACATCACCAAATGTCCCAAGGCACACCTGGTGAACGGATGTCCCTGGTAGTTTATACACACTATCCTAACTTCTTCCCCTCCCACCCAGAGCAGGGCCTGAACCAACTCCAAGTCTCAAGGTCTGATCTTTGTAACTGTAACCACCTACTACTACATATGACCTGGTTATATGGTTTCTAACGCTGGGGGGGGGGGGTGAAGGCTGTGTACACACCTCTGGGTGTCCCTCTAGTGCCTGGCACATACCTGCCCCAGTTATGGCTTCTCGATCACCAGTGGATCAGTGAAAGAGGGGCTCAGTCACTAAGGGTTGGAGGCCCGGAGTAGGAAGGTCTGTCTCCACTTTCCTAAAGCTCAGGTGATACTGAAAGCCCTGCAGAGGACAAATCTGCAGGATTGTCCCTCACTAGCTAGTGCAGAGCATCCCAGCCAGCCTGAATCTTTCCCACCCCTCCTCTTGGGGATGGAGGGGGAGGGGGAGAGAGGCAAGACCAGGCTCTGCCTGAGGGGTTTGCTCAGGCGTCAGCCAGGACCCAGCTGTCTGCTATGGTTTGACTTTCTTCCCTCCACCCTGGATTAGCCATTGAGCAACTCAGCAAGTATCTGACAAGACAGTGCTCCCCAAACCTGTTGAAACTCGCCCAACCAGGGCCATGTGGGTGCGCTCGCTCACTTGGGAAGCTGAGCCTCTGCCCCAAGCCTCTGGCTCTCCTTCCTTCCTGGGGGAGGAACGACTCAAGCTGAACCAACCAGACCCAGATTGATGGGGGGGGGGGGTATGCTGGCAAAGGTGATAGCACCCGCCTTTGGCCCCCCCAGTCACCCTCTGCTCCCAGCTAGCCTGCAAGAGGTGCTCCTGGTTTGCTCTGTAAGCAGCTGGGAGGTGGAGCTAAGCCACGACCTACAGTTGCTTCCCAGATTTCCACAAGAGTTGCCAGGTTTTATCTCTGAGTCCCAAGCTGCATCTTCCGTGATTCAGCCAGCCCGAGGGGAAGCTCACTCCCTGCTCTGACCCCGCCAGTCCCCTTTCTCCTGCAGCCCCTCGCAGCCTCCTCCATTTTCTGGCACACTGGAAACCAAGCTGTGTTTTAGAGGTTCCCCCTCCAAGTCAGCACCCCTCCAGCTCCTGGAAGGGACTTGGTCTTCACGGAGAGCAGGGGAGTGGGAAGGAAAGAAGGGAGGAACTATCGTGCCCTTGTCCTAGGGAGGTTCCTCCCACCCCGGACAGCTCACCAGCAACCTTGGAGGGGCCTGCGCTCTGCAGGGGATTGTTGATACCACAGAGGGGAGCCTCTGACCTGCAGGGACTCTATTCCTGGCAGCAGCCTACAATCCCAGAATGAGAATCCCAGGAGTTTCTCTCCCAAAACTAGAGATAGCAGAACACTCCCTCCTGAGTCACGGTGCCTCGCTGCCCTGGCACCCCAGCTTTAAGGATGAATCACTGTGGGGGAAGGTCTCAGGGACCCCGAGCTACCATACAAGGGAGTGGTGGCCTGCCCCTGATCAACATGTCTGGCACCTACTGGCATCAGCACTGTCTGTGTTGGACTCAGAGCCTCACAGCAGATTCATAGCAAAGCTGGAATTCCAGCCCAAGTCTGTTGTCTTCTTCTCAAACCTTGCCCCGTGGCTGATGAATGGAAAAGTGGGGCACAGGATCTAGAGAGGAGAACTGGGAGGGTCTCTGCTGCCAAATTAGAGGCAAGCTGAGGTCAGGAGGCATCTTAAAGTTGATACCCACTGGCTCCAGCAAGACACCTGACTCAGGGAGAGAAGACAAAATGTTACATCCTTGCACAGTGTGGGGCTATCCAGGTTCAAGGTTTAGTCTTGGCCCGAGGCAGCTCCTTGCTCTTCTTTGGAAGGTGAAAAATGGAAATCGAGAGAATAAAACGATCCACTCAATTAGAAGGAGGGACCTTGAGAGTTCAAGGCTAGCCTCGGCTACATAGTGAGTTCAAGCCAGCCTGGGCTATAAGGTACTGTCTTTAAAGGGGAGGGGAGATAGAGCATAGAGTGGTGGAATGCTTGCCTAGCATGTGTGAGGCCCTAGCTTCAGTCCCCTAGACTGTGTGTGTGTGTGTGTGTGTGTGTGTGTGTGTGTGTGTGTGTGTGTGTGTGTGTGTGTGAGAGAGAGAGAGAGAGAGAGAGAGAGAGAGAGAGAGAGAGAGAGAGAGAGAGAATCAAAAAAGAAGGAAGGATTGAATACTGAGTCTTCTGGGGTTCGGGGGTAGTAGGAGTCAGGGATCCTAGGAAACAGAAAAAGTGAGCCCCAGAAGAAACCAGCATCTTTCTCCAGCTGACTAAGCAAACATGGGGCCTAGGATAGTTGGCCTTGGCATTCAGAGTTCTATCAGGCTGGGAAGGTGGTACAACACAGGCAGCCCAGAGTGTCTCCAGTGCCAGCCCTTCCCCACTGGCTACCCTCCATTGGTGGTACCTCCTTCTGGCGACTTCAATAGCTCTAGAAACCATGGACACAGACAACACTGCACACCAGAGCCATGAGGACATTCATGGTCTTCACATCCTTCCCTCCCAGTAGTAATCCAATACCCTGTGGTAGATACAAGTCTCTGCAAGGATCCATCTAGGGAAGGATCCAGCCACCTTACTCAGGTCTGATGACACTGAGGGATCCTGCCCTCCAAGCCCCAGGGCCATCTTTGGAGCCCAAGCAGCCTGCCTCCAGGCCCAGAAGCCAGAATGCCCCATTTTTAAGTCCTCACCCCCAGTAACCAGCCTTGGAGCTGTAATGCCTTCTTCCTAGAGAAGAGAGATAACGGAAGGAGACACCGTGCTCTGTGGTGACTTGGATTTGCAACGGCATGGGGTGACACAGGTGACAGGTGTGGGGGGGGCTGTGCTTCTGTCATCTCCTTCCCCAGTCTCCAAGTTCCCTTCGCACACTTGAGCGTAAACTGGACACGAGTCCCCAGCTCCTGATCTCCTTGAGGAGCCAGTCTCTCCTCACCACCCTTCACCCCCAATCCTGGAAATGTCAAACAGGTGAGCTAGAAGCACTGGGGGCCACTTCTCCAACCCTGAAAATGTACCTGGAGAGTCTCTCCAAAATCTACAGCTTAAATTGTACCAAAGTGATCCACCATTCCCCTGGAAGGGCACGGAGCTGAGACGAGGCCAGGGCCTGGCTCTGAGGGCAGAGAAGGTCCAAACAAAGACAGATAGTCACAGAGTCCCACAAGGTCCAGCTGGGGGCAACAGAAGGTGCAGGGCACAGAGGGTAAAAAAGGCCATGGAGAGAGTCTACCTCCTACAGTAAGAACAACTGATCTCCCCATTTTATGGATGAGCACATTGAGGCCAAGGCTCCAAGATGTTTACTAACTTGCTTTGAGTGACAGAGAGATAGGAGTCTGACACAGGTCATTTGCCCCCAGGCCATACTGCCTGCCCAGAGGAGAGACAAAGGTCTCCAGGACAGGCCACTATGGTGGACAGTTTGAATGGTTGGTTGCCAGGGTCCAGGGGAGTTGCACATCTCTCCCTGCTTCCTAAGAACACTGCCCTAGATGGAGTCTGTGGCCCTTGCTTCTATCTAGCTGTATCCACTAGCTGAAGGCTGTCCTGGCTTATACTGTTTCCTTCGGGTACCCCTGCTGCCAACTTGGCCTCCTTCCTCTCTGGTATGGAGGGCACAGCTACTCCTGAGGAGTCTCTAAATGTGGCCTGGGCAGGCAGGGAGGCCAAAGGGAGGGGGCAGAGAGGCCTGGGCTGGTGTCCCAGCCCCCACCTGCACACTGTAGGGCCAGGACCAGGGCCACTTGACCTGTTTGGCTCCCCACCACGGCCTCTTTCCCAGCCCCTCTCCTCTAGAGTCCAGGGAGCACCAGGGAGGAGCCACAGAGGTGTGGATTAGCCTCTCCAATTTTGTATATTTTGTTTAAAAAAGCAAGCAAACCTGGAAAAGCTTGGGACAAGCCCAGCTAATTTTAGTTTCTAATGAAAACAGCAGGTGGCCAGAGGATCTGATCTCCCTGGCAGGGCCAGGGCCCTCCGGCCTCCTAGCAGGCTGAAGGCACGGAGGGGAGGGCCTCCTGGGAGGAGCCTGCAGGACCCACAGGCCCCGTTAGAGAAACTGGGCATGAGTTGGCCAGTGGCTGCAGCAGGGGCAGCCTGGGCTGGTGGGGTAACCTGATCAATGGCACAGCCATGGCTGGAGTCCTGGGTGGCCAGGGCAGCAGGTGACAAATTGCTAAGCCTGTACTCAGCAATAGCAGGAAAGAACCTAAACAGGAGCAGTGTATGTAATAGGCCGTGAAAGCAAGGATGGTCAGCTTCAGACAGACAGCCCAGGGGCAGCCGACACCCATCAGGCCCTGGCTCTGCCTCTCCCAGAAACGGCTGTGCAGTGGATATTTGAGCCCGACCCAGCTCCTGAATGGCAGTCAGTGAATGGCACACGTGTCTCTGGGGGAAAGGTTGAGCCACCGTAGAACACTGGGAGGGACCACAGAGGCCAGCCACCCCCATCTTCCTCTCTCACCTCTGCTCTTCTGCCATAGGGTGGGAGAGCATCAGGTCAGAACCTCTAGCTGGGCTGCAAATATTCCTACTGTGTGCCATGCCCTGTGTGGGACCTGAAGGGATGCAGCAAGAGGAGGAGTCAGCTCCCCAGCTGTCCAGTGGGGGGCAAATCCCCAGCCAGAAAGAGACAGGGGAAAACTGAGAGCTAAGAACTGTTTACTGCTAGATAGCTAAGGGACTTACAAGTTGTTTCGCCTCTGAGGGCCTTGGTTTGCTTTGTTCATCTGTGAAATGAGGTCAGGTACTCCGGGATAAGCAAGAGGCATGAGAACAGGCTATGGCCACTGAGGACTGGGCTGCCAACCCACTCCAGCCTATGCCAGCTCTGGCACCCGCCAGGCAAACCCCTAGGGTCTCAGAGAGCAGGAGCAGAGATGGCCAGGCCTCCCATACATGGGAGGGCAGCTGTTGTGTCCAGTAAAGGCAGGACTGGGAGGTGGGCACTGGTGGTGTGACAAGCAGTTTCTCATCATCTTCCTGGATGCCGTCCCATTGACTCACAGCTATGGCAGCCGGGCAGTGTCTCTGCCACTGTCGTTCCGGCCAGTCTCCCTATTACATTCGGAGACTGAGGGAGGAATGCTCAGTTCCTCGAGTCCATCTCTCTCTTTTGGTGGCATGGGACCAACAAGCCCTCTTCTGCCAGCAGAAGGAGAATTCGAACTCTAACAGTGGGAAAGGTCGCAAAGACTCACCAGCTAACGCACTGTGCCTATAGCCAACTCCAAGTAGAAGGGGACTTGCCACATGTCACAATGGACTGATGGCTTGGCCAGACCCCCCCGACCTGCTCCTTCTGGCTGGAGACCTCAGCCCCTGAACGCCCCCCTTCAACAGAGGCCAGGTGGGGCCCAATCCAGCCATACCTGACCTGCTTAGCTTACAGGGAGGAAGAAAAGAGGTCTAAATACGGTTAGGCAAGATATATGCCCCTGAGTCTTAGAGGGATTGGGGTTTCTACCCTTCTCTGAGAGTTCTTGCCTGAGTGGAGACAGGAAAATATCCAATGGTAGGTTCAACTTCTTAACCCTTCAAGGAAGGACACAGTGGCCACCGAACAGTGGCCTGGCCCATCGCCAGTAGCTGAGCTCTTGGCGCCCCCTGCAGGCCAAGAGTGACTTTGTGGATGTGTGGTTCTGCAGGAGACACCCTTCAAGGAGCAAGGGAAGCAAAGAGCACTGAGGGAGAGTGCTCAGGTTCCTGCACAGATTGGCCAGAGGGCTGCTCACCTGGGAATACATACCCCAGGCCCTAGGGAGATGGCTCAGTCTGCAAAGTGTTTGCTATACAATCATGAGAACCTGCATTTGACCCCCAGAACCCCTGCAAAAAACCAGACCTGTTAGAGAGGCAGTGGGGGCTAGAAGGGGTTCCGGATGACCGGGAATGAATGCCAAGGTAGGTTGATCTGTCTGGTTCTGAGACTACCCATCTCCTTTGGCCCACGGGTGCTGCCAGGGACAGCCCCTAAGATGTACCCAACCAAGCTAGGTGCATTAGCACACCTTGCCATGTTCAATCGTCACAACTGCCCTTTGGAATAAAAGCCATGACTCCAGTATGGATAAAGAAAACTAGGCTCAACTTTACAACTGGGGAGCTTGGGGAGAGCACTCTTCTCTGGGAGCCAAGAGCACAGTATGGACAGGGATGTCCTAGTCTGAGCCTTCTAGAACTTGGTAGAAAACCACAGATACTTTCTCAAGACTATTCTCTAGGCTAGTGGCTTCCCAGCTGCACCTCAAGATATGACCAAAGCTCAGAGCATACTGACCATATCTGAGGTGAAACCCAGGCACTCGCGCTCTCTATAACTCCACAGATGATCTCTAGGGGCAGAGAGACCCAGCCTGCACCTCACCCATCATGCTTTGTTGGAGTGAACCCAGTTCCCAGCTGCTTCTGCCCAAACTGTCAATCTCTAAGTCACACAGATTCTAGCAAAAGCTATGCAGTCAAACAAAAGTCCTGCCTCTCACTAGCTATGAACCTTATACACAAGACTAGGAATTGAGGCAGCACCCTGAACCCTGGGTGTGGGAGAAGAGCAGGCATCAGGGCAGCCGTGTATCACATCCCACCACTGCCCCCAGGTACCTGGCCAAGTTGTCATCGGTGGGCAGCATCTCCGAAGAGGAGACGTGCGAGAAGCTCAAAGGCCTGATCCAGAGGCAGGTGCAGATGTGCAAACGGAACCTCGAGGTGATGGACTCAGTGCGCCGAGGTGCCCAGCTGGCCATCGAGGAGTGCCAATACCAGTTCCGGAATCGACGCTGGAACTGCTCCACACTGGACTCCCTGCCTGTCTTCGGGAAGGTGGTGACACAAGGTGAGAGGGAGGTGTTCTGGGGACATGGGCTATCTGTGTGCAACCCTGGGTGTCTGGGGTCTGTGTGCAGCCCCGGGTGTCTGGGGAAATGATATTTCTAGGGCCAGGCACATCTAAGATGGTTCAGGAGCAGAGGCAGCACAATTAAGCACACTACGTAGAGGGGAGGAGGACGTCAGACAACGGCCTGTGATCACAAAGCACGCTTGAATGCAGCTGGTCCAGGAGTAGAAGCTGGAGTGGTCCTTATTTTCCAGAGGGAGAAACTGGGGCTCAGAGAAGAGACAGGTCCCTCAAAGGACGAGCAGAGTCAGGCTTCAGCCTGAGGTGCTCCGCTCATCTTTGCATCTAGTCTTGGATCGACCTTGTGTGGCCAGCTCCTGTGCTCTGGGGCTCACAGTCCATTGGGGACCAGACAGTCCACCGCAGGACACTGGAAGCAGCCCACACACCCGCAGCACTGACTGTGGGCCAGGCACTATTTTAAGGACTGTAAGAAACACACCGCTGCCGGGCAGTGGTGGTGCACGCCTTTAATCCCAGCACTCGGGAGGCAGAAGCAGGTGGATTTCTGAGTTCGAGGCCAGCCTGGTCTACAGAGTGAGTTCCAGGACAGCCAGGGCTATACAGAGAAACCCTGTCTCAGAAAACCAAAAAAAAAAAAAAAAAAAAGAAAAGAAAAGAAACACACCGCTAACTCACCAGCCGTTTGAGTCAGGTTTCCATGTAACAGGTGAGGGATTGGAGGCCCAAAGCAGTTCCGTCATTTGCCTAGGGTCACAGAACTAGAGAGTGGCAGCATCTGAATATACACCAGGCAGAGGATGACACTGTCACTCCCAATAAACACGGGAGCAACAGAACAGGAAGTTGGGGGTCTCACCTTGCCAATACTGGGTACTATAGAAAGGCTTTTGCAAGGAGATGAAGCCCCGGCTGAGATGGATAACATGAGAGACAAATGCAGGTGAGCCAGGGTCAGGCAGAGGTTCTATAGAACTCGAAGGTCCCTGCTGTCCAGAGAGTGCTAAAAGCCAGCTGCTTTTCTACCTCCTGAGCAAGAAGCTGACATGCCTGAGACACCAAGTTGACGGGGCTCTTTGACTCGCTCAAGCTGCAGGAAGGGGTTGCCTGGGCCAACCTTTGTCTTGGCACCTGTGGGTCTGGACATCCCTGGCTGCTAGGCTTGTGGCAGACCATTTGGATGCTGTTGGAAACCAACTGTCATTGAAATTTGGAAGCCATTCTCCTGGGAGCCGGCAGGGGCTGGCAGGCATGAGCACAGTTGGCATTGCTGAACTGTACTGTTCTGAGAAAGAGACAGATACCCAGTGAGCAGCCCGGTGAGGTCCAGAGCCATCCTTTCTAGAGATACTGCTCTCAGAAAGTCCCTCTCACACAGTGGGTGTTCCAAGAATCCTCTAGAGTAGGAATTCTCAACCTTCTCAATGCTGCAACCTTTTAATACAGTTCTTCGTGTTGTGGTGACCCCCAACCATAAAATTATTTTGTTGCTACTTCCTAATTGCAATTTTGCTACTGTTATGAATTGTAATGTAAATATCTGATATGCAGGACATCTGATATGGGACCCCTGTGAAAGGGTCATTCAACCCCAAAGGGGTCGTGACCCTCAGGTTGAGAATCACTGCTCTCAAGGGACTGGCAGATAGATCAACATGGCTTCCCATGCTGGGCTGTCACACCCCTGTCCCTTTGCACATGCTATGTCCTCCCCAACACCTAACTCCTCCACCAGCTAAGCACCCCCCACCCAGCTCTTCCCTCTGCCCCAGCCCTTCCCTCTGGGATCTATGCCTTTGTGGTGTTGTTTCTTTGAAGATATTCTCTTACTGTATAACACAGGCTGGTTAGCCTTGAGCTTGTTATGTAGCTCAGGCTAGCCTTAAACTTGGCAATCTTTCTGCCTCTGCCTCCCAAGTGCTGGGGTGACTTACAGGCCTCTATATTCTTTACAGGGGGTAAATTTTATATTTTTCTTTTTTCATATAATTCCACTTTAAAAAAAAAAAAGTTGCGGGGTGTGATTCCTAGATAATCATTTTTAGGGTCACTGGACACTTTAATATAGCCAACTTGCAACAATGTATCCAGATATACCTCAGTGTGACAGCTCCCTGCCCATCCCCCCTTCTCCACCACTGCATCCCCAGACAACAGTGATAGCTCAAGTACCTGTCTCCTGGGATACCTCCAAACCTGGCAGGGAGGAAACCAGTGGGTGTCAGCTAGTGATGGATGGCAGATCAGGACAAGGACTTGAAAGGACAAGGGAAAGGAGGCATGACTGATGAGTGCCAGCCAGAAGCCAGGACAGACCTGGGAAATCCTTTGCCTTTCTCACCTGTCGGCCGAAGGCAAAGAAGGGACTATCCCTGTCCCCCTGGAGGACTTAAGAACCCTGCCAGGCCAAGTGGAAGCTGTTCTAGTCTAATGTCTGAGTGGCTTGGTTGAGCACCCTGTCCTTTTAGAGCTAAATCAAGGCCTTAAGGACCTCAAGACCAGACCAGTCACAATAGGCAGACGCCAGCTGTACCTGGGGGATACATCTGAGCTCATCACACACACACACACACACACACACACACGCCTTCCACCATTTTGTATTTGGTTTTCTTCACTAGTAAAGTCCCTCTTAGAACACTCCTACCTGGTCAGTCTCCACTGAGCCAGGGGGAAGTGGACTCCTCACTTCGAGCACAGGCTTGGCTCTGGAGGCCCAGGAGTTAAGGACAGTAGAGATAGGCAAACCTGGAGCAGGCGACTTCATTCCTCTGGGTCCTTACCTGTCCCATGCATAATTCTCAGGGCTGTTGCCAACATTCAGTGACTTGTACAGTGAGTACTTTGTATAGGTCCTGACCTGAGAGCAAGCCAGCCTCACAGAGGGCTAGCTAGCATCTTCAGCAGTGACTACCAATCTGGCAGGCCTCTCACCCCCAGCTCTCAGGAGGCGGACTCAGCAGATGTCCACATACATGAGTTACCTGGTTGGGGCAGTGACTTCAGGCATACAAGGGGACAGAAAAGATCCCCCTTTGGGTTTGGACTGTAGCCAGTGAAGAAAGGAGCGTCGTGCATTGGCCTATCCTGTGCTACCTAGCCCAGATCATTCTAACAGCACTCTGAGTTTATGTCATTCCCAACTTACAACTGAGAAGTCTGAGGGAGCCAATGGTGGTGATGACCCAGATCCTGTCCCTGCCAGCTGTGAGAACTTGGGCAAGGACTGCACCCTCTCTATAACTCAGTGTCCTTCCTAGAAAGTGGGGACAAACCCAGGGCCCACCTGCTGAGATCCTGGAGAGTGCACAGGGCAACGATGGAGCCCTGCCCATTCTCTGGCCTCCATCGGGACACCCACCTGGTGCCCAAAGGTCACCACACCCAGGGCCTCCTCGCCAACTCAGCTCAACTGCAGCCAGTTCTTCTCCAGCTCCAGCTCCTTTCTGCTGGATTGGCTTCCCTCCCACCATCTGGAGAGATGTCACCGTGACGTGTTCCCAGGCCTTGAGTCACACAGGCTCCCCTCCCGTCCCCATTTTGCCATTTGCTGCTGAAGAGCCCAGACAAGCCTTGTGTTTTCAAGAGAGCAACCTGAGATTGTGTGAGTCCGGAAGGGATCAGCCCATAGAAAGAACCCTGCACACAGTGGTCCTCAGGAGTAACAGCTACCGGGCCTATAGGGCCACTTCGAACTTCCAACTCCAGGCATCTCTCAGCCCCTTCATAAAGATGGCACTGAAGGCACACCTAAGGGACACGTGGGACTCAGACCTGTGCATCCAAGACTTGAGGGACTCTGGGAAGAAAACCAGCAGAAGGGAGTTGTAGGTGTGGAACAGAGGCTGGCGGGGTGGAAGGGGAAGAAGCTGCAGGGTAGGCACTTGAGAGTTCTGCCTTCCTTTGGCCCAGGATAGGAGCAGACAAAGATGCCTCCCTCCTGCAACTACAGTGTGACCAGGGTGAAGTACCTGTCACCTGTCCAGGACACCCCACCGTGGCACTCCCAGACCCACCATAATGCTCTTCTGCCATTAAACAGCCTCTGGGGAAATTAGTCCTGCTGGGCCCTCTTCCAGAGACCAAGGCTCCAGCCTGGGTACCTGGGAAGCTATAGGGACCACACTTCTGACGCTGAGTGGCTATAACCCAGAGTCAGTAAGAAAAGACTAAGTTCAAATTCTGGCTATCCCAAATCCTAGCTGGGTAACATTGGGCAGGCTGCCTCACCGCTCAGTGATTCACTTCTATTCCTGTCATGAAAGCAACATGAGTTGCTCAGACAACACCTGCACATAGTAGGCTCTCTGTGAGCTGTAGCTTTGATTAGTAAGATCTTGGAGAGCCTCTTCCTTCATCCAGTCACTCAGAAAATGATGATGACTTCAGTCAAAGCAGACAAATGAGACAGTGGTCTCCTGAGCAACCCCCCAGCGGGGCTGGTACCCTCTAAGAACCACTGGCACTAGGGGGCAGAGGTGAACAAGAGCTAGGGTTGGGCAGGGATTGCCTGGGCAGTTAAAGAAACAAAAGGACCTCCTAGGACAGAGGGTTAAGGCCACCCACCGGTCCCTTCAGCCCCATCTCCTGAGACTTCCCTTCCCCCTTGGTCTTTGGGGCAATGATTTGTGCTGGTTCAGGCCTGGAAATACCAGAAATACCAGAAACTGAAGTTGTCTCTCTTTGGGCTGCCACAGCATAAAACCAACCAACATGAGCCTGCTATTAACCTCAATTAGCTTGGAGAAGATTCCATCCCAGACTGTTGAGGCTCCATTGCTTCAGACAAGCCCCTCAATGCAGGCCCAAAATGGCCAAGCAGCGAGTGGGCAGTGGAAAGGACCATGGGTGGTACTCCCTGCACCAAGAACACGGTGTCCTGCGTGTTGGGGGCTGGGCTGCCTCTGTCCACAGACCAGGACAGTGGAGGTGACTGTTCTCATCTGACCATGGTGACTGCTCCCTAGGGCAGCTGGGAGCACAGGCCTGGGTGTTGCAGAGGTAATTGCCCACCACGGGCCAAAGTCCGCCCCCACCACTCCTGTGGACACAGACCCTGCATCTAAAGACAGAAGGCCAGCCACAGCACACAGAGGCCCTCACAGGGTCTTGGATAGGAGCAAGGCCCACTGTCTGGTCACACACCCAGCCGGCATGGATGTTCTGTTCACACACTGCCCCAGCTCACCCCCAAGAAAGAGACTCCACAACTGCTACACCCCAGGCACGGTTCCTAGGAGGATAAAAACATCCATTCAGTCAGGGGAGGAGGGCTGTCACCAAAATAGAATTGCTGAGCAGCCATGGGCAGGAGATGCAACCACTACAGAGAGACAGGCAGGCCTGTGCTACAGACTCTTGTCTCTATCACCTGATCGTGGGACTGGGAGGGCTTGTGTGCAATACCCTCCCTTCCCCCAGTCAGCAGGAGGGGCTCGGTGCTAGGAGCTGCCAATACTATAGTTTGTTCTTCAAGTCTCAAGGAAGCAGAAGACAATGTGAGTTGCAGGACCAACCTGAGGAAGAACTCAGGCAGGGTCACAAGGGGGAACTTAGAGCCCAGGGAATAGTTCAACAACGGGGCAGAGCTGGGGTGGCCGTGTGGCTGCGCCCCTTCAGGGCGCTGCAGCCATCTCAACTCCCCAGACTGTCACAAAATGGCATGCTGACCCCTTGCCTTCTGGAGGAGGTAGTGAGGAGACATTCTTCTGGAGCTGAGCGATCAGACCCTGAAGCCAGGCTGTCTGCTGGCTCAGCCACGTGCTGTGGGACAAGCTGCCAAGCCTCTGTAAAATGGGGGTGACCAAAAGCTCTTGCCTCGCCAAGCTGTTGGGAAGATGCACTGGTCCTCACGTGTGAAGGAGGTTCAGCTACTGGTGTGATCAGAACAAGGACCTACTGTGTGCTTGGCGGGCAGGCTTTCCACCTGCCTTGTCCCTCTTTGGTGCCCAGCATTCAGCAGCCTTCATCTACCTCTCCCTTTCTGCAAGGAAAATACAGATGTGGTGGGTGCCCCAGGACCGAGCCCTTTCCTCCCTCTGCCTCCCACAGGGACCCGGGAGGCGGCCTTTGTCTACGCCATCTCTTCAGCAGGTGTGGCCTTTGCAGTGACAAGGGCGTGTAGCAGTGGAGAGCTGGAAAAGTGTGGCTGTGACCGAACTGTGCACGGGGTCAGTCCACAGGGTAAGTGCATCTGTCCAAAGGGGAGGGCAGGGACCCAGACCCAGACCCAAACTCACCCCAGAACTCTCTGCCCTCCACACCCCAGGCTTCCAGTGGTCAGGATGCTCAGACAACATCGCCTATGGCGTAGCCTTCTCACAGTCCTTTGTGGATGTCCGGGAGAGAAGCAAGGGGGCCTCCTCCAGCCGGGCACTCATGAACCTTCACAACAACGAGGCTGGCAGGAAGGTAGAGTGGTACCAAGCCCATCGGCACTGGGGTGGGGGTCCCTGAAACAGCCCCACAGTGACTGTGGAAGCTTGTCTTCTCATCAGGCACCTCTGTAGGCCAGGGGTTGGTAGTAGGGGGGGCAGATTCAGTCCTGTCCACCCAGACATCATGTGCTTCCTGATGTCTACTCCCAGGGTCCCTGTGGAGATTCAGCACAGCACTGGGCTCCTCGGGTCACCTGCCACTCACTCAAATGCTTCCTACACTGCCCTTCACCGTGTCCTCCAGCAACTACAAGTGCTCCAAGTACAGGAACAGCACCTCATTGCTCTGTCCCCAACACCGCTTGCCAGCTCAGCATAGCATCCAGGAGGCTCAACAGTGAACCCCTTGACTCTGCATCAGTCCTCCTGGCCACCTGCTGATCCCCAGGGGCCCCTCCCCCACCTCCACTGTCCTTGACCCCCCCCCTCTCGCCTCCTCCCCGACAGGCCATCTTGACACACATGCGGGTGGAGTGCAAGTGTCACGGGGTATCAGGCTCCTGCGAGGTAAAGACGTGCTGGCGAGCTGTACCGCCCTTCCGCCAGGTTGGCCACGCCCTAAAGGAGAAGTTTGACGGGGCCACGGAGGTGGAGCCACGACGCGTAGGCTCCTCGCGGGCACTGGTACCACGAAATGCACAGTTCAAGCCACATACGGATGAGGACCTGGTATACCTGGAGCCCAGTCCAGACTTCTGTGAGCAGGACATGCGCAGTGGCGTGCTAGGCACAAGGGGCCGCACTTGCAATAAGACGTCTAAGGCCATCGATGGCTGTGAGCTGCTGTGCTGTGGCCGCGGCTTCCACACAGCACAGGTGGAGCTGGCTGAGCGCTGCGGCTGCAGGTTCCACTGGTGCTGCTTTGTCAAGTGCCGGCAGTGCCAGCGGCTCGTGGAGATGCACACGTGCCGGTGACCGTGCCCGTCTGTGCCTAGGACCACCTGCATGGCCCAGGGAAGGCCAATAACTTAAAACAGTCTCCCACCACCTACCCCAAAAGATACTGGTTGTATTTTTTGTTTTGGTTTGGTTTTTGGGTCCTCAAGTTATTTATTGCCAAAAAATAGGCAGGCAACCTCAAGGGCACCAACCAGGGCCTCCCCAAGCCTGAGCCTTTGTGTATGGCTGCCACTGACCAAAGAGACTTTGTTTATGCCTCTGGCTGTCCACATTGACCACTGCTGACTACTCAGCACTTGTCGGTGTCCATTTTTCTACATGTAGACTAAAAAGTAGGTACTAAGGAATGGCTGTAGACCCCACCATCCAGGGACACAGATGGCCCAATCAATGGCAGGGGTGGCAGGTTCCATCTTGGTGGAATTTATATCACCTGCAGTAAAGGAGCCTGCACCTCACCACTCCACATATACACAGGGACCGCCAGTAACTCTGGCTCTTAAGGTCCCTAGAAAGGGAATGGACAGATATCAGGTTAAAGGCTAAGGGCTCTCGGCCCACACATGAGCAGATAGATTTCAGGCAAGCACAGGTGAGTAAAGACAAGAATGCCCACCTGAGGCCAGCCTGCCTCAGTCTCCTCCTTGGGAGGGGAAACTGCCCCTACTTCTAGACTCTCCTAGGCAGGGTTAGGCTGTCATCCTGGATCAGATCCTAGCTTAGGCCTAGCAAATCACACACCCTGCCCCCTATTGTGAGTCACCCTTTCAGTTTTGTCCTCTGTGAAGCTGAGAATGGAAATGTCACAGAGACAGGAAAGGGCTGTGCAAAGAGATCCCACCCTGTGATATCTCACTCAACAAAACCTACTGAGCAAACACTATGCCCCAGACCCTGTCCTGGGGTATCTCCCTTGGTGATCACATCTGTCCTGGGAACAAACACGGATGCCCAAGCTCTCTTTCCAGCAGGTAGTGATGCCTGTCAGCCCCACAAGACCTTGGCAGAGGCAGAGCCGGGCTCCTCCTTGGACCTGAGCAATGAGACGGGGACTCTGGCTATAATGAAAGGTACAGGGAGACAAAGCAGTAGGAGCCGGAGCCCACAGGCGGGGCTGGAGCCCACATGGCTGCAAAGGGCTAGGAGGCTGAGTGAAGAGGGAGAACAGCTGGAAGGCTGACTAATTAGGTCTCAGAATCCAAGGCACCTCCATCCCCAGGATCTAGGGTCCCCAAGGCCTTGAGTACAGTAAGGACAAAAGATTCCCCAAGGGACAGCTTCCATACCTGGTGACTGGCCCAGCACACCAGCCGAACTGTCAAGAACCTACCAGACGCTCTGTGAACAGGACACACAGAGACCCAACTGCCTCTCAGTTGGAAGACCAATCCTCAGAGGACTTTCCAGCCTGATCTCCAAGTTGTTCCCATGTCCAGGACTCCAGGTTTGATGCTTCAGCTCTGGGATCCCCTTTGGGACTCTGAAGTCCCAAGCTCTTTGCTATTGGGTGGATATCCAGGATTCTGAATATGGGCGCAGGCCTGCACAAACTCTCCTCTGGGCCTGTGGTTTGTGCCTTCTGGCGTTGGCTCCCTCAGGAAGAGGGTCAACACCCTTGGCCCCCATCCAAGCTCTCTGCTCATTGTCCATCTGAAGAGGCAGCCAAAACCAAGTGAGATGCCGGAACCACATTCAAATGCAGGCTGTCTCTGATGTGGATGAAAGCTGAGCTGACCAAGGGTCCCCACAGCTGCCCAGCTGGGCCCACTGCTTCTCTGGTAGACTTAGTTCAGCACCAGGGAAGATGTGACCCCCTCCACAGAGCCAGGCCCAGACTAAGGAAGCATGGGGCTGCTCCTTCAGAGAATGCTGCGCCAAGGTCCCCATCCAGGGGCAGTGGGGTCGAGACTGCTTATCGTTTTGATGGACACTGTACCAAGGAGGGTTCCTAGCTCCCCTAAGCTGATCCTCCTGGAGTTCTGCAGGCTGTGACTAGGTGAATCAGACCACAGGCTAGAACCACTGCCAAGGTCAAAGGAATCCACAGCCACAGGGGTAAAAAAAAAAAAAAGGCTTCACTGGACCTGTCCAGCTCCAAACTGTCTCAGATATAAAGGCCTGACATAGCGCACCATATTTGGGTCACACAGGACCCAGGAAACTGGCCAGAAGGTCCACATCCTACCTGAACCACTCCCCACTGTTCTTGTCACAAGGCAAAAGTGGTATTCCTTCCTCCAAGGCCAGGGCTGGGTAAAGTCAGCTCTGGATGCTGCTATTCTCTGCTGCCCCACCCTGTCCTCCAGTTTTTATATGAGGCTCCTTGGCATTGTGACATCCCCATGGCATAGTCTGAGATGCACGATAAAATGGTTATTTCTCTATCTGGCAATTTGTAGCTGTGACTTTTTTTTAATAGAATAGGGAGAAGAGAGACGCTTCAAGAAGGACATAGGTAAAACAGGTACTATTTGCTAAGTAAGTATTTATAAAGTAAATTCTAAGCATGAGAACACCCCACCCTTGTCCTTCTGCTTCTAAAGGACTGGACTGCGGCCTATCAGGACTTACCTAACGTTGTCTGAAACCATCAACGGCAGCGTGGTCTACACTACACCATCAACAGCTATGTGAACTTTGCCCTGACTTAATCGATCATTCATTTCAAGTGTTTGTGTAGGGGACAGACCTGGTAAAACAAGTGCTGATGCGGGACACAGGGGACAATGAAACAGAATCGAATTCCCATCTCGAGATAAAGGAACCAGAGACCTGTGGCCAGAAGGGAATTAGAGAAATGAAACCAGTCAAATGGAGGGATAGGGGTGTTTACAGGACAATGACACGACACTGACCTCTAATAACACGCATACACACGCACGCACATATACACACGCACGCACATGCACACACACACAACCCTCAGCTGAGGACCCTTGCAATGTGGAGAGCCTGGGAACCCCCACTCTCGCTTGTGAAGTCCTCATCCTTCTCCAGCCTGCTCCTACTCACCACGATGAGACAAATGCACAGCAGTCCAGGGGCAGACAGACAATGTGTCTGACTTTCCAAACACCTGCTGACACTAGGAGTGAGCTTTCTGAGTGGCAGGGGCAATGTGCATTTGTGACCAGCAGACAGGATGAGGTCAGGGGAGGACCTGGGATGGTGGAGCAGAGGGGAGCTGTTCCCTATACTCGGAGGAGATTGCAGCCACAACCACTGGGCTCGTGAGAACCACCATGCTGCCAGGCCCCTTAGGTGACTCACTGTCCTCTTTGGAGTTCACTTCCTCGTCTGCACTATGGAGCTTCCCCCCCCACAGACTTCACATAGGGATATATAACAGAATGTGTTTCTTGGAGATAGTGAAGAAGATAGTGGAATATAAAGCTAAATGAACACCAGCCACCCAGAGTTGAGATAATCAGGGAGCAGATACTTGGGCAGCAGCTAGGAAGCTGAGGCCAGTGAGCAGCCTAGAGACGGCCATGAGCCACTCCACTCCACAGTGTGGTCAAGAAGCAAGGGAAAGAAGAATGGTCAGAAATCCAGGCAGGAATCTCAAAGCTGCAGTGGGCAAGCAGTAGGCCCTGAACGGTGGACGGAGCTCAGCTTCCAGATTGGCTCCTGTGCTGGGTAGATGTCCTGGGAACTCTGGCTTAATGATCTCTGGGTAGAGTGTGAAAGCGCCTTAGAGAGTGAACAAGCTCTCCTCCACAGGATGTATGGATATACCAAAAGTAGCTTTGGTCAACTCTACCACACAAGGTCAAGAGCGCAGAGGGTACTAAGACTAAAATGGGGTAGAAACTGAGTGAGGAGATGGCAGGAGGTGGGGAGGACACACAGGAGGGAGAGAGAGGCATGGGAAGGTGCCGAGGCCCTTTGGGTGGCAACTGAGGTAAGGAGCTCAGCAGATTCTTAGTTCGGAGCAGAAAGTGCAGAACTTCCGCACTGATTCAGAGTGGGGTAAGTATCTAAGAATGCAGGAGAGAATCCTGAGGAGTGTGGCCTGGCCTTCTCCAGGTGATGATTTCATAGGCGTCCCCCATTTCTTCTTGAGTCGATACTGATGACCCCCTACCCTTTTCTCAAGGGTCTAGGCCAAGCAGGCGTTGACAGGGGAGGAGAAAAGGGACCCTTTAGGGCCAGGACCCCAAGGCTGGCACGGTGCCTGCTTAGGGAGGAGGGACTAAAGGCCCAGCCCTTGTCAGCATCCCGGCCGGCACTTCGGAGGCAATTAGCAGCCCAGCTGAGCTAATCCCCCCGCCTGGCAGGGCCAACACAAACAGGCCCAGGCAGGGTGTACACTCGCCTCCCTGTTTGCGGAGGGGCCCGGTGGTCCGCCAAGAACAACATCTGTAACCCGGGGCTTTCTCTGGGTTAAAAGCAGGACCCAGCCTTACTGAAGGATTGACAGTGCCCAACAGAGCATGCTCTGGCCAGATACCCTAGCTGCCCCAGAAAGACTGCCACTGTTCCCAAGCTTTGGGCCAGCAGGGAAGAGGAAGCTGGACACAAGGAGCCATGCATTCTGATTCAGCACATGCCTCCACCCATGCCACCTGTGAGGGGGAAGGCCTGTGCCATCTTGGCCAACCTAACAGCTAAGGCCAGCAGGAGCTGGATCCTTTGGTCTGGCCCAAGGATGCATGCTCCATGCTGGATTGGGAGCCAATGGGCAGGTCACACCAGGCCCTTGCCTTCAAAAAGTTGTCACCAATCTAGTCAAAGAACAGATTGGGTCCTGGAGCATGGCCAAAATCTAACCCCATCAGCATCCTCATGTCCTGGTGAAGTTAATGGTGAATTCCCAAAACAAAGGGGAGGGCTAGTACATGAGAAGAAACAAGCAGAGACCCAAAGACTGGCAAATGGAGGAGGGAGATGGTGCCAAGGAAGACAGCCACAAGATGGGGTTTGAGGAGAGGGGCTATTCTGTCCGCTTAGACAGCTCGGCTCAGTGATCACTGGGACAGACAAGTCCCTTCTCAGACCCCACTTCTGGATTCCAGACAAGTTTCACCTTCATCAGACCTACTAAGTCTGGGATATCTTTTTAGGGCCACGCCCTCTACTTTCAGTTTGGTTCTTTACCTGCCCAAAGACTCCTGCTCCTCACCCACTGTGTCTTCACAGGGCTCCTGTGAGACACTGACTATATGTGGACCTTGAAAGACAACAGCCTCGTTGGAGCTTCCACCCAGGAAAGTGAGAACCACACCTCTGACTGACTGGGCCAGGTCCCCTTGGGTCACTGAGTGGGTCACCAGTGCTCAGCACAACCATCTTCAGGGCACCTCATCCACTGTGGATCGGGCCCACATGAAACCGACCAGCGTCTGTCTTGGACACAAGCAAATAGCTGAACGTAAGGATTTCCTGTGAGACAGGCCAGTACTGAAGCAGGCATGAGTTCTGTGCACGATAAAGCTGAAGACTGAAGCCACAGAAGGGAAGACACTTGCTTAAGGACCAAGCCCAGAGCTTTGGCTTTCTGATCAGGTGCCAGTTTGTCAGCAGAGGCCCTGCCCAGTGCCACCAGCCTCTCCTGTAAGTCTGCCAGTGCCCTACACTTGCTTCTGATGACGGAGCCTTGAGTCTCCCCCCCCCCCCCCAACACAGCGGCGTCTATGGCTGTGTAGATCTCCACAAAGGAACCTGCACACAGCTTTCTCTTCAAGGTACGGGGTGAGGAAGCTGGAGCAGGAAACAGGAGCCCTCTGCAGCTGCCACCCAGACGGTATGGCAGACTCTAGTCCCTGTTCCAAACCTGCCAGATAGACTGTCATGTTCTTGCTGGTAGGACACAGGGGCTGACCACGTACCAAACCCTTTACTCCTTTTGGGCTATGTGACACTTGGCTCTAGAACAGCAGTTCTCTCCACTCTGAGGGTAACGACCCTTTCACAGGGGACACCTAAGACCATCAGAAAACACAGATATTTATAATTCATAACAGTAGCAAAATTACAGTTATAAAGTAATGATGAAATAACTTTATGGTTGTGGGTCACCACAGCGTGAGGAATTGTATTAAAGGATTATAGCATTGGGAAGGCTGAGAACTACTGCTCTGGAGAACTCAGCATAGTCCAAGGAATACAGATGAGAGGAGTCCTTTTCCCCTATAGTTCAAGCAAAAAAAGAGGTTGCATCCAAAACAGCTATTTCACTGGGAAACTGAAGAACAAACCATAGAAGCCCAGAAACAAGCAGACCCCTCGACAGGGCTGACTCAGCTAGCACCTAACTGGAGCCCGGAGACTTGCAGCCTGCCTCCTGACAGCTCCTCGGCCGGCAGCCTGCAGAACCGAAGCAATTCAGTAACTTCTGGCTCCCTCCTAAAAATAGATGAAGGCCACGGAGCCAGAGCCAGACTGGAGCTTCTGAAGTTTGTGTCTGTGCACCCACTCTCCATCTCTCTACTATAGAACACCAAGTCAGGACTATGGTGGAGTCTGTTGGCTGAGAAGACCCCTGAAAGGTACAGATGACAGTCACAAGCCAGTAAGCATTCTGGCCCTTTCCTTAGCAGTCAGGAAGTGTGTGGTGGGACAGAAAGGGTGGCACTGTGGGGCCCTGGTCTCACAGGCTCAGCAGGCACTAGGACTGCTGGGTCTTCTTTCTCTCTGGATCCCCTCATCCCTCCCTCCTTCCATCTTCCAGCCCCTCCTGCAGCATGGACTCCTCGCCACCCCCAACCACCCCCATCCCTTTCTTAAACAGTGGTAGAGCCGCCTGTGACAGGCAGGCAGCTCCCCTCCTGATCACCATGGAGCTGGGGCAGATCTAGCAGACTGCGATGATGTGGGTCTGCTATGAAGTCAGACTGATCGAGAAAGAGGCCGAGAGCAAGGGCAGCTCGGTCATTCAAATCAGGAGGCGGCAAGGGGAACCCCAGAACCACCCTTCCAAACAACAGGCATGGAGTGGTAAGAGAAGTCTGGGAGCTAAAGCTGCAGAGATCTGGGTGTGGATCCTTCCTGCCCCGACCTGGCCTGGTGACCTCAGCTGGGTTAGCTCCCGTGAGCCTTAGGTCATCATGAGGACTGAACCATGGTATCCAGGAAGTAGTTCCCTCTCCTGTCATCTTTTGCAAGGGGCCACGCACTGTCCTCCACCTCAGGCCAATGGGCACAGTCGGACATTGATGATGATGATGGCACGCATCTGAGAGATATTCAATGGAGCATGTGACTGCTAGTCCTCAAATTGCTCAGATGCCCACTTTCAACCAGAGCAGACCCTAGTTTGGAAAGAGTACCAGCAGAAGGGGAGAAACGAGAAGAGACTCCCATCCAATTAGCTCTCCAAAGCCCCATCGAGCTTCCCCAGTAGAGGAGGAGGATCTGGATATAGGGAGAAACAGCTGCTGCTGCCTTCAAATGTAACCAAAAACAAATCAATAGCAGTTTCCAAGTGGACATTTTGGGCCATGTATCCCTCTGGCTATCAGCTACTCTGTCACTCCCCTTAGGGCTGTCTGGGGGGGGAAGAGCTTTGGTGTTAGCAAACCCCAATTCTTCAACTTCCTAGCTGTAGGAAGGATACCCACATTGACGATAAAGGCACACAATCACCTGGCCCACAGTGCGACACGATGCACTTCAACACTCATACACTGTACCTGCGCCCCACCCATGCAATCCTTCAGAGTGGGATATGGTACCTCAATTCCACAGAGAGGAGCACTGAATAACGGTCAGATGAACTGAGGTATGAAGCTGGGGAAGACTGCCCAATGGTGCAAGGCAGACTGAACCGACAAGAGAAAGCAGGGGAGTGGGCTCTGCTCTGTCCCAGTTGAGTTCGGTGCCCGTTACTCCAGACCAGTGTTTCCCAACCTTCCTAATGCTGTGACCCCTTAATACAGCTCATGTTGTAGTGACCCCAACCATAAAATTATTTCATGGCTGCTTTATAACTGTAGTTTTGCTGCTGTTATGAATCATAATGTAAATATCTGATATGCGACCCCCAAGGCAGTCACATGACCCACAGGTTGAGAGATGCTGCCCTAGACTCCTCCTCCTCCAGAACAAAAGAACCCTCCCTCTGGCCACTCTCCCTAAAGGCCAGGACCCTGTAATTCCCTTTCCAGGGCCCCAGAAGCGAGCTTTGGCCTGGTCTGTGACCCCTGGTTCCAACATAAGGCCTCCCTGGAAAGCCAACCTCTGTGTCTTTATTATAAATGACGCCCTGAATGGCCATCTGACCCATCCTGTCTCCTGGCCTCATCTCCAAGTTCCTGAAGCCACAGCCAAACACAACAGTGTGAGCTTGTTTCTTAGGGGCCCAGAATAGAAGGCTCCCCAGCACCTGGGAGCAGCTGGACACTAGAACTCAAGGACTACGGCTGGTCTCCTCATCCTGTGCCAAGTGCATCTATAAACAAGGCTTCTCAATGGCTCCCTGCAGCTGCTCCCCACGGGGTCAAAGGGAGAGAAACGGGCTAGAATCGGGCAGCCTATAGCTCACTCGTAAGGACTAAGCTGGCAGGGTCTGGTCTTAAAGGTAGACCCTGGGTTCAGTGAAGCTTTTCACTGCTAGCCTCATGTCCCTAGCCTCAGATGGGTGCACTAGTGTCCAGGACTGCTGTCTTGTGCCAAGCTCCTGGGACCCCATGGAGCCTGTGTCACTGCTGTAGGTCCCACTGTTTTACAAGCTGGCGGGGAGAATGAGCTCCATAGGGTGGAGATGCCTGGATGCTGGGCTGTTGTGCGTGATCCTGTTTGCTATAAAACAGCCAGACATTCCTAGGACCTGGAATCACGCCGAGGCCGTGGAGCTAGCCTTCCCGGCCATATATCTCCAGGCGGGGGGACAGGCCTGAGACATCTGAGATAATAAAGACATGACTGTCTCAGCCCTGGGGATTGTCTCCCCTTTGTCCCAGGGCTCAGCAGCCAGCAAGTTTAAAGAGATCCTCCCCCTTCTCCTGGGAAAGTACACTTCCATCAGATTCTATGGCCCATGGGGTTAGCTTCCCAAGAGCCAGGCCTGGGCTGGACTCCTGTTCCCAGCTCAGCAGAGCACGAGACGATCAAGGGCCAGCCTTTAGCAACATACAAAAGAGGCTGGCTAACTAGGCAGTGATCACTCACACCACAAGCATGGTCTGACAACCACTCTCTGTACATACCTCTCTAGTTCTCAACTGCCCTATGACACAGGACCTAACTTTGAGGGCTTTTTAAAAGTCATGTCTATTGGGTGGCAGACAGTGAACATGATTTCACAAATGCATTTTGAAGATATGGACTTATTCTTCCCATGTCTGTATCAGGGTGCTTTACTCTAAAGCCTGTGACTCCTGGAGTAATTTTCATGCTGGTTTTGATCCTTCCCTATGCTCCCCCTTCCCTAGCTTCCAGTGTCTCTACCTCATGGGAGGGGAGGCTTCCCTTTAACGTCTGAAGGAGAAAATCCATACAAGGGAGGCAAACCCAGAAGCCAAAGCCACAGCCTTGTGTCCCCTGAGTCACTCCCATCTCAGTATGACCAAGTAATGGCAATAGCCTGTCACTAGGGTGAGTGGCTTAGTGAAGGGAGCACAGGGCCATGAGAGGAGCAAAGGATGAAGCTGGGACAGTTTGTGACTTGGAAGGTTGGACCTGACCTTTCCTCAGTGGCTGGAATGAGGGATCACAGACACATAGAAGCAGAGGGAGCATTGGCCACAGAACCTACCAGTCCTGGTTCAACCTGAGAAATCTTGTAAAGCTCAACTGTAAGCCAGTTTTCTCATTTGCAAAATAAATACCTGTCCCACTGGCCATACAGGCCCTTGCAAAGATGACAGGAAAGCGCCTTGTGACAGCTTTACAAACAGATGACATCACAGCCCACATGTGCTTTTCCCCTCTGTTTTCTTTTGCATTCCTGATGTCCCCTTCTCCCTCCTTTTCTTGTCAAACATCTGATCTCAACATGTTCACTTTCATATTAGCTCAACATGCACAAAAACCTAGGAATGATTCTTCTAGTGCAGCCACACACAAAAAGGGGGCCAAGGAAGGGCTCAAACACCTGCTAAGACAACAGACACATCCCCAGTGTAAGCTCGGAGCCAGCAGGAACAGACCTGCTAAGGCACAAGAAGGGCCAAGATCTGTCTTCTACTGTCAATCAAAGCTCTCAGCCTCCCCAGACACTCTCACCTAACAGCAGAGCCCGGGCAGCACAGGGCAGTGTCCTCCTAATCCAGCCTTTCCTCACGGGACCCACGGATGTCCCCAGGAGACTTCCAGCTGCAGATCGAGCCATCTAGCCTCACCCTATTTTCCTTATCCTCTATCTATAGGCCTCTGCAAGCCAGGGAGCCTCTACTCTATTAGGTACACATCTGCCCTCCCTGGGAACAGAAGGCCACTAAGAGAAACCAAAGTGTAGAAAACCCTAAGTGGCCAAGAAACTGGCCACTTTGAACCACAAGAGAACATGGAGGCCATCTGAGCTGTGAGTCCAGATACAAGCTCTCAGAGTTCTACTTGCAACCAGTCCTGAAATAAACCAATTCCTCCTAAGGCCCCAACTACATTTCAGTATTGCTAAGTCTGTCTACAACAGAGGCTATTTCAGATGAAAAGCTCCCCAGAGGCAGTCAACATCAAAAACTTATCGCGGCTCAATTAGAAAAAGATGATCCTGGCTGAAGGTCACCTGAAAGGAGAACGAACTCCTGAGACCCAGGCTCACTGGGGCCTAGGGGACCGGCAAGCAGTCTGTTTGAGAACTGGAAACAGGATCCTTGAGGATAGTGGGGCTTCTCAGAAGTTAAAAGTAAGGCTGCAGGTTAAAGGTGACAAGACTGCAGACAGCGAGCTCTTTTCGTTGTAGATACTGTGCCTCGTGAAGTCCTAGGCAACAACCGCCAGCCTTTTCTTATTGTTTTTCTGCCACCTAGTGGATGTTCTCCATCATTACAGAGCTACTTCAAAGCCATTTTCTTTGGTCCTTGGTGTCATTCAGACATGGGTACTGAGCGATTTCTGACCTTCATTACTTCCCAACACTTGCAAGACAGGCAAATGCCCTTTGCAGTCAAGGCAGTGGTCTGACCCCTCCTACCACTGCAACCTTTTAATAGAGTTCCTCGTGTTGTGGTGACCCCCCCCAACCATAAAATTACTTTGTACCTACTTCATAATTTTACTAGCTATGAATGGTAATGTATATATCTGATATACATCCCCAAAGGAGATTGAGAACTGCTGAGTAGAGAAACAGAGGTCATGCCAGGCTGCAGAAGACAACAGAAAACACACTGCCAAAGTCTCCCTCATGCAACATAATTAATTGCTTCTGCAGAGATGGGGAGCTCCAAACTCAGAGCACCTTCAGTTTTTCTCCAGGTCTATATGCTGATGCTCCCTCTGGCAGTTACCAGCAGTCAAGCAGAAGGCACCAGACTCCTCTAGCCCCAAACACACATTGGCCCACTCTCAAGCTTCCCATTAAATTAAAGGGCCATATGCAAAATGTACTTGGGTTCACTGGAGGGATAACAGCCAAAAAGTGGAAACAGAGTGTCACTGACTAGTGTATCAATAAGCAAAATGCAACAGTCACAAACAGACATAAAGAATGAGACAGGTTGAGGCTCAGTAGCAGAGCTTGCCTTGAATTCATGAGGGGAGGGGATGAATTAGTTACACAAGGCCCTTGAAAACATGCTAAGTGAAAGAAGCCAGGCACAAAATATCACACGCTGTAGCATCTCCACGGAGAGAACTTTTCAGTGGCAGAGACAGCCTTGGGGCTGTTTAGGACTAGAAAGAAGGGGCGGGGACTTCCAAAGGAATAGCTCAGCGGCTTCTTTATGAAATACAAAGTTCTGGAATACCCGTGGACTTCAGAGTAGGGGCCTCCTGCCAGCTGATTCCTCAGACTTAGGATTTCAGACAGGCTATAGAGTCCCCAAAGTTAAGGGGGTGGATTGGGGGTGTTTCTTATGATCCCGGCTTTATGTGATCTTAGAATTACTATGAATTCTAAACATGGTCAGATTCATTGCCCATATTTCCCGATCTTTCCTTTCCTGAAGATGTGCTCTGCCCACTCTAACAGAGGACCATGTACCAGTGGAGATAATACGTGAAGGCTCTAAGCCAGACCAGAGCAAGACATCAGGAGCACAGCTCTCCCCTCACCTCTTCCAAGGACTTCGGTAGAGTCTAGTTAGGCTGAACCTTCAGCAAAAATCTGCTTCAGGAGAACCTGCTGTGCTGTAACCAAGTCCAAGGACGTATGACCCAGGTTAGCCTTGCCGATAAATGAGCATTAATCAAATTCAAGCTGTCCTCTAAGAAACTGAGGACCTGGAGATAAACCTGGGTTTCTTCTCAGTATATAAAACCTTTCCTAAAAAAAACAAAAAAAAACAAAAAACAAAAAAAAAAGCCGGGTAGTGGTGGCGCACGCCTTTAATCCCAGCGCTTGGGAGGCAGAGGCAGGCGGATTTCTGAGTTCAAGGCCAGCCTGGTCTACAGATTGAGTTCCAGGACAGCCAGGACTACACAGAGAAACCGTGTCTCGGAAAAAAACAAACAAAAAAAAACCCTTTCCTAACAGCTGTGCTTGTAAATAATCGTTTAAACACGTACACGCATGCACCAAGAACAAGGGATATAGCTCAGCTAATAGAGTGCAGGTGTTTGCCTAGCATGTACCAGACCCTAGGCTCGATTCCCAGCACAGCATAAATCAAGCATGGTGGTACATACCTGCTCAGAGGTGGAAGAAGTACCTGAAGTTATCTATCCACAGCCAGCAGAACCTTCTTAGGGTTGTTGGGAGTAATGTTCTCCTCTAATCCCAGGATTTGGAAGACTGAGGCAACTGGATCCATATGAGTTCAAGTTCAGCCTTCTCTACATGGTAAGTTCCAGGCCGGCCCAAGCTATTAAAATGGGGGGTGGGGGGTGGTGAGGGGATCTAGGAAGCTAGCGTCAACCCTACACCAATGGTATTTAAATCTCTTGACAACCCCTCACAGAGCACACCACCAGTTTGTTCAGGGAAAGCAGGCCACAGTGCAGCGCAAAACTGATAAGCCATGAGCTACAGGAGTCCCTTTACACTAGCTTTTGCTTCTGTAATGGGGTTCCACCACACAAATCAAATACCCCAAAGAGAACCTGGGTCTCTAACTCCCAGAGCTTCTTCCAGTGGTGGTGTCAGGGCAGGGGAAGAAGGGGAACATCAGGGGAATAAGGAAAAGGAAAAGAAAAAGAAAAGAAACCCTGTAGCAGACAGCACAACCAGGGCTCAAGGTCCCTGAGGGTCTTGGAATAAGCTGTCAGCCAAGACAGTCCTGAGCAGCAGAAGCACTAAGTGCAGACTCGCTGCTGCCAGCTAAACTGTTGCCACGGAAGGCCGGAGAGGATTAACAGACTTAACTCTGCAGGTGGAAGGCTGGATCTAACTCCAGTACCTCCATGCCCTCAGTCAACAGCAAAGGGATTCCTTGCAGAAGTGCTTCAGAATCAAGCCCCAAATCCCCTTTCATCAGACCAGGACAGTCTTCAATGCTCCCCAAAGGCCACCCCAGTGCTCCCTGGTAAGTCCAAAGCTTCAGGCACATTCCCCACACCTTCAGAACTGACTGGAGACAGAGAAGAGGGAGGAACTGCGGACCCTCACTCCCAAGGCAGCCAAAGGGCAGGAGTCAACAGACTCTTCTGGCCCTGCTTGACAATGGCAACAAAAGGATGATGGTACCCATGCCTTTATGGCTTTACATAAAATAATTCTCTACTCTCAACAAAGCACAACTACCTCCATCTCACACAGGAAAATGATTATGTGCCTCAATTCAGAGACCAAGTGAGCAGCAGAGCCAAACTTAAGCCCTAAGCCTCAGTGTGCAACCTGCACAGCAGCACAATGCCAAGCTGCCTAACTTTACTCTCACCAGCTCCCTGCCTTTCTCCTCAGGGATGCCACAAGGTCAGGTAAACCCAAACATGGCTTGAGTCTCTGTTAGGAAAGATGCAGCTCCATCCACCTGTCACCTCAATTCAGGTTAACAACTGAAGGAAGGGATGGAGACAGATTAGAGCCCGATTCCCACCCCCAGCCTTGGGTGCGCACCTAGGCCCAGCCTCCTAAGTGTTAGAGTTACATCTACACCACTACTACAGAGTCACCTCGAGATACCGAGACACTGGAAACTTTACAGGTTGAAAAGCTCTGCTCTAAGTCATGAAGGGAAAGGAGGGTATCTTACTCTTGTGCTAGCCCTAAAGCACTTTTCCCAAAATGCTGCATCCCAGATCACCTGCCCTTGACAGGAAGCCTCTTTCATGCTTTGTCGGGCACATTTTTTCAGTCATATGATTAGTCACAGCCATACGGTTACTTCTACAGAATACTAGTCAAACCCGCAGGTTCCAATTCAGAAAGGGAATCAGAGGCCCTCTCTAGTCAGTGAAGGTTATCAACTTCACGGGCTATTATAGACTTCAGTGTGATACATATTCTGCACTCAACACAGCTATTACCCCACTAGCAAACACGTGTCACTTCTTGTATGGCCCTCTGAGTGTCACGTGCTGCCCGTTACTATGCTCACTTCTTGAGGGCCATCGAGAGCCAATGCTTCACACTGTGCACACCTGTTTCCATGCTGCGGTGGCATGGGACTGCTGGCTACCCTCAGCATGCCCAGGCACTCCACTATTTAGTCAGATTCTCCCACCCAGAAATCCTTAGCTATGCACCTAACTCATACATCTACACATGCCCGTATCACATTGTTACCGCATGCCAATTATAAGAACAATTAAATGCCATTGTTGGGAGCAGCTGGGCAAGCAACTACCACTGCGCTATGTCCCCAGCCCTGAAACATCACTTTCTGCAGAAGCTTTCCTGTTTTATTTCACCCGGCTTATCCACAGCTAGCCCTGATTTCTCCTGCAGTGTTCAGTAACTCCCCTGCTTCCTTTCATTCTCTGACAGCTTTCATCCCAGCTTCTATCTCAAAGGCCTCTCAACAATTTTTAAAAAGTGCACTGTCTCTACACAAAAGTCATTTGGGAAATGTCTAGTATTTAGTATAAAGATGTCAACTAAGCATTTCTTGCTTCTTCCAGCAGGATCCTTGTGCTGGCCAGCCTGAGCAAGACAGTCCTTGTCACTGAGACAGAGAACCACACAGCTTGTCTGATCTTCACACACTGATTATCCAGGGACATCAAAAAGGAGAGAAACCATTTCAGAGAGCAAGATCTCTGGAATTCATCAAGAACTACATACTGTGCATATGATGTACTTCTATGAAATTAGAGTTGTACAGAAATGACCACTTCATCTCAGGCTCTTCCTAAAGGAAGCGAAATTCCCTACACTGTTAATATTCTTCTCAAAAAAAAATAAATAAATAAACAACAACAACAACAACAACAAAAAAAAACCCTGGATCTGGGCCTGGGGTTCCAGCTCAGTCAGTAGAGCGCTTGCCTGCCGTGCACAAGTCCCCAGGTCTGATCTTCAGCACTGCATGAATGTGGCAGTCCAACCTTGTAATCACACCTTGCGGAAGGAAATCTTTCTCAGATATATACAAATTAATCTTTCTCAGATATAATCAAAGTTCAAGGTCAGCACAGGATCCAAGAGACCTTGCCTGGAATTCATGAGCTCTGAAAGAACAAACAAGTCAATAGCTGGCCAGAGGAAACATGAAGTATCTGACACACACCACAGTGGCGCCAGTCACCACGTCATGTACCATGTACCCCACTGCAATGTAACTCTACAAGCTGCTTATGCTGCACAGCAAGGGCTATGATCTCATTCAGTCCTAAAGCCCGCTGTAGAATCAACCATTACTCCCAACCGGCTGAAGTTCCAAGGGTATTCACAGCACTACGCCAAGGCTGCATAGCAGTCAAGGCTCTGCATCATTTCCCTAAGTTCCACAGATTCTACAATTTGATTGCCTGTGGAATGTCTAGACTAGGTCTCAACTTCTTGAAGAATTCACTAGTTTTCCCAGCCCAGCAAGATACTTAAAGTCAACTCTCTGACTTTCTGACATTGATTTTAAAAAAATTAAAATCCCAGTAAGGAACTGGTATCCAAATGAGAGTGCAATCTGGAGTCAACTGCCAGAGTTTGAACCTAAATTTCCCACTAGATGGAGCTAATCTCAACCATCCAAGAAACTCTTGTCAGAAACTAGGGCCAGAATTAAGTTTTAAAGAACTTGACAGTGTGGTATTAGCACAGGCCTTCCTTTCCACCCTCCTAAAACCGCTCCGAAGCTCATGATCACAAAGCAAAGGTAAAGCTTTTCAGTTCAGGCTTGTAGCTCAGTAACAACCCTCTAGTTCCTGCCTCTGGGACTGGCCAGATACCTCATGTATAGGTAACCACAGTCAAGACACAGAAGCTCAGACTCCACCCTAATCAAATACTAACTGATCATCAAGCTAACCCACAAAAGCAGGCACTACTGTTTAATCCTTTACAGCTAAAATTCAACCCTAAACCAGGCAGTGGTGGTGCATGCCTTTCAAGAAGCAGAGGCAGGCAGCTCTCGAGTTCATGAGGCCAGCCTGGTCTACAGAGCAAGTTCCAGGGTAGCCAGAGCTATACAGAGAAACCCTGTCTCAAAAAACAAACAAAATCAACCCTAAATAATCAGGGATTAAAAAAAAAAAAAAAAAAAAAACCCTCAAAAGAGAGATTGTCAGCAAGAGGACAAAGCAGCCATTGTTTCTATACATTGCCCAAAAGCCCACCTTAGCTTATGGAACAGTTTTCACTCATATTCATCTCTAACATTAATTCATATCACCTGGAATCTGCTACTGTATTCCCTCTGTGGGCTGAACTGAAATAGTGCTATGGAGAAACTACAACTTCCAAGAAAACTCTAGACAGCACACCATCAGGTACTACAAAAATGAGTTCGCTAAAATAACTCACTTCACACGCTCTCCCAACTGAAACAGGGCAGAGATCCGCTAGCCCTCACTCGACCAAGGTTCTAGGTCAAATGATCCTGAACTCTACTTGCAGGCCCCTCAATCACCGTCTGGCCTTCCAGTGATGCCTACTTCATTCTCCTTTGAGGTTTAAGACACAAAGAGTAACTGAGACAGCTCACTGTCAGCTTTTACAGTGTCCTGTTCCAGACCCCCATAAAGGCACCTGGAAGCCTTCAGTCACTGTCTTAAACCAGCAGTTACTTTGGATTGCAGACCATCCAGAGCCTGCCAAACAGATCACACCAAGATGAGATCATCCCCAGCAGGAGCCATCAACTCTGGGAACCAGAATAGTGCCTCAGGCAGTAACTTCACCTGCAGAACCTGACTCAAGGACCAATCAGACCACACCTTGACCAGAGGCTTAATTATGCATACCTCCCTACCACACCCAATTCTTCCTCTAAATTTCTTTAAAGCTTCAATCATTATTACCCCCAAGGATGGACTTGGAGTCAATATACCCCCTTTTCAGTATTTACCAACATGGCCTTTCTCTCTTTTGGCACTATTCATACCTTTGGTTGGTATATGGGGATGAGGGTGTTGAATGGCTAAGATTAGCACATTGAACCTCCTGGTATCTGACTGAATACTCCAGTGAAAGTAGTCTCTCTAACAATAAGCATACAGAGAGCTACTTTACAGGCCAGGAACTCATACACTCCCTCCAGAGGGCAGCACATTAGGATCAGCACTTCAGCTTCAATACAAGGGAGGCTTATCTGCCTACAGACAGTGGCCAGGGACTAGAGCTCCCGGGAAATGCTGCGGGTCAGGATGCCTCTGATTTGTACTCTAATAGGTAACAGAGTATTCACCTTTACCTTCAAAACCTGTCCTTTCTATTTCAAAGAAAGAATGCAATGAAGACCCATGACACCACACTTACTGCAGGGTCTTTCTTTACATCCTGGCCACATTAGTCTGCACAATTATTTTAAACCTCCCCTATTAGACATATATTTCAGACTTCCTGCAATACAGGACTCTAATATATGTATCTATAACAGACAAGTTTCTACTGTCACAAGTGCTGATGGTGTACTCCAGTGAAAGTAGTCTGACAATAGCATACTTTATAGGCCACAAACTCAGCCACTCTCTCCAGAAGGCAGCTCATTAGGATCAGCACCTCATTGAAAGAAAGGCTTGTATGTGCCTGAGGGTCAGTGATCCCTTATGGAGAGCAGAGAGTGGCCAGGGACCATCCGGTCAATAGCTGGCTCTAACGCCCACACTACCCAAAGACAACAAGACAGTATGAAGACAGTCCAGGAAAAACCAAACCGGAAAGCAGCGCTCAGCACTGAGGAGACTAGGATGGGTCCTATTACTCAAACCTGGGGCCAATAACTTGAAGGTAAACACTGATGAGGGAAAGTCCTCCTGGGCCCAGCTGTCATACAGTTATGTAAGGAAAAGGTGTCTAAACTGCCTCATTTTCTTCACCACACACAGAAGTAACAGATTATATGAACTACTCTAGGTTCTGTGATTACAAAATACTGTGTAAGGACCACAGAACTGCTCTCACACCTAGCTATCCTCAGCCTGTTTTAAACTCTCCTTCCTAAACTGACATAAAGTAACAACCACCTCAACAGAGGTGGAGCTTTGCTCAGTAGTTTAGAGCATTGGCTCCACCTCCAGACACCTAGGTTCAATTCCTATCGCCCATTCCTCCAGTCCCAAGGGATCTGACGCCCTCTTCTGACAGCCCCAGATACTACATGCATGCCGTACATGCAGGCAAAACACCCAAAAATAAAACTATGAGAAACTGGACGTGATGGCGCATGCCTTTAATCCCAGCAGTTGAGAAGCAGAAGAGGGAGGAATTCTATGCATTAAGGTCAGCCTGGTTTACAAAGCAAGTTCCAGGCCAGCCAGAGCTACACAATGAAAATCTTGTTTCAAAAAAAGTTAAGAGAAAGAAGGGGGTGAGGGAGAAAAAAGCAAGATTACTAGTGCAGTTACAATGTCCTTCAAAGTCCTATGGGAGTTGAAAAAGGCCCAAATGCCAATCATGCCTTCCAGATGACTGTGGGCACACATACAGCAAACAGAGTGAACAAAGCAACCTATGGGGTATCCAGATAGAAATCTCTTACCCTGCCCGCTTACACAGACACTGCTCGACACTCATTCTCCAGTGTCCAATATAAGACATAGCCTCATTAAACACTGGGAAATAAATGTGTCATGGTATGCACTCAGGCAAGCCTCTGACTGGCTTGGGAGCAGTTCAAAGGAGGATGAGACCACATGGTTAGTCAAGAAGAGGCAGCTGTCAAAACTGTGAGGGAAAGAAACTTCCAACTAGCAGACAGGTGTTAGCTACTCGATTCTCTGCTATAGTCTACAGGGCATTAAGCGTTTTGTTTTATTTAGACAGAGTCTATGCAGCCCCGGATGTGCTAAAACTGTGTAGACCAGGCTGGCCTCATACAGAGATCTGCCTCCTGGGTACTGAGATTAAAGGTGTGCACTACTATACCCGGCTTACATAATGTGCTCTTGAATACACTATTAAATTTACCAAATAATTGAGAATGAGGAGTATTTCCAGCTAGCTTAGCCACAGAATGAGAAAATCTGTATGTATTTTTGAATGTAGCCCCCTCCCACCCCCAACATACTGCAGCCCATGAGAAGTCCACTCATGGGCAGTCATTGCTCTCTAGGGCTAGGTCTGGGATGAGGAATAAAGCCCAACTGAGTACAACCTGAAACTGGAGGTGCGCGCAAATGATTCAACAGCAACAAGATAAAAATAAACACTATAAGCCGGGCAGTGGTAGCGCAAGATTTTAATCCCAGCACTTGGGAGGCAGAGGCAGGCGTATTTCTGAGTTCGAGGCCAGCCTGGTCTACGGAGTGAGTTCCAGGACAGCCAGGGCTACACAGAGAAACCCTGTCTCGAAAAAAACCAAACAAACAAAAAAAAAAACACTATAAACTTGTGGTTTATAGCACATTACTGCGGCCATGGCTACTGGTGAGGCTTTAAAGAAGTGAGGCACTTTGCAAAGACGCACAACGATGCCTTAAACAGCAGTGGAAAGAAAACACACCCATGGAGGTATCCAGTTTTTCTATGTAATTATGTCCCATGCTCTGAAGCTGGGTGGGCACGGGGAATGGTTTATAGAGAACAAGGAAACCTAAACCAGGAGTGGGACTGGAAGCCCCTTTCTTCATACTCACAGTCTGATGAATTGTCATTATTCCTGACAGGTTACAGAGTAAAGATGGTACCTTTCCCAGTTACATAACAGAATTCCATCTAAGGAGGAAAGCTTGCTTTTTACCTGTTTGTTTGGGGGAGGGGGCTCACAATGTGCTGGGGGCATGAGTGAGACTTGCCTCAAACTTCATATATAGCCAAGGATGACAGTGAACTTCTGATTCTCCTGGGCACATGCCACTGTTGTTTTCAATCCTTAAGCAGAACCACTGTGTACAGTTTGGTTTTGAGACCGTCTTGTATAATCCAGGCAGATGAAGATGACCTTGAACACCTCATCTTCCTACTTCTATCTCCTTCGTTGGAGATGGAAAATGGGGCTTCAAGCATACTGAGCAAGCATTCTACCAAGTCACCTTGCATTCCTGTATGTATATTCCCCTAACACACACACACACACACACACACACACACACACACACTCTCTCTCTCTCTCTCTCTCTCTCTCTCTCTTTCTCTCTCTCGTCTTTAAAGTTGAACATGCCATGACTCTAACCCGCCCACACTAGAGTAGTATCCCTCACTCACCAAGCCAAGACCATAAACACGTTTATTGAGTCAAAGAAAGCAGTATTTATATAGAAAAATCACATTACCTCCATCTATTTGCCTCCCATATTTTCTAATTAAGAAAAAGCCAAAATGAAAAGTACTTAAATTTAAGCTCAATTACCTGTCACCCTTAATCTTCTAATGTGTATAAATCTGCCAGCACTGCCAAGAATGATGGTGCTCACCTTTAATCTTAGCACCCAGGAGAAGAGGCAGGTGAACCTCTCTGAGTTCAAGGACAGCCTGGTCTATATACCAAGTTCCAAGCCAGCTGGGACTACATAGCAAGACCCTGTCTCAAAAATGTGCTGAGACAATCACATGACCTATTTTTCTATATTCACTCTTAAAATCATATGCTTATCCAATGACTACTTTCAGAGCCAAACCTTGGGCTAATAAACAGCATTCTAAGTCAGGCATAGAACAATACTGAAGGACTCACAGCTACTATACTAAGATGCTGGGATATAAATCTCTTTTCTCCAAAATATCATGGCAATATCCAGTTACCTCTCCCTAGAACGGTCAAAAAGAAGCATGATGCACTGGTTAAAACATGCAAAGGTGGCAGCAAGTCGGCTCAACTGGTTAAGACACTTGCTACCAAGCTTGAAGACCTAAGTTCAATCATGGCGACCCACCTGGTGAAGGAGAGACTCTTATTGGTTGTTCTCTGACCTCCATTCATGTGCCATGGCATGCTCATACACACACTCACAAAACAGAAAAGAAATGTAACAAAACTCAACAAAGCTTCACTGTGCCTTTCCAAGCCCCTTCACAGCCATGCCTGCTTAGTTCTAACATAACATGCAGTCATGCCCAACCTGAATCCCCACAAGGGACCGAAACTACACAGCACTGGATTAATGTTCTAAGGGTCTCACACCATCAGTATAATGCAATTGAGGTAAACACATCATTTTTGCCAACCAAAGAAAATGAATCATACTGACAAAACAACTTTTGTAATATGAGGGGAACGACAATCTAGGAGCAGTGTTTCTCAGACTTGCTTGCATTTTATTTTAGATGCCCAGAAAACTACTTTTAAGATTTTACTATACAAGCTATACTTTAATGCAGGCAGGCTAGGGCAAGTAGTCTACTTTCCCACCGCACTACAGGAATATGCTAATGCTGCCTTCCATGAGGTAAGCGCTTCACAAATATTTCTGCACTTACTACTCTGACCTACTCAGCATACAAGGTGAGAAGTTTCAGAACTGGCTGTCAATTTTAGGAGAGAAGGCATAAACCTAAACATATGGAGGTAAACAACTCAAGCTTACTGTCAGAAAACAAAAATAAAGCTTTAACATTTTATACCAAATTCTGTTAGATGTTGATGTCATGTAAGAGTCACACCCTCACTTCTAAATACCTGAAAAGTAAGAGACGGAGGAAAAGAACCACCTTCAGGCTCACTTGTGAAGGGTTTTGTCTGTTTAATACATCTGAAAAGAAGTCATATACAAAGAGTTGAGACACAAGAAAGCATCGGTTCGGCACTAACGAATCCACAAGAATCAGGACTGGGGAAGGAGATTACCTAAACATTTTTAAAAACTGGAACCTGCAAACAAAATAATCTGATAAAGTCTCTATTAACACTTATAAAGAGTCATGAGGCTCTCGCCTTTTGTCTTGAGAGAGCTTCAGCCAGTTGTTCAAAGGTTCCTCATAGGCATGAAAGAAAAAAATGGGATAGCCCTGACTGGTCCCCACGTTGGTTAAAAGTGTGCTCCCCACCCACATGCTCATAGCTCCTTAATGAAGCAGGCCTGTAACGTCATCCCCTGAAAGGAGATGGCCGTCATCAGTAATGATGAGTTTCCAAACACCGTCCCGTGAGGAACCCTATGTACCGGGTCTTCAGCTGAATCTAGGAACACTACAGTGAGTTGCAAATCTATGCTAAGCATGTAAGAAAATGACTGACAGGGGCAAAAGAACTTTTTTAATTAGGAACTCAATCCATTTGGTGTATTTCAAAAGGTGCAATACTTTTTTTCATTTATCAATGAAAGAAGTTAGAAATTATCCCCCCTCCCCAAATCAGCAAATGGCAAACAAATACCCTTGAAAGTCACAGTCACATGTAGAGTGCATCCTAGAAAGAGGGGCAAGACAGCTTCCACCCACCTTCATGAGTTTCATCAAAGACTGGATCCACTTAAGGGTGGAGAGAAAAGGCAACTTTCAAGAAGGAGTATGTTATTAAACGAGGCATTTCTATACTCCTTCCTAAGAGCACCAGGTGGGGACATATTTGCTAAACTAGACTTAGGGAGTGGAATGTGGAAATCATCTGTCCTCCTCCCCCACAGGCTGTCCTCTGGTTAACAGATTTTAAAACACAAGTCTAAGAAACAACCCCATACACACTCCAAAAGGAGAGAAGGGTTGAGGAAAAACAAAACAATAACAAAAGACACTAAGATGCCCCAGATTACTCTCCAAAATGGAACCAGGGAGCAGCTTTGACAATTTGAATTAGTCTGTTACAGTCAACACAAGCATGCCTTGCTTTTAAACAAAACAAAATGTTTGTGGGGATTTTTGTTGTTTTTTTAAACAAGGAAAACAAAAACTAGCACTCATCGCTTTTCAGACAATACATAATTATTCAAAATTAACTATTACTGGAAGGGCAAGGGGGGGCCATACTAATGGGCCTTCTCTCACATGAGTGCATGTGGGTAGGTGCAGGGCGTTTGTCATTATTGCAGAAACGAATTTTAATTTTTAATCTTTAGTTTGATTTAAACATTGCTTTTAGTATGATGACAACACCAGCTGTGCAGAAAGGGCTCTGGAGATGCGTTCATAGCAGCACACACCTGCGGCTCTTCTTCGGTTCTGGAGGCTCCAGGGCAGCCAATATTGCTTCATCAAACACATTCTTTAGGCCTTTCTGAAAAGGGGTAGAAAGAAGAAATGGGCAATCTGATTTTCAGTATCACAACAGAACTGGAGTTCATGTTTAAAACAGTCAAACCCCAAAGACAGTGGGCAAAGAGAGAGACATTAATAACCCTGAAACCCAACCTAATAATTTTGCTTCACTCAGTTGTCTTGGCAGGGCACAGGAGAGATCAGCAATGCTGGCACAGATGAACAGATTTGTAAGTGGTCCTCTGAGATACTTTTTGCAAACCAGTATGTCATAAGAAGCAAACAAGCACATGTCATTTGCTCATTCAATGAGTTGTGTAATGTGTGGCTAAAACATTTTACATAGGGAACAAGGGAAGCAGTTCTGCATTCAAATGGAACAGCAGCATGTGAGACAGAGAATCCACCCGGGCAGCACCATAGTGTACGGAAGGCAGGGAGTGGGCAGCGAGGGATGGCAGCTGTAAATATAATCACCTTGAACTCCCTTTACCCCACTAATTAGACAAAGCCAAGGGGATTCAAGGAAGCAGAGGTGGGTACCTGATACAAGAGTGAAGTTAGAGCCAGTTATTGCAATAGGAATAAAGCTTCACCAGGCATTTATACAAACAATTGTATATTTTTAATTTCAAAATGTAATGATAACCACAACTGTATGTTTCCCTCACAACAATAGAATCAAAAGCAGGAAAATATAAAGGCAGTAGCTTTACATTTCAATATCAGCAAACCTTAAGTCAATTGTTAAATGGATGCCAGGATTAGGAGATAATGGGTAACAATGAACTCATAAAGCAGTAAGCAGATACATGGATACCTTCCCCATCCCAGAATGACAAACACTCCACCTACAGCACAAACAGCCAAAGCAAGGGCAACACAAAAGTTTCACTGCACACAGGAAACCATGAGAATCCTCCCTTCCCCATTACACTCTACTAGCAAGTCAACCCTTTCATAGGTTTGTCATGCAATTACAATTAACAATCAGCAAGAGTAAAATGATGTTTAGTGACACCTTCTCCATCTAGAACTAACATCTAGAAGTGTTAAAACTCTTATTTTCTTCAAGAAGACATCATTCTTAATGCCAGACCACATTCCCTTTTGTAATAATATAATTCAAACCAAAAGCTCTGAGCATCAGGCAACTCAAGCAGCAGAAAGTTAAATAAATCTAATGTGACTACTGATCACAAAAAATATCCTAATTGCATTCATGATCAAAAATGAATACAGAGTTTGCTCTAAGGTGTTGAGTAAGAAGACGCAGAGGCTTTCAAACAGGACGGTTTTATTCCTTTGTTTAAATGATCTTTCTACAGTAGTAGGACAGGAAGCAGCAGCAAAGAGGGGAAGGAGAAAACGGTTTAGAATATACAGCACTTCCTTTTGGGTTGAGTTTCCGGAGGCTCGAGGGCAGCTAGGATAGCCTCATCAAACACATTCTTCAGACCTCTCTACAAGACAGAGGGGAGGAGAGAGAATAGCAGCCAGGTTAGAGGATTAGAGAGACTAGCAGATAAAATAGCAGTCTGGATTAAAAAAGCTGAATTCACAGAAGCAATGTGTTAAGGAAAGGAGAAACTAGAATGTTCATTCTAAATGAGGGAGTATTGAAAGGATAGATAACTGAATAGAAATTTCAACTCAAAAAAGTTAATTAAGCAAGAAAAAAAATAATGAAAAATGCAGTATGTTAATTTCTAAAAGAATCACATACTGAAATCTAATATTACATTTTAGTTTAAAATCTCAAGAGAAAAAATATATAAATACAAGACAGATATTTTAGAAAAGTGAGATTCCCCCAACATTACTATTGATGATGACATCCTTTTTTTGGAAATAAATCTATTAGAATTCCAGGCTTTTGTGAATTCAGCCCCTGAATAACTAAAGGGCACAAACAGCGACTAACAGGCATGCTACATGTTCAGTGACCTATCCGGATGGATTAATCAGGATTTAAAAGTCAGTTGCCCAGCCACTCATGAGTATTGCCTATGCAACAGTAGCAGCAACCATAAGGAATGGACCCCAGAAACAGCATGCACTTCAGGAACTAAGCAATGTTACTAGAGCAAGGAACCACCACCCAAGTCATAAGGAAACAGAGAATGGGGTCTCCGAATGGGAGTCAGCAAGCAGCCCAATGCTTTCAGATGTCTGCATGGGTCAAGCGCATGTAGCATGGAATGAAAACAGAACACCCTCACAGCTAGAGACTGGACTTGAAATACACTTACAGCTCTGCCAGGAACTCCAAGGATACTGCAATTCACAGCAGTGGACCTCTGAGCCCGACAGATGGCTTACCCATGAGCCCACAGATTTAACACTCAGAGCAGTTTCACGTGTTCTTTAGGTCATTTTGATCTTAAGTAAAAGTGTCCCCCAAATCCCAGAACATAGCCCCAGTGGTGTCAGCCACTGGACTACCCACTACCCGTCACTGCCCTCCTTGTTCCCCACACCCCCAGAGGAACCACATCCACACAATCCATTTGATACAAAATAAATGAGATAGCAATCAAAAAACAAGGTTTACACATTTTCATCTTTTACATCCTTTTCCCAGTAGAAATACTAGAATAATGCTAAAGTACTCTTGAAGTCTATCCATGCATCTGTATGAATATTCACAGGCAAATACAAGAAGAAACCAGAGGGTGAGAGGGAAATACTTTATAAAAACTATGGTGGGAAAAAAGGGCTGTGAGAAAGTAGGGTACACGAGACTGAAGGAGGGGCTCCTAGCCGGGTGGGAGAGACTTAATCCCAGCACTCAGAAGGCAGACAGGAGGATCCTGAGCTTGAAGCCAACCTGAGCTTCAGAATGAAACCTGTCTCAAAAAAAGAAAGGAAGGAAGGAAGGGAGGGAGGGAGGGAGGGAGGGAGGGAGGGAGGGAGGGAGGGAGGAAGGAAGGAAGGAAGGAAGGAAGGAAGGAAGGAAGGAAGGAAGGAAGGAAGGAAGGAAGGAAGGAAGGAAAAGGGAAAAAAACTTTTTTTAATAATTAAAAAAAAAAGATAATCTTTGCTTATGTATTTACTTCAGGAAAAGATCAAGTATCTTATGAAACAAAGCAGTCTTAGCTTCATTACTATCTTGTTACATAAAATTTTTAGCTACAGAGGAATCCACAAACTGAACCTGAAGTTTGAACCCCATTTTCGATCTTTTACTTCTCTGACTACGCCCAACTTCAGAATCTGGAAAGGAAAATGTTCCTTCTATATAACTCCCCGTGTGTCCAGTTCTAATGATTCAATAATACAATGGAAATCTTATATAAAGTGTGCAGTTGTCTAAAGCAAGCTTCACCAGCAACCTGAAACTGAGTCCCTATGGCCTATTTAACTCTGTTTCTCCAAAGCACCCCCTATCTAAAGAACAGAGAGCATGCCTCAGATATGTGCTGCTGGGTTCTACACACTTCCTCCTGACTCCCACTACACACGCACGAGTGCGCCCGCCTTCACCTCTCAGAGATAATACTGAACACTGTTTGGCTATTGTCTCAGTCTGTGCTGTAAGTGGTTCTTGTGAAGGTTTAAATGTTTGCTTCTACACTGAGATCAACTGCTAAACTGGGCACGGGGATGTGGAACTAACAAATTGGTCCTTAAAATTATTCTACAGAATCTGGTTAAGCACAAAGGACAAAGGCTTTACATTTAAATATATAACCAAGCAAAATGCTGGGAGCTTAAATTATGCATCCAGTCCTTCACACACTAAATCCCTCATAAAAATCTAACTATGTGTAATTGTATTTATATATGTATATATGTTACTGACATAACTGACATAACAAGAACCCAACAGTATTAAAAATTGTATTTTATATATTAGTAACCTCCATTTTCTTTTTTTTTAAAGATTTATTTATTTGTTTGTTTATTTATTTAACCCTAACCCTGATTTATTTATTTATTTATTTATTTATTTATTTATTTATTTATTTATTTATTTTACATGAGTACACTGTCCCTCCCTTCAGACACACCGGAAGAGGGCACCAGGCCCCATTACAGATGGCTGTGAGCCACCATGTGGTGGCCGGGAATTGAACTCAGGACTGAGCCGTCTCCCCAGCCCGGTAACCTCCATTCTCATTAGGCATGTAGATCAGCTGTGCCAATGCCAATCATTATCAAAATTCTTTTCTTTGTTCCTCGAACCACACTCAAAACCAGGAATGGGCAATGTATGGTGACTAATTATCAACTTGGTCGAATCCACACACATCTGGGAAATGACCTCATGGGGATGCTTTTGGGGGTGAACTTGATTACACTGACTGATGTGGGAAGAGCTATCTTAATTGTGGGTGGGACAGTTCCCTGGGCAGAGGATTTGGGACTGGATAAGGATAATGTAAGATGAACACTATCTGCACAATGCTCTTTTTCTAGACTGGATACAATGTGGCCAGTGGCTTGAGCTCCTGCTACCTTGACATTCTGCACATGACTGACTGTGTACTTTAACTGTGAGCCCAATAAACCCTTCTCCTTTAAGTTCCTTCTGTCAGGGTATTTTGCTAGAACAAGAGGAAAAGGAACTCAGACACAGTGCTAGAAAGCTACAGGAGACTGAACTGCACACATGTGTTCAATCTTTCTCACTGCTCCCTGAACTCAGTTCCAAGAGACTTCTAAACACATCACTCAAAATGGCCAGAGGAAAAATCCATAAGGGAAACAATACCCTTAAAAACACAGGAGACTGGAGGTAACATATAAGACATATGTTTTTGTGGACTATGGCAAAAGTAGCCCACACAGTAGCATCCTTTGACTAAAAAGCCTCAAATTCTGCACTTAATTCTGTCCCAGTTGAATTATCCTAGAAACTGTGTGGTATCATTTATCAAAACTAGTAAGGAAAAAAAATTTAAGTATCTAAAATGAGAGCGGGAAGGGGGTAGAGGAGGGAAAGAGGGGGGGAGAGGATGGGGAGGAGGGGGAGGAGGGAGAGGAGGGGGAGAGGGGAGAGAGGGAAAGAGGGAGGGAGCATGCACATGCGTGCCCACTTTTAAGTCTGCACTTATCTGAACCTCACCTGACAGTTTACTAACACCATCTTGACTGTTAGCTTACAGACATTTCCACTGGGCTCCTACCAGGGACCTAGCATTAGCACCAGGTATGGGCTGCACATAAAAGGCTTTCAACTGGCCACGTGACTTCATCATCTTAAGATGACCACATGGAATAAAACAACAATTAAAAAACTTTTTAGTCCTAATGAATTCTCTGTTTATTACTGTATCTCCTTTTAGACAAAGAAAGTAACAAGTCTCAAATACTTTAAATTGGTATAGGTTTTTATTATGATAGAATATTGTATTAACATACTATATATGTGATTCAACATGGTTTAAAATATTCTTTAGATAATGATGAAAATTCAAGGTTATAAAGGTCTACTCAGTTTAACAAAAACTAACTTAAGAAAGATGCCATAGCTACTGCATGCTAGTTTCTGACTGGTCTTGTATGCATGAATAAATGCAATTTCTTTCTCCTGCTGCCAGTCGCCTAGGCTCACTCAATTCATGTCTTGGTTTTTTGGCCATTGGATCTAATATAACAGGGATTCAGATGTTATTTAAATATGGATAATATTAAAATTGTTTTATACTGTTCTCCTGCTGGTTTATACTGTTCTACTTCATTGTTGGTTCTAAAAATGGGTTACCACTCACCCTTTTTCAGATCCAGGCATGTTTTTAAAGCCCAGGGTCAAAAAGAGGATCATTGATTTATAAATTATCGAACATGGTTAAAACTCATAACCAGGGTTAGGAATTGAAAGTTTGCACTTAGATAATCTTAAAACCATGTGACATGATTCCATTGTGGGATATAAACAACATATGGCTGCTTGCCATCTGTACTATGGGATAAAGAAGCTGCAAGTCAAGGCTTCACCACCATCCTAACTAAGAGCCACAAGCAACACATGACATGAGTTGACCAAGGAAACAGGTTACCAAGGATGTCTTTATGTTCTATAAAGATTCACCACATAAAGGCCAGAAAAGTACCCAGTCTCTTTATAAACTATGTTTATAGAATTACAAATTTTATTTTGATACTAGAAGAACTTCAATTCAAAATCGTGATTTTTAAATCTAAACCTAACATGGATAAAACATAAAGTCCTAGTCTTAGGAAGCTACTAAATTATTGTAAACTGTTAAGGATAATTAAGAAAGGCAAGTTGAATCTCGGAAAAAGAAAAAAAAAAAGAAATGCAAGTTGATAGTCATTAACCTTATAAATGCTCAAATCTTTTAATGTGTTCAAAAATACATTTGAAGTCTTGCTATGAATTGATGCAGTTAATTACAAGATTAAGCTTTACTTAGCCCCCTGCTTTATGTTTGCAAGATGCAGTTTAGACAGATTAACACAGATATGCTTAGTGAGTACTAGCCCTCAAGCCTGTCAGAGACCTGCTGAATATGGCATTTAATATGCTTAAACTTATTATGACAGTGACTCCTAAATCCTAACAGTGACACACAACCCCCCTCTTCAAGTTCTTCAAGATATAGGCACAATGACAAAGGACTCCAACTGGATTGTAGTACACTAACCAGTGAGTAGACTGCACCGATGCCTTGCCCAGTAGGGCCCAGCCTGAACTGTAGACAAACAGGACACTGGAAAATTGATTTCTATGTGTTGCTGAAGACAAGATGAGGTCAGTCTCCCCCATGATCCTCCTCCACAAAAAAGGCCTCTCATCTTCTGGCCTAATGGCCAAAGACTGCCTCTGTCCACAGCGCCATAGTGACTATAGGAATCTGGGACAACTGTCTAGATAGTGGACTGTGGACTAGTCTCTTATTTTAATTGATAGGTATGCTATTCAGATTACCTTTCCTTCTCAAGTCTCTAATCACATTGACAGCTAAACTAACTGCAGCTTGACAGCTAGAGAACATCAGGCAACTAGCTCTTTACCCCAAGGTAATCCACCCTGTGTTAGTTCATTGCTCAATTCATTAGTTAATTAAAACTACTAGGTCTCTTATTTAAAAGACAAACATGTTTGCCTTGCTCATAGGCTTCATGTTCAAAGATAAACAGGCTTCAGATATAACGTTTTACTATTCCTTTATGTAAAGGAACTCACTTTACAAAGTGACTGCTCCCAGTTATCAACCACCTGTGTCTCATGGTAAGTAATTGGATAGAAAAAAGATGTAAAGTTTATATACGGTCTGAAGATACGAAAGCTTAAGTTATGAAGATGTAAGAATGTGTTTTAGGCACTAAGGTGTTTTAAGGTTGATAAATGCAAAGTGAAAGCTTAAATGGTGATAAGAAAGTGATTAAGGAATGAAAAATGCTTCAGATTTCTCCCCCTCACTGTGCTATTATTGTATTAGGACCTCAAAAGTTCAGAGTCCTAACACTGATCAATGAAATTCTGATTAAGCTATTAATCTAACTCTGGTAAAGCCTTCCGCTATATGATCCACCAACAGTCACAAGTTCAAGATTTTAAATTTCCTCTGGTTGTCAATTTTAAGAATACTTAAAAGTGTTTCTCACTGTACTAAATCTATGTACACCCCAGTCTTCTGGAGAGAAGGAAGAAGCCCCTCTTTCACAGTCTGTAGCCATACTGAAAACCCAGATCAAGTGAGTTTTTGCCCTTTCTGCTCCATGGAAGGTTTCTGTCTTCTCTAAGCTCACCTTAAAGAGTGTTCATGCTTTTAACACAAAATCAGTTACCAAGTCTCTACTATGACACAAAGATTTGTGTTTACTGCCTCTTTCTACAACTCGGATTTCAGAATAGATTACAAACAGCAGTAACTGCTAATATGTCTAAAATTTATCTCTTTTTTGTAAACTTAAAGATTATTGTAAGCTTTATAGAATGCACTTGGGTCTACCTCTCATGGGTCAAACAGACTCTAGATAAGTACCCCTGCAAATCAACAGCCTATTCCAAGGGATGGGATTCCTTCCCCTTTCTCTGGTTTTGGAAATCAAATTTCAAATGTACATTCAAGAATAAATTTTCTCCCTAACCTACTTAACTTTATCTTCTGCTCCTATATATAATATGTATAATATTATTCCTCAAAATCTGTACCCAGGACAGTGCCAAAGCAGTTACCCAAAGGTGCTCTAGTCCAGCCTCACAGACTGCCTCACCTGGGCCTGCACTTTCCTAACTGCAAATGGTCCCATAGATCCTGGAGAGCCATCAAACAGCTGAGCTCTCCCACAACTTGACCAGCATCCCAATTTTCTTCGGCTCCCCAAAGATGACAACACCCCCATCAGCAGGAAGTAGTCTAAAGAACATAACACCCTCACTCCTGCTCCAACATCGCCCCTTCCTAGTTCCTCATTTTCAATTAAACAAAAAGGGAAGAATGTTAGCTTACAGGCAATTCCATTAGGCACCTCCCAGAAACCTACCAACAGCTTACATCATCTTCTGTGGCCATCACCTGCTACAGCCACAAGGTGCGGACTGCATATCTCCATGTGTGTTCTCAGTGGTCTCTCTCCCCCTTTCTATCATCAGAGCCCTTTCTCTCCCTCTCTCCCCATCTCTTTCTACTCTCATGGCTCATGCACTGCCTCTACCCTTTCTCGGGTCCTCACTCCTCTCCCTTTCCCCATAAACCCCCTTTATACCAGATCTGCTGCATGTCTTCATCACTCAGCGGCACACCTTGCCCACAGGCCCACCATGGCACTTCCTCAGTGCACTTCCTAACACTAACCACTCCAAATCATTCAGCAAAAGTACAACATGGGAAGTAAGCACCACAGGCCTGTAAGAGACTAACCAGCCTCCCATAAACACAGTTCTCTCACAAAACAGCACACTGAAGCCAAGCCATGTTCTTGGGCAATACTGCTGAACACCACCTCTATAAAGCCAGGCTTGGTGGTGCAATTCTGTAACCCCAGGATTCAAAAGGCTGAGGCAAGACTGCCAACAAATTCCACACTAGCCTAGACTACACAGCATATTAGTTTAAAAAAAAAAGGGGGGGGGGGAGTAGGGGGTTGGAAAGATGACTCAGTGTCTAACCATGATTCCTTCTCTTCCAGAGAACTGGAGTTACATTCCCAGCAACCATTACAGGTGGTTGACAGCCCATGTAACTCCAGTAAGTGCAAGTGTAAAGGTCAAGGACGTGAGTGATTATGTAATTTGTAGGGTCTAAGAAAGTAATTAAGTGTGTAAATGCACGTTGGAAAGGTCTGAGGAAGTGATCTAAGGTATAAGAAATGTTTCAGACTTCTTTCCTGCTCACTACGCTATTGTTACATTACGACTTCAAAACTACAAGATTGTAACATTAATCAATGGAGTTCTGATCCAGCCCTGATAAAGCACTGACTACTATAATCATATGCACAGGTTCAATTTTTTTACTTTCTTACGGTTGTTTTCTAAATATAGACTTAAAAGTGTTTCTTATTGTGCTGAAAACATCTTTGGCTTACAGACACTTGTTAATTAACTGCTTTTTCTATATTGAAGACTTTGGTGCAGATTACAAATAGCAATAATGCTAATTTATCTAAAACTTTTATCTTTTTGTAAACTTTGTAAAATTCATATAAGCTTTGGGAAATTGACACTTAGGTCCACCTGTCTCAGGTCAAACAGACTCCAAATAAGTATTCCTGTCAATCAACAGCTTAGTGTCCCTGCCTACTACCGCCTATCTTTCGAGGGTGAGTTCTGTCCTTTCCCTGGTCTTGGGACTCCTTCCATCCCCATCATCCCTACCCAACTACCAGGACCACAGGCCTGGAAGATTCCAGTGTATACCCAAGACAAAGATTTTCCCCTAAGCTCCTTATCTTTACATTCTGTTTTTAGTCTGTATCTGCCCCCACAGATTTCCAATCAAGTGCAGAATGTAAACTGCTCCAAACATGCCAGCCTCACTCAGGTGGTCCTTTACAATCAGCAAGCCCTGGACTTGAGCACCTGCTTCAGTCCAACATTCCGGACTGCTCACAACACCCTAACTTCCCGAATTACTTCCCAGCCTTAAATAGGCATCCCAGTTTTTCTAAGCAATGACAACAGTGTCTTAATTTCAGCTAAGAAGCAGTTACAGATGAGATTACATTGCCCTTATCATAAACAAAAGGCTAGAATGTCAGGGCCAAATTCTGACAGTTGGACAAAAGCCCTCATTCCTCGGGAAACTATCTCCTTATCACTGGCAGAAGGGACAAATGGCTACCTACGTGTAATGTCTGTCAGCACAACCAAGTGCATGCTGGCTTCCAAGCTTGTTATACATTTCAGAGTCCATGCTGGTACCCTAGCTCTCCTCACCCGTACCCTAAACTTCTTCAGCTCAGAAGCCCCCATCCCACCCCAGCTTCTCATTCCCTTCTATTTCAGCCCTAGTCCTCTCTTGGTCCTCCTCTCTCTTCTTCCTTCAAACCCCCACCACCACCATGGCCAAGTCCAGTTTGCTGGCCATATTCAGTCTACTATTTTCTCTCTCTTCTCTGGATTCTTCCTGATGTCTCTCGCTCATATCTACAATAAAAACCTTCCACTCAACTATACCTTGGAATGGTCACGTCAGTTTATATATTCTGAAGAACTACACTCACAAAGTATACACTCACAGACAATTTTTAAGGGAAAAAAGAAAGAGTAAAAAGGCAAGAGCCTGTGTACCCTAATGCTGACTGCACACACAGAGCCACAGTTCCAGAGCCTTACCTGTGTGAGGGCGGAGCACTCCACATACTTGACAGCCTTCAGATCCCTCGCCAGCTTCTCAGCAGTCTCTGGAGTGATAGGCTTCTGTTTGTTCTTGGCAAGTTTCTCAATAGTAGAGGGGTCATCTCTGAGATCAATTTGGGTCCCAACAAGCAAGAAAGGAGTCTTTGGACAGTGGTGAGTTATCTCAGGCACCCACTAAAAGCAAGGGTTTAAAATGCTTTATTAATCCACAAGCCACTGAAACTGTAACAGGGCAAAAGAAATTCTGTGCAGGTTTCAAAGGGGGAGAACCTGACTTACCTTTTCTTTCACATTTTCAAATGAGGATGGAGAGACCACTGAGAAACATACTAGAAAAACATCTGTCTGTGGATAACTTAGCGGCCGTAGTCTGTCATAATCCTCTTGCCCTGAAGAACAAGTTAGAGAGGTCAGCAACTGAAATTTGGTATCCTTGTGCCATTAAAATCACAGGTCAAGGGCTAAGGCTATATAACTCTTTAGTATCTAGAGTAAAACCTAGCATGCATACAGCCCTGGATTCAATCCCTATACCACATTAAAACCAGGCACGATTGGCACAAGCCTATAATCTCAGCACTAGTGAGACACAGGCAGGAAGGTTAAGTGTGACCATGAGATCATATATCAAAAAAAAATTGTCAAAGATGGGCATGGCAGAGCTAGCGAGATCACTCAGTGGTAAAGATGGTGGCTGCCACGCCTAACAACCTGAGTTCAGTCCCCAGGAAACAGATGGTGAAAGGAAAAAACCAACTCCTCCAAGTTTAGCTTCTTGACCTCCACATACACATGCTATGGCATGTGCTTCCACATAAATAAATGTAATTTAAAAGAAAAAAAATGGAGATAGTGGGCATGCCCATAAACCCAGCACTCAAGAAGCAGAGGCAGGAGATCACCACAAGTTTGGGGTCACCCTGGTCTATAAACTAAGCTCCAAGACAGCCAAAACTACATAGTAAGTCTTGTTTCAAAAAAGAAGGGGGAGGGGGAGATACAGCTCTGACAACACTTCAAGTATGCAGCTCTTAGCATATCAGCCACTAGTGACAAAGCAATTTTCCTAATCAAAGGCTCAGTAATATGCTATTTGGACAACACTCTCTGTGCTAATTCTATTTATATATGCCACTAACTTAAACAGCAAGGAAACTGGCTTATTACTTTCTTTTTATTTTTATATTTTAGTTCTTTATTAAATAATTCAGTAATAATGTAATAACAATAAACTATTACTACAGGTGTGGTTTAAAAAAAAATCAGTATTTACTTCTGGCTACATAAAGATCACAGTGAGACTACCTAATAAAATACTCTACTGAAGGCATCCACTATCCATAATAACTACCAAACTAAGTCCAGTGCTTGGTCCATAGGTATGTGTCAAAGCCATTATCTGTAACTGGAAAGACCTAGAAAAAATGAACTTGGCAAGAATGAAGAATATGTTAGAAAAATAAAATACTTAGGAATCAGCCAAAGGTGAAAGAAAGAATCACAAAATAAAAATGGCAAAAACTGTTGAACTTAAGAAGCCCTAAGAGCCAGGCAGTGGTGGCGCACACCTTTAATCCCAGAATTTGGGAGGCAGAGGCAGGTGGATTACTGAGTTCGAGGCCAGCCTGGTCTACAGAGTGAGTTCCAGGACAGCCAGGGTCTCGAAAAACCAAAAAAAAAAAAAAAGAAGCCATAAGAAATATAAAGACATCCTATGCTTAAATGCAGGATGACTTAAGGTATCAAAAATGAATGAATGAATGAACGAACGAACGAACGAACGAACATACAAAATATACAAATATACATGATCTGGATGAAAGAATAATAACTAGAAAGCTAGAGTTAACCTAATCACTAACTAATCAAATTTATTAAAAAAGGCAGATGGCTTAACATTTCTCCAAAGAAAATATAACCCTCATGCATTATTGACAGGAACATAAAGCAGCTACTGAAGAACAGAAATTCCTAAAATAACTAAAAACAGAAATTTTTTACACTATTCAGTAACTCCACTTACAGCTCTGCAGAACTAAAAGAACTGAAAGCAGGGTCTCAAAGAAGGGTTTGTTAACCTATGTTCATAGCAACATTACTAACAACAGACAAAACAGAAGCAGTTCATTGCACCAATATTTGTAATAGCTTGAAACTGGAACCACACACATCAGCTCACATGTGAAAAGCAATCATGCCATATTCAGTCAGAGTAGGCTAGAGCATAGCAACAGAAAGAGCATAGCAACTGGTATCTGCATAAGAATGGCTCGCTCAAAGGTCAAACATAAATGATTCATAAGAAATCCCAGGATGGGTAAAATAACAGAAACCTAGAAGTCCATCTATGGCTGCCAAGGCCAAAAAAAAAAAATTTTTTTGTAAAAACACAAGCAGAATTTTAGGATATTAAAAATCAGATGAATGGACAGAGAAAATAGACAACAGACAACGGTAGCTATATTGCTTATGGTTGGAGGTCAGTAAAATTCATCAAACCTAACACCAAAATGAATGTTATTGTCATAAGCACTCAGAAAACTGAGGCAGAAAGATTTTTTACTCAAAACTAACTTGGACTACATAAAGATACTATCTCAAAAACATTTTTAAAAAAATTTTTTGAAGAATGTTTTTTAAATGCTTACAACTGGCCAGGTGTGGTGGTACATGCCTTTAATGGCAGTACTTGGGAAGCAGAAGCAAGCAGGTCTGTGAGTTCAGGGCCAGCCTGATCCACATAAAGAGTTCCAAGATAACAAGGTCATAGTGAAACCCTGGTTTTTTGTTTGTTTGTTTTCTTTTTGTTTAAAAGACTACACAGAGAAAACTGAAGATGTGTGCCCAGTGTTAAAAACAAACTGAAAATAATTGAGAATAGCTGACTTTAAAAAGGCAGTGCTCTCAGCTAAATGTGGGTTTCTGTGTAGTATGACATTCTCGACATCTGCATTATACAGACAAAACACACTACATATATTTTCTAATGAAACAACCATCCTAATAAATAAACTCCAAGTTTACAGCCTCGGTCATATTTACGCAACTAAGATTCTTTCATTTTACAGTCTTATGTAGCCCAGCCTCGCCTTAAATGTGCTATAAGACCTTGAGTTTCTGACCTTCCTGCTTCTGCCCAGGGCTGCTGTGATCACAGGCAGAACAACTTGAGGTAATAACGCTGGGGACTGAGTCGGGGCCTCGTGCATACAGGGGTATGTCACAAACTGAACTACATCCCTAGTCACCTACTGTGAGGTCTGAACAAGGAAGTGAAGGAAATGCTCAGCAGACATGTTTTCTGAGCTCGTCTCCTTGGTCTCTTTCCAGCCTCCAAACACACTGGAGTTTACCTAAGGATTCTCTGGCTGTATTATATCTTCTGTCATAAACCTAGGATAGTCCAAACTCCTATTAGCCATCCAGGTTCGAGAGAAGGGAGGGGTGAGAGGGGAGGAGAGGCAGGTAGATAAGGCAGGCAGGCAGGTTTTTTTTGAGATGGGGTCTCTGTACAGCCCTGACTGGCCTCAACCTCACAGATATCCAACCGCCTTTGCCTCCTGAGTGCTGGGATTAAAGGTGGGCACTGCCACCATTCTGACAACCATCATTATATTCAACCCTGCTTAACTATTAACAAAAGATAAACGATTTACTAATATGCTAATTTCATGGTATACAAAAGACGCCCAGGAGCAGCAACTGAAACAGTTACAGATCAAAATATTATAAGACATAAGTTTTCACCTGCAGTATCAAAAAGTCCAAGAGTGTATGGCTCTCCACCAATCATAACTGTGACTGCATAGTTGTCAAAAACCTAAAAACAAAACAAAGAAATGCAACATAGTTAGTGGGTGAGATAGTATAGCTCCTAGTCACTTATTTCCTTCCCAAGAAGGAAATTCATTTTCCCTTAGTCAATTTCTTTTTATGTAACCAATCTTGACAACCATGTTCTTGAATGAGCTGAATGATTCTTGGGGAAAAAAATGAAAGACTTTGTCCTAGGATGTCTGTTTGACCCCAGCCTAGTACACGAGGAAACACAGAATCCTAAGTGTATTACAGAAACCAGGCCTTTTACTACAGAGGACCCTTCCAGGCCTCTTCAATGGGGTTGGGCAGTAAAGGAAAGGTGATATCCATTCTTTCTGACAACTAGTGGTATTGAGAAACTTTTGAATAAAACATTTTTCTAAAGAAATCAGCTTTTTAAAAAAAGGAAAAAAATAAACTAGGCACGGTAAAATACTTTATAATCCCAGCACTTAGGAGGTAGAGGCAGAAAGAAAAACAGACTGAGGTCACTCTGACCTAATTAGTGACTTTGAGGCCACTCTGAACAATATAAGCCTGTCTCAAAACTAAATATATTTTTTTTAAATCCCCTTCAAGTTTAAAAAATTTAAGACAGTGCTAGGCTTTAATAATGCCCAATCTGATTTCTAAGAAACTACTTATTCACAGACTGTTCCTTTTAACTCAGAACTGAATGAAACTCGGCTGGAAAGATGACACAGTAGTTAAGAACTCTGGACTGTTCTTTCAGAGGACTCAAGTTCAGTTCTCAGCACCTACATGAAGAGGCTCACAACCACCTATAACTCCAGCTCCAGGGGAAGCTAACATCTCTGGCCTCTGTGAGTACTTGCATTCATATGGACATGATACATCACACATATAAAAATTAATAAAATAATTAATTAAAGAGAACAACAGGAATGTGCCAGGTATGCTGGGTAGCATCTATCCTAGCCACTGGGAAGTTAAGGCATAAGGATCACTTGAGTTCCAGACCAACATGAACACCATAGTAAAACCTTGCCTCAGAAAAAAGGAAGACAACAAAATCAGAATCAGAAAGCACTAGGCAGTCAGTGGCAGCCAGGGCTATACAGCGAGGCCCAATCTTCTAAAACAAAACAAAAAACAAAAAACAAAAAAAAAAAAAAATCAAGGGCTGGAGAGATGGCTCAGCGGTTAAGAGCACCGACTGCTCTTCCAAAGGTCATGAGTTCAAATCCCAGCAACCACATGATGGCTCACACCCATCCGTAATGAGATCTGATGCCCTCTTCTGGGGTGTCTGAAGACAGCTACAGTGTACTTACATATAATAAATAAATAAATAAATCTTTAAAAAAAAAAAAATCAAAAACAAAGAAAGCATCAAAAAAACTTGATTTCAGTTCAAGGCCAGCCTGGTCTACAGAGTGAGTTCCAGGACAGCCAGGGCTACACAGAGAAACCCTGTCTCGAGGAGAAAAAAAAAAAAAAAAAAAACCAAAACAACTTGATTTCCAAGCCTCATTTGCAAGTTGGACCTAAATTTTCTCTCCCATGAAAGAGGTGCATAATTTTCTTCAGCTCTGTTCTGTAACTGGTAACTCAGTCCACAGATGGGCACCAAAGATGTACTGAATACCAAATCTATTTCCATGCCAATAGAGACACCATAGATATATAATGTACTTTGGACTATTTACTTAAGCAGGCCCATTTAAAAATTTACCCTACTGCTATTCTTTCTCCAACAATACACATACATATATAAAACACCCAGAAGCTCACTTTCTTTTTTTTGGGGGGGGTTTTGTTTTCTGAGACAGGGTTTCTCTGTGTAGCCCTGGCTGTCCTGGAACTCACTCTGTAGACCAGGCTGGCCTCAAACTCAGAAATCCGCCTGCCTCAGAAGCTCACTTTCAATACATCACATTAAATAAAGTCAGGAAAGACTTGAAAATCATGTTTACAAGTAAAAACTCAGACACAAAATTCCCAATGACTACCTCACCTTAAGACATGATCCATATCACATCTCATAAAGCCCCTTGTAACCTTAAAACATCTTCTGATTAATGGGTCAACTCAAAAGTATAGTTTTATTACCAAATTACATCTTTAAGTTCTCACCCCTCAAAGAAACTTCCTCTTCTTTCGTGTAACCTCAGCCTAACTCCACCTCCAGCTGTGCTGTCATATGTTAACCTGATAGCTCTATGTCTCTGAAGATTAACTCAGATTCCAGACTCTTTTTGATCAATTCCAAAAGATACTAACTAGTCCCACATTAGGCACACTTTGGACTCTTATAGTTTCTAAAATTACTCCCCTCCCAGCACTGAAAGGGCAAAGTACATTTAACATAATTATACGAGCAACTCCGAATAAACACTGTAGCCCCAAACATGCTTTCCCAAGTATCACTCCAAACAAGTGTCTCTCCTAGTTATTTAATTATATCTATCTCTCCTCTTCTCTTCTAAGGAGTTAATAAAACAATTATAGTGAGACTCCCAAGACTTCAGGCACATCTGAATGCTCTTAGAAAAAAAAGTCTGCTCTCTACCCCTAAAATTCAGTGTGAAATGAAACCTCATCACTGTTAAGAGAACAGCTCCACAAGGTAAGCAGAGACATTACTACTTTCTCTCAAGTTGTAAGATCTTTATATTTGCACCCCAGGAGACCTCTAGGCTTAATTAATCAATGGCACAGACACAAAAAGTCACCTCATCCCAAATGTAGGGTGCAGTTCTGCAAACTGACAGCCCATGCTTCATAACCTTCCAGCACTTCTTACAGACCCTGTGTCACCCTTCTAACTTAAGACTCATTTTTCATCTTTTATTTTATTTCATTTCTATTATTACTTTATTTTTGTATGTATAGGTGTTTTTGCCTGCATGTATGTCTGTGCATCACAAGAATGTTTGGTGCCATCAGGGATCAGAAGAGGGTGCTGGATTACAGGTAACTAGGAACACCATGTGGGTGCTGGGAATTGAATCTTCAGTCCTCTGGAAGACCAGTCAGTGCTTTTATCTGTGGAGCCATCTCTCCACCTCAGTTGTTTATTTTAGAGTACAGGTAATTATGCACGAGAAGTCAAAAACCTTTAAAACTATCCAACACCGGACTGGCGTGATGACGATGGAGGAGGCGTCTGCTGCCAAACAGGACGACTTATGTCCAACCTAAGAGCCCACACAACGGAAAGAGACCCCTGTAGGTTGTCTTCCGCCCTCATGCATGCACCAAAGCAGGACACATGTATGTGCATATAACACACACCCCGCAAAGTAATAAAGGTAATGAAATTTAATTTTTTTTAAGGGCAAAGATAGTCAAAAATATTTCAGTGCAGGCAGGCAAAGATTTTTTCCAATGAGAAGGCCTTTATACTTACAGTCGGTACATATTCCGATGGGAATTTGTTTGTCGTATAGGATATCAGGAGACATGTTTTACCAACAGCACCATCACCAACAACAACACACTTAATTGTCTGCATTTTGGAAATAGTTTTGTATCCACTTTTAATATTTCAAATTAGATGTTGACCTAAAAAGAAATTAAAGACAATTATTTTATTGATTTCTGTTTATATCCATACTTTTTTCCTCTCAAAAAGCAACAGGCTCAGCCACTCAAAAAACAGAACTAGCATTACTGCTATGGCTGAAAACCTCTTAAAAAGAAAAACTGGCAACTTGCTCAGAGCAGCAATCACAAGGGTCCATTTGCTAAGCTTCTGGATCATGTTGTTTTAAGTATCGCTTTTTAAAGTTCAAAGCAGAACAGTGTGGCCAATATACTTCTTTTTCTTTTTTTCCTGAGACAGAGTTTCCGTGTAGCCTTAGCTGTTCTGGAACTCACTCTGTGAGTGGCATCAAAGTCAGACATCTGCCTGCCTCTGGCAAGAAAAGTGCTATAAGAAAGGGTCCCATGTGGTGTATGAAGTATAGGATGTGGGAGTTGCTTTAGTATGAGGACACAGGCACTATATGCAAGACCAACTGCAGCCCAAAGAACACTCTAAAAAACAATGCACTGCCCAGCCTTAGAGCCGCAGTAACTCAGAACACAGGTAACAAGCAGCACAGCCCTCATCCATCAGACCATGTGAGCATAAGGAAATGGACAATGATCAGAGTGATCTCAAGTTCTCAGCAGCCATGTCAGCACCAGTTAGCCTAGTTATTACTCATGGCCTAAAGAGTCTCTACATTTTCACAATGACAATATCAGCTCGTATAACCATAGTGATTTGTTTAAAAATATAATTACATAGGCTAGGAACATGACTCAGGGAGTACAGCACTTTCCACACAAGCCTGACAACCTAAGCTCAGATCTCCAAAATCATATAAAAGTCAGGCACAGGAGGGATAGTGAGAGTGCCAGTAATCCCAGGGTGCCCCATCAGGGGGATGGAGGAAGATGCTTACAGCATATACGGTACACTAAGCAGTAAACAATAAAGTTCTGTCTCAAAAAAACAAGGTCGAACAAAAGCAAGGACTGACATTCAAGGTTGTCCTCTGACCTCACAAGTACATCAGAGAATGTGGTCATGCATGCATGAACACATATCAACACATACATGCATGCCATGCACTAACACACGTGTGCGCACACACACTTTACTTCTCTTATTACAGTCTTATAAACTATCAATTACAAATGCACCAAGAATTTATTATACTCCAACTTTAAGATAAACTTTCCCTTCAAAAAATTGTTTTAGATCTGTTGTATGTATGAGTGTTTTGCTCCTGTATATGCCTATTGTGTGCCTGGTGCCCATGGACGTCAGAAAAGACAGCTGTGAGCCACAACATGGGCTCTAGAAAAGAACCCAGGTCCTTTACAAGAACTAGTGTTCTTAACTACTGAGCCATCCCTTCAGTGAGCCACCTTACCCTCCACCCCCACCCCACACAAGGGAAATTAAGATATGGAATCTTTGTGTATCTGTGAATGTGTGTATACCTGTGTTTAAGTACACATGTGCTTGTGTGCAAAAGTGTAGGATGGCCTCAGGTGTCACTCTGCAGCTGCCATCCAGCTTGGGTTTTTTTGGTTTTTTTTTTTAATGGAGTTTCTCATTAGCCTGGTGTTCACAAAGCAGAACAGATACGCTTTTGTTTTATGTGGGTTCTGGAGACTGAACTCAGGTCCTCGTGTTCTTTACCAAATGAATGATTTTCCCCCAGCCTCAAAAGAATATCAGACTCAACAAATACTCTCAACAGTATTTGAGGAGGTGGAGGCAGAAAGAGCAGAAGCTCAAGGCCCACCTCGGCTACGAAGCAGCTTAAAGCCCACCTTAGTACATGAGACGGAAGGAAGGAAGGAAGGAAGGAAGGAAGGAAGGAAGGAAGGAAGGAAGGAAGGAAGGAAGGAAGGAAGGAAGGAAGGAAGGAAAAAAGAAAGACCAGGTCTCTCACTGACTGACCTGGAGTTCACCAAAAGTGCTAGATTGATTGGCCAATGAGCCCAGGGGTCTGACTGTCTCTGGCTCCTTAGTGATGGGATTACAGGTGCACACCACTACCATGGCCAGCTACTTTCTTTTTTAGGGGAGGTAGGGGCTAGAAAGTGGTCTTCTCTATGTAGCCCTTGCTGTCCTGGAACTCACTATGTAAAACAGGGTGGCTTAAACTCACAAAGATCCCCCTGTCTCTGCCTCCCAAGTGCTGGGATTAAAGGCACACCTAGCACCTTGACCATGTAACATGGGTTCTGGGGATCAAACTCATAAGCTTTCTTGCAAGCACTTGGCCCAGTTGGTAAGTGCTAGCAAACGTGCAGTCCTAAGGTTCATCCCTAGTACCAAAAGCAGGCACATCTATACACACTGGTCCTGGCACTGGGTAGGAGACAGAATTATCCCTGGAGCTTGCTGGACAGTTAGTTTAGATCAATCAGCAAGGGACAGGTCAGTGAGAGACCCTGTCTCAAAAACAAAATAAGATGCAAAGTGAGGAAGACAGCTGACATCTACCTCTGGCCTCACACATGTGCTCATAATACATACAGAAGCAGTCCACATTTACATGCAGGTGTTCTAGTACATTGTCCTATTTGGTTCTGCATCACATAACACATAAGCTGATACAAATAGTCTACTAAGAGCACAACACTGCTTAGGAATTACTACCAAAAAAGAAAGTCTGACAGAGTCTCCTGTATCCTGGGCTGGCCTCAGAGCTAGGAATAGACACAAGAGCTTTCTACATTCTAAGCAACTGAACTATATCCCTAGTTCACATAAAACTCTTCTATACCTCCACCATAGATACCTTCTTCCCCAAACAAGCAATACATTATAAATGTTTTTGAACCATGGAATAAATATAACTTACTGTATTAATTCTCCCACTATTACTCAAAAGAACTAAGACAAAGAATGATTACATTAGATATGGCAGGCATTTTAATGAACTGATTTCAGCCAACCATTTTATAGGTAAGAAAATTTTGGACTGGGTGTGGTAGCTCACACCTGCAATCCCAACACCAGAGAGGCAGGAACATTACAGCAAATTCCAAAACAGTCTGTTATGTATAGCCCTGAGGCTACATGGAAAGAAAGAGGAAAAGAGAAGATTCTGACTTTAATACAAATTTGCCTCAAAGCCAAAGAGCTAGTATACATGTATCCTGACTTTCTTTAAACTTTAAACAAATGGTAGTATATGCCTGTAATCTCAGCAAAAGCATCATTAGTTCCAAGCCCACCTGGGCTATATGAGAACCTACATGTGTATGAACATACCTGCATATATGTGCCATTTATAGAGTTGTTTTAAAGTTTATAGTTTTCAGAGCCATCAGTAAACAGGAATTTGACTTCTTTAAACAGTCAAAACAAAAAGCTGGACAAGTAGCAAATACCTATAATCCTGGCTCTCAAAACACAAAAGCCAAGTGTATCAGATTTTCAAGGCCATCTTAGCTGTATATCTAAGGCCAGCCTAGGCTACATGAGATTGGAAGGGAAAGGCTCAAGTAAATAAGGAAAGGTGATTGAGGTACCTAGCTCAGTAGGAGACAATGTGCTTAACATACACAAAGCCTTGGTTTCAATCCCAACACCCAACAATCTGATACGTGCCAAACTTTGTACCATACAAAGCCATCTCTAATGTGTGAAACAAAGTTTATGCCCCCTAGAAACAAAAAGCCTACTGAGTAAAGGTATGTATTCATTACCTCCATATATTCTTTCTTCCTGACATCACTGATAACTGATGTCTTCCTGAGTAGTAATTTAGAAAGATCAACTAGAACTCAGAAGTAAAACACTTATATAGCTTACGATTCAATCCCCAGTACCTTAAAAGAAGAGGGGAGGCAACAATGCTACTATCTTAGGAAGAGAAGAGTAGGCCCTGGCTTACTCATGGTTCTGCACCTTACACAGGCACCACCCAGAAGTGGACACTGCAAGCCTTTCTGGGATAATCCTGAAAAACACCAGTGAAGGGAAATCTTCAAACTGGGCATAATCTCCAGCAGTACACATGGTCATACATTTTGTTTGAAAGGAAAAATGGTCAGGTGTATGATTATTCATTGGCTGGATGGTCAGGGACTAGAAAGAACATGATTGGAAAATTAGTGAGAAAGACATCTGGGAAAGATGTAGAGAGAATCTCAAAATGAACAAAGGATGTGAACATATTTCTGTCTCCTGTAAATGCTCATCAAAAAGTGATTTTAGAAGAGGAGTTAAATAATCAAGTAGATAGGATGATCCCATTCTCTGAACAGTCAGCCTCTTTCTCCAGCCATCCCTGTCACTGCCCAATGGGCTAATGAACAAAGTGACCAGGGTGACAGAGATGGGCATTACACATGGGCTTGACAACATGGACTTCCACTCACCAAATCTGATCTGACTACAGCTGCTGCTGAGTGCCAGATCAGCCAATCGGAGAGATAAAGACTGAGTCCCAGATATGGCACACCATTCCCCAGCTGACCAGCATCAACTGTCCCAGCAAAGCAAAGGTTTGTCTTTAGTAGTTCTACTATCTTGTTAATCACAGCTGATTCTTCATCCCCAGCTAACCCAAACACAAATTCTTAACTCAAAATAGCAAATAATCCTGACTCTCAAACTTCCTTCTGAAATTTCACAGGCCAGACCTCTATTGTCTGCATTGCTCTCAACATTCTAATCTTCCAAGAGCCTACAGAACAGCTCACCAAGCTTTGAACACTTAATGGCTTTCCCAGCCCAAATTCTGGTTATAAGTCAAGAAGCATCTATTGGAGGGCCCTGAAGGTCATCAGTATTGTCTTGACTAGCATCTCCTTCAGGGAAAGTCACTGCTGGTTTAGCAGACAATGACAGATTAATTTCCCCAGTCAAAGGTAGAAAAGACAGTATTTTAGGGGGTGGGTAGGAGTACATCTTCCGCTGAGGGTGGGAATTTCTTCTTTAGGTGAGATAAACCCAAGAGAAATCTGAGAATTCAAAGTTCTCAGCCTCAGTATGATCCTCCCACACGTCTCCATCCTAAATTTCGGAATCCCACTCTATCAATTAATGCCCTTACTTTAACTATGTGGGACTTGAATTTTCATTGTAACTCAGCCAGTTTTATAATGAGAACTTTGGTTTCATTTTCCACAACTTGAGAGCTCTGTGGCTATAGGAGAGAAGATTCTCTTCCAGGACACACTTAGAAACCTATAAATTATTTATGTGCATCTAGAACCTATTACTGAGTTTATTGTTATCCTTCACTATATATTCTGAGATGCTAGAAGTTGTTATCACAGAGTGCATTTTTTTCCTTTGCCAATTTATCCAGAGTTGCTAGAAACAACAACCAGCATCATCATTTTCCAAATTTTTCCACAATGTTTTATATACAGAGTCACCAAATCCTTTGTATCTTGAAATTGGTAAATTGGGATAATATATATGCATTTGTCTCCTTACGTTTATGTAAAAAAAAAAAAAAAAAAAAGGGCAGGCAGAGTTGGCACACGCCTTTAATCCCAGCACTTGGGAGGCAGAGGCAGGTGGGTTTCTGAGTTCGAGGCCAGCCTGGTCTACAGAGTGAGTTCCAGGACAGCCAGGGCTATACAGAGAAACTCTGTTTCGGAAAAAAAAAAAAAAAAAAAGTTCGTATCATAGACTTTCAGTACTCTCCGAGCTTTTAGGAGAGGTTTCAGTAACCACAAATGTTGGCAAATACTTAAAATATTCATCCTTATAATTCCATTGCTCTAGAACCACTCTGGTACCAAAATCTGTATTAGCTGGGGTTCTCTAGAGGAATATCTATCTATCTATCTATCTATCTATCTATCTATCTATCTATCTATCTATCTATCTAGACAGAGGAACAAGAAAAGGGATTTATTAGAATGGCTAGCAAACTGTGGTCTAAGTAGTCCAACAATGGCTGTCTACCAAGAGAAGGCCCAAGATCCAGTAACTGTTCAGTCCACACGCCTAAAGGCTGGACGATTTAGAAGGTCTTTAGTATACACCAGAATCCTGAGGTAGGCACTAATGCCTATAAAGGAATGGACTTGTCAGTGAGAACAAGTGGGCAAAAAACAAAATCATCTTCCATATCCTTTATATAAACTGCAACTAGAAGGTGTGGCCCAGATCAAAGGTAGATCTTCCCACCTCAGAAAAAATGTGGATTGGGGTCTAGAGAGATGGCTCAGCAATGAAGAGCACTGACTGCTCTTCCAGAAGTCCTGAATTCAACTCCCAGAAACCACATGGTGGCTCACAACCATCTGTAATGAGATCTGATGTCCTCTTCTGCTGTGTCTAAAGAGAGTGACAGTGTACTCACATAAAATTAAAAAATTTTAAAAATTTAAAAAATGTGAATGAATTAGAGCTGCAGAGATGGCTCAATAGTTAAAATCACTCACTGACTGCTCTTCCACAGTACCCAGGTTCAATTCCCAGCACCTACACGGCAGCTCACAACTGTCTATAACTCCATTTCCAGGGGATTCAACATTCTCACAGACATACAGGCAAAACACCAATGTATATTAGACAGACAGACAGACACACACACACACACATACACACATACACACTAACAGAAAACAGGTTAACACCTGCATTTACCTCAGCTGAGGTTGACAGAAAGCATCAAAGTTACAATAAATGAATCCCTCCAAATCTCTGTGGCAATGGGATCCGGAGGGAGCCTTTAGGAAGAGGATTAAGTATTAACTGGTGAATAAGATCAACAAGAAAGCACCATCTGTTTACTTGAAAGCCAGCCCCACAAAAACCACAATGCACCAGCACCCTGATCTTTGAACATCCCACCTTCTAGACAACTGAGAACTTAACTTCTGTTATTAGTGGTCCTCAGTATTTCTCTGTTACAGTCCAACAGAGACAGCTTCCACAGCAAGGCCATTCTTGGCTCTATTCTTCATCCTTTTTTCCTTTGATCTCCATGCTTTAGGCCTCACATGTATCCAAACATGCCAAGCTGCCTGCCTTCGTGTCTTTAACGAGTCTCCTTTTCCTACTGTCCTTTTAAAAATAATTTTCTTAGATTAGTTTATGCATATACATGTTTTGGCTGATGATTCCCTGGGAGTGGAATTATAGGTGGTTGTGAGTCACTACATGGGTACTGGGAATTGAACCCTGGTCCTCTGCTAGGACAACAGGTATTCTTCACCACTGAGTAGACTCTCCAGCCGCCTTCCCACTGTTCTTGCAGATGATTCTCCCTCACACCTCAGTCCAAATCAGTCATCAGGAAATTTTTCACTGACTATCCAATCCAAAGTCAGCTTCCTGCAATGGTGGTTTGAATGAGAACTTTGAAGACTTGTTCCCCAGTTGGTGGCACTGTTTGAGTAGGTTTAGGAGGTAAAGCCTTGCAGGAGGAAGTATGTGGGGGGGAGAGGAAGCTTAAAGATTTCCTAGTTTCCTCATTCTCTACTTCCTGCTGATGGTTTAAGCCCTGGGCTCTGAGTTTATTGTTCCAGATACCATGCTGCCTGTTGCTGCCATGCTTCCCAGTGGACTCTTAAACCTTCTGGAACCAGAAACCCAAATAATTCCTTTCTCCTGTAAGTGGTATTAGTCATGATATCAGAGCAATAGAAAAGTAGTGAATATACCTCCTCCTTATACTCTATAGCACCCAGTTTATTTTCCCTATAATATGGTTGTAATTTTTAATTATTTTGTTTATTTGTATTGCTGCAGTAAAGGAGACAGATCCAGCAAAATAGTTCAATAAACATGCTTACTGCAAAGTCTGACAACTTGAGTTCCATCCCTGGTACCCACGTGATAGAAGGGGCAAACTGACTCCTTGCATATTCATTCCCCATTCAACAAAAATACTAAAATTAACATACTTTCCATTGTAGTCTAAAGGACTCTGCTCTATGTCCAGAATACCAGCCACACAGTAGGTATTCACCCACTGAATAATCACACAATCAATCACCACGAAAGCTCCCCACTTTCATCCATTCTAAGTTATGCTCTCTGAAAGTAGGTTCCTCTCTATCTCCCTCTCACAGCATCTAATATAATATGGAGCAAGAAAAAATTAAGTAAATAAAAAGGTTTAATACCTTTAAACATTGTTATTAGCCAGGCATGGTGGCACACACCTTTAATCCCAGCACTTGGGAGGCAGAGGCAAGCAGATCTGAGTTCAAGGTCAGCCTGGTCTACAGAGTGAGTTCCAGGATAGCCAGGGCTACACAGAGAAACCCTATCTTGAAAAACAAAAACTAACAAACAAAATGTTATCTAAAGTAATAATATTGGGGGAAATATGAGATTTTCAAAGACAAGTAACATTAATTTTTTAAATATATGTATGTGTATACAATGTATGCATGTGTCGTGGTGCAACTAGGGAGGTCAGAGGACAACTTCCATCAGTCAGTTCTCTCCTTCCACAATCATCTTCAGGAGGATCTGAACTCAAGTGTTGGACTTGCTGGGTCTGATAATAGTTTAGGCAGAGCAACCAAAGTGGCATTTACCTATTATTCACCAGCACTGTGAGGTTGAGGCAGGAGACCTGATATTGGCTCAAGACCAATATGAGCAACATGGTGAATAGGACAGCCTGGACTGTCTATTAAGTAAGACCTTGTCTCAAAAAAAAGCAAAACAGATTCCTGGTTAAGAGCACTGGCTGCTCTTCCAGAGGACCCAGGTTTGATTCCCTACATCCATATAGTAGCTAAAAATCATCTATAGCTACAATTCCATGGGCCTCTAGGGGCAATGCATACATGATACACGGGCATACATGTAAGCAAAACACCCATACATAAAAAAATAAACATTTAGGGCTTTTTAAAAAAATAAATAAATAACCCCCAATTAAAGACTCCTAACTAAGCAATCTGTCACACCAAGATGTATTTCATAGCATGAAGGAAAAACCAAATACACACTCCCAAAAACAAAATGAATATTAACAAACTATTTGGTAAAAAGAAAGATTACAGTAAGATGTGCCCTCAAACTATTAAGACCTACTACACAAACATTAGCTTTTTAAAAATAACAGACTAGACTTTAGTTTCTCAGCCATCTTGGCAGCTGCTCTTGATTAAAGGCTACCCACACCTAAGGAGGAAAATAGTGACCACAAAGACAGCAAAAAGTGTCTCTAGAGTAGGTCAACTCTAGGTTACAACTTGCTATGTAAAGTACAAAGTATAGATGAAGGCGGACTCTGAAGACAAAGGGTAGAGCAAAATTGGTCATTTTTGCCACTAACTGCCCAGCAGTGAGGAAACATGACATAGATATACTATGCTGTATTGACCAAACTGGTGTCCATTACTACAAGAACAACAATACTAGTTGGGCACAGTATGTGGAAACTACTACAGAGTGAGCACACTGGTTATCACTGGTCCATTCTGATATGAGAAGCAAGCCAGAACACTTATTCCATTTTCTGTGGGGCATCAGGTACACGTGTGGTACACAGACATACATGCAAGAAAAACACTCAATATACCTTAAGGAAAAAAATTTTGTGTGCATGCATGCATATGGGGGGGGGGGGGGGTTGCGGGGACAAAGCCAACAATTAGTCTCCCATGCCAGGGCAAAAATCCAAAACTTGACATCCTTTGACCTGGCAATCCCACTGTTAACTCTACCTCCACAAAAAATAAGGTCCATAAAACAAGGATGCTCACAGCAGCCTTGCTTATAGGAGCACAAGACGAGACTGACCGCACATCCAATAGCAAAGGCTACAATACAAAGAAATGCCATGAAAATATTTTAAAGCATGAGCTAATCACCTCTCCCCCTTTCGGCTAAGATCAAGTGTGAAAGCAGGAGCTATAGTCCTGCTATGGAGAAAACTAAGTCTTCAAAATCTGTATGTTGAAGTCTTAACCTTTAATACTTCAGAATTTTTTTTTTTGTGAAGGGAATAGTGGCACATGCTTTTAATCTGGCATTTGGAAGACAGAGTCTCCATTAATTCTCCACCAGCCTGATCTATAAAGAGCACTCAGGCCAGTCAGAGATACATAGTGATACCCTGTGTCCAAAAAAGATAAAGTCTTTAATGGCATGGCCTTTAAAGAGGTAATTAAGGAAATGAGATCAAATGGGTGGGCCCCATCCATGACTAGTGTATTTCTAAGGAAAGATTAGGGATCAGGTTATGAGGTTTAAATGCAGTGACAAAGAGTATTTGTAGAAAAAGTGTAAGTATGATCTCCAGCACAGAAAACCCTAACCCCAATAACAAAACTGGCCCAGTAGAACACATCTGTAATAATAGCTATTGGTAAACTGAGGCAAGAAGATAACTCCAACTTCAAGGCCAGCCTGGGCAACCGAGCAATAACCAGGCTAGGCCACCCTTAAGATTAAGACTGTGTCTTTAAAATGAAGGGAAGAGGCAGCCCTGCAGTGGTGTCTAACACCTTTAATTCCAGCACTTGGAAAGTAGAGGCAGATGAATCTGAGTTCAAAGCCAGCCTGATCTACAGTTAGTTAGTTCCAAGACAGCCAGGGCTACACAGAGAAAACCTGTCTCAGGAAGACAGAGTGGCGGGAAAGGAGGGGAGAGGAGGGAAGAGAAAGGGAAGGGAAGAAGGAGACTAGGGAGGGAAGCTTCAGGTTCAGTTAAGACCTCTGGGCTCTAAATATGCTCGCTCTCTGTCTCTCTCTCTCTCGCTGTCTCTGTCTCTCTCTCTCTCTCTCTCTCTCTCTCTCTCACACACACACACACACACACACACACACACACACACACACACACACACACGAAAGGGAGAGAAGAAAGGGAGACAACAGCGCCATTTATAAAAGAGACTCTCAAAAGATAACAACCACATCAACAAGATCTCAGACCACTAGCCTCCAGAACTGTGATTAATGATATCTGTGATACTTTTATGGCAGTCCTCAAAAATCTCTACAGTGCCATTACAGAAGATTTCTAATACATAAAATTCTAAAAAGCAAGCTGTAAGGCTAGATCCTGCAGATTATCTATTTTTTATCAAGAAACAGACTGGAGAGATGACGCAGGAGTTAAGAGCACTGACGGCTCTTCCAGCAGACCCAAGTTGGATGCCCAGCAACCACATTTAAGCCTGTAACTGTGTATAACTGCAGTTCCAGGAAATTGAACATCTTCTTCTGGCCTGTGCAGGTACCAGGCACACACATGATACAGACATACATGCAGGCAAACACCCATACTAATTAATTTTTTAAAAATAATTAACTTTTTTAAAAAAGAGACAAAGCCAGACAGTGGTAGCACATGCCTTTAATCACAGCATGCAAAGGCAGGTGAATCTCTGTGAGTTCAAGGTCAGCCTCATCTACAGCGTGAGGTGAGGTCCAGGACAGCCAGGGCTACAAAGAGAAGGGAAATCCTGTCTCAAAAAACCATGGGTGGATGGATGGATGGATGGGTGGGTGGATGGGTGGGTGGGTGGATGGATGGATGACAGGCAAAGGGACTGGTGGTGTAGTTCAGTTGGTAGAATATCTAGCATGAACAGAGCTCTGAACTCAACCCTAAAAAGGGTATAAACCCAAAACAGTGGCACACACCTGTAATCTCAGCATTCAAGAGGTAGAGAAAGAAGGATTAGGAATTCAAAGCCATCTTGCACCACACACACACACACACACACACACACACACACACAGAAGAATACTGTTAAGATCAAGACAGTTGATGCAACAGAAAAATAAATAACAAAACACCACAGGATTAAATGCTATACATTCTTAAACTGTGAAGAATATCAACATGGTAACACAGATGTGGTGTTAATAACCCACGATTTTAATTCCAGCAGAAGTAGGCAGATCTCTGTTGAGTTTGAGGTCAGCCTGGACTACAAGGCAGTTCCAGGCCAAGCAGGATTGGGCACTGAGAATGTATCTAAAAAATTAATTCAGCCAGGCAGTGGCCATGCCTTTAATCCCAGTACTCAAGAGGTAGAGGCAGGTGGATCTCTGTGAGTTCAAGGTCAGCCTGGTCTACAGAGTGATTTCCAATGAGGTGAGAATTTTGATTTCTTTAAAAACACTGAAATGTTATTTGATTGTTTTTGTTTTCATCCCAAGTGTGGAATATGGGGCTGCTTCAAATTGTCCACAGCAGCAGACTGATTTGCCTCCTGCTCTGGCAGGAGTTATGATTATGCCAGCTGAAGAGTTTACATTTGGAATTCTGGAGACTCTTGAGATGTGTAAAAATGCCATAGCCCTGAGAGGCTGCTGCAGCTGCTGCTCCCCAAAGCCCCCCCCCATCCCTGCTAGTCCCTGCCGCTGCTGCTGCTGCTGCTACTGCTACTGCTTGCTGAGCTGCTGGTTGTTGGCTAGAGATATCCTAACTACAAAGATCAAAACTACCCCAAGGAACTCAATGCCCGTAATGAGCAGGAAGTCCCTTTTCCCTCTAACTTTTCTCTCCTATCTAGTGTTGGGGGTTGGAAGGGATAAGGGTGGAATAGGATAATAGTGGGAAAAGAACCCAATAAAGTAGCCAAAGTATAGTTACATTCCAAAACAGCAAGCACTACAGAGAAATCCTGCCTCAAAAACACAAAACAAAATAACCACAAAATTACAAGTAATAATAAAGTCTCAAAAATAAATAAATTAAGTGAATAGAATCTAAGCAACTAAGAAATCTGATCTACCAGGACATAAGTTAGGAACTAAACCTTTATTTTAATGGGCTTGTTATATTAACTACACAAGTCAGCAAGATACATACACGCCTTAAATATGGCTTTTTCTTTGGCTTTGTCTGGCTTTGTCTCTTTTTTAAAAAGTTAATTATTTTTAAAAATTTAATTAGTATGGGTGTTTTGCCTGCACCATGTGTGTGCCTGGTGCCTGTAGAGGCCAGAAAAAGGTGTTCAATCTCCTGGAACTGCAGAACACTGACTAAGGCAGAAACTGTCTTCAAAGGCCTTCAGTAACTTATTGACTACACACACTGCACTATATACAATGCTAGAATGCTCAACATATATCACCTTTACTGGCTTTAAACAAAATTGTTATATCACTACATTCTCAGATTGCTAAAAATTTATATTATAAACAAATGCCAAAGTTGTTTAAAACAGAAGCAAATACAAAAGACAGAATAGTCTAGAAAGAATAAATCTCTAGTTAGATGAAATATCAGGTAAAGGCTGCCAAAGAAAACTAAGGGTTGAAAACATGGCTTGGATGGTAGTGTGCTTGCCTAGTACATAAAGCTAGGGTTCAATCTCAAGCACTACAGAAAAACCAGCATGGTTGCAAAACCTGAAACCCTGAGCTCCAACTCACACACTACCATGTACATTTTATGACAGATTTCTCTCAGTCTTTTTTCAGTCACTGCTCTACCACTAACACTTGGATCTGTGACTGTTACTCAAAGGGTACTAAAGTTCCTAAATTAAGATAGCAAGAGTGGTTTAGATATGCATCAAGCCAAAACTTGTTCTTTGGACTCAAAACTCTTTATAATATATCCCTCTAGCTTCCTGATCTATTGCTATCTGCATAAAGAATCAAAAAGAAACTGGGTGAAGCAGCAAAAGCCACCCTCAGATAAATCATTGTGCTCATTACCTACATCATAGTGTTGCCCAAACAATGGCTGATGGGAATGTTGAAGGTGATAAAGTCAAGGTATAAAAGGATACCTGGGGTTGTCTACAAGGTCTCTACAAAAATGTGGTAGAATAGGAAAAACACCGAAAAATATGGAGAAGCCAAACAGACCAAGCACAGAAAGCTGAAGGTGCTGAGATGGAAAGTGCATGCATTTTTTGGTTATTGTGTACTTCTAGTGACTTGTAATGCCTTATCAAACTGTATGAAAATGCAGAACTTTCTTTTACATTTTTGTTAAAATATGTTGACAGCACATAGAACAGTTCATTATTTTGGATGGAAGAATGCCTCACTAAGAGAATGTTTCCTAACCCTTACCAGTGTGGGTGGAAAGCACTATTCCCTGCTGGTCCTCAGGAGGGATTCCCTGATGTTGGCACAATTCTAATCTCAGCACAAATGCACTGATGTGAGAAAACCTAAATTCATTTATATCCTCCTCCCTTTCCACCATCAACACATACTTAACTCCCTTTTCTTTTCACAGTTCCCTGTGTGTGGTATGTACATATGTGTATATCCATGTTTCATGTAGATGCAGACACTTGAGGTTGATACCTGAAAATCCTCCTCTATCCCTCCATCCACCTTTATGCACTAAGGCAGCCTCAAACTCACTAATATGCTAGTCTTGCTAACCAGCTTGCTCTGGAGATCACACCTCTTACTTCTCTCTTAAGCTGCATTACAGATGGGATACCATGACCACTGACACTCCTCACACTTGATTTACACACTGACCTATCTTCCCAATCCCTAAATCCCTTCTAAACCAGACAAAGGTTAGAACCTGATTCCCTAAAATTGTTTTTGTGCTTATTTTTATTTTTTGTGTATGCCATTGTTTTGCTTATACTATGTGTATGCAGCACCCAAGAGGCTTTGCAAGAGAGCACTGGAGCCCCTGGAACTAGAGCTGGCATGTAGAGGCTAGGAATCTAACCTGGGTCCTCTAGAAGAAGAGCCAGGGCTCTTAACCACTGAGCTCTCTCCCCAACCTCCTTAGATTAGTTCTGATAGTGTGTCAGACAACCTAGGCTTTGCAGTGACATTGAAATCATGATCTTCAAAAGGTTGTGTGTGTGTGTGTGTGTGTGTGTTTTGAATGCGCACATATGTGTAGGTGCTCTAGAAGCTGGAGCTAAAGGTAGTTTTACGCCTTGAAAGTGCTGGTAACCAAATTCTGATATGGGGGGGGGGGGGTGAACAGTCAGTGCTTAAACCATTAAGCTAGCTCTCTAACCCCATAGTGGTTCCTTCTGTGGACCTTCAAACTGATAATTCTGCCATTTTCATTTCATTTCCTCAAAGTCAAGGTCAACTTGTGAAAAGTCATTAAACAATATGCTAATATGAAATGTCAACCTTCATTGTAAACATGCCTGTTCAGAGCATCAGGTGACAACTTCACTGTATTTTATAGTAGCTTTGACCGTGATAGTTCATAAAGGACTCTGAAAGTTTTTGTACACTGTTAAAGATTATCTGCCCAAGTCCTGATTAAAAGATCATAATTCTTGGAAAAAGTATCTTAAACAACAAGCAGTTTTGTTGGAAAAACATTAACTGGTATTGTTCTAATAAGAGAACAGCTCTATTCCTAATCTACAGCTTTAAAGTTAAACAAGTGTAGAGCCACTCTGCTATCATTCTTAGAGGATAAAACTACAATCATCCTTGATATCTAGAGAGATTGGTCCAAGGATCCCTACAAAACAAACTCTGAGGACACTCAAGTGCCTTTAAAAATGGCAGTATAGCTGGGCAGTGGTGGCGCACGCCTTTAATCCCAGCACTTGGGAGGCAGAGGCAGGCGGATTTTTGAGTTCGAGGCCAGCCTGGTCTACAGAGTGAGTTCCAGGACAGCCAGGGCTACACAGAGAAACCCTGTCTCGAAAAACCAAAAAAAAAAAAAAAAAAAAAAAAAAAAAAAAAAAATGGCAGTATAGGCCAGGGAGATGGCTCAGAAGGCAAAGGTAGTTGCCTCAAAAGCTGGACAGCCTAGTTCAATACCCAGACCCATTTGGGCAAGAAAAGAGCTAATTCCATAACTTGTTCTCTCACCTCCACGTGTGCACACATGCACATACACAGTAAATAAATGTGGTTTGTTGTTGTTGTTGTTATTGCTGCTGCTGTTGTTGTTGTTTTGGAGACCAAGTTTCACTATGTAGCTCTGGGTGTCCTATGGAGACCAGGCTGGCCTCAAACTCAGAGATTTGCCTTTGTTTCTCAAATGCTGGGATCAAGGTTTACACCACCATGACCAACAGATTTTTTTTTTTTTTTTTACTTATTTACTTATTCATTCATTTATTCGTTCATTTATGTATATGAGTGCTCTATTTGCACATATGTCTTCGTGACAGAAGAGGACATCAGATCCCATTATAAATGGTTTGTGAGCTACCATATGGGTGCTGGGAATTGAACTCAGGATCTCTGGAAGAGCAGCCAGTGCTTTTAACTGTTGAGCCAGCTCTCCAGTCCCTAAATATTTTTTTTTAATGGGTTATGTGCTAGGGATGCAGCTTGGCTGACAGAGTACTTATACAACATTCATGAAGCCCTGATCTCCAATGCCCACATAAACCTAGCATAATAGTACAATGCCAGCCGGGCAGTGGTGGCGCACACCTTTAATCCCAGCACTTAGGAGGCAGAGGCAGGTGGATTTCTGAGTTCGAGGCCAGCCTGGTCTACAGAGTGAGTTCAGGACAGCCAGGGCTATACAGAGAAACCCTGTCTCGAAAAACCAAAAAAAAAAAAAAAAAATTTAGTACAATGCCTCTAATCCTAGTATTAGTGAACTGGAAGCAGAAGAATCAGAAAAAGCATGTAACTACACAATGATTCCAAGGCCTGCTTGGGATTCAGGAGATCCTGTCTCCTGAAATAAGTACTAGCTGTATAGCTCAGAGGATAATAGTTTCTACTATGCAAACCCAATAATCTTGAGTTCAATTTCCAGAATTCATATTGATGACATAAGAAAGACCTGACAAAGCTATCCTCTTAACGCCACATGAGCTGACAGAAATGTACCCATGAACTCACACACAATTTAATTTTAAATCACACACACACACACACACACACACACACACCACAAACTCCAACTTTAAGTCATGTTTACAATTTTGTGTTGGGCCACATTAATAACTATTCTGGGCCACATCTGCAGCCCCTACAAGTATTTGGTTCTGTGACAGTGGGAAACAAAAAAATGTAAAGGAGATAACAATCTCCACTTGGAATTTTTTTAGGATTTATGAGATTTATGAGATGAATCTGTAGGAGGGACGGTTATAAGAAAACATTTACCTGTGAAATAAACACAGCTTCTAAAGGTCAAAGGGTAGGGCCTAAGAGATAGTAACAGTGAGAGCACACACCTACACAGCTCTGCCTGCAGGTAATTAGTCTTAAAAACATGTCATATCCATTAACTGATACAATATTCCACACTGTGAGGCAGGTGCTGTTACTAGCCTCATTTTTTGTTTGACTTTTGAGACAGGTCTCATGTAACTCAGACTGCCATCTAACTCCTATGGCCAAGCCTTAGGATGACCTTAAACTCATCATCCTGCCTCCTCCTTCTAAGTGCTGGGATTACAGGCATGAGTTACCTGCCAAGCTTGCTAGCCTCATTTTTCAAAGGATAAACTGAAGTCACAAGGTATGACCTAAAATTGCACATGGCTAATAAATGACAGATCAAGGATTTCAACTCAGGCAGTTTGGCTCCCGAATCTAAGCTTCTAATCACTCTAAGCAGCAGCAGCTCAAGAACACACATCAGCAAAGTTTAAGCAACAAATGGAAATGAAGAGCCTCAAGAAAATGATGTGTAAGAAGTACAAAGTGATACGGGAGTGGGTGGGAGGTGGAATACCCTCATAGAGGCGGGGGAGGGGGAGGGGATGGGGGGTTCCAAAGAGGAGACCTAGAAAGGGGGAAACATTGGAAATGTAAATAAAGTATCAAAAAAAAAAAAAAAAAGTAGAAAGTGTTACAGAAAAATAATGAGCTACACAGCCCAGTCATAGCATCTCATTCTGTGACAGTGTACCAACACTACAACGTTAACAACTAGTGCTGGGTATTAAATTGTAGAAGAAAATAATCATGCTGGACAGATGGTCCCTCTGCTAAGATCACTTGTTACTCTTGCAGAAGATCCAGGTTATTTCCTGGCACACACAACCAGCAGTTAACTCTAGTGTCAGGGGATCCAACCACGTCTTCTGACCTTTATGGGCACCAGGCATGCACATAGTACACAACATACATTCACACAAGCAGAAAAAATACTCATTCACACAAAGTAAAATAAATCTAAATAGACACACACTAATTCTAAGCTGCGCCTGGTAGCTCAGGTCTGTAACCTTAGCTATTGAAAGAAACTGAGATGAAAGTAAGGGAAGTTCAAGGCTAACTCTGGTAACTTAGGAGACTCTAATTTTAAGAATTAAAAACTGAGCGGGACAGTGGTGGCGCACACCTTTAATCTCAGCGCTTGGGAGGCAGAGGCAGGCAGATTTCTGAGTTTGAGGCTAGCCTGGTCTACAGAGTGAGTTCCAGGACAGCCAGGGCTACACAGAGAAACCCTGTCTTGAAAAAACAAAAAAAAAAAAAAAAAAAAAGAATTAAAAACTGATTTTTTTTTTTTTTTTTTTTTTGAGACATGGTCTCATGTAATTCATACTAGCCTAGAACTGCATGTCACCAAGGTCGGCCTTAAACTTCTTCCAGATCCTTCTGTACTTTCCAAGATTATAGGAATATGTTACCTTGACCAGCTTACTTATTCTCAACTGCAAGGAAGGACACCATGTAGGTGACAAAACATTTAGTCTCTTCATGGAATAAACAGTCTGAGACCAACATTTCAAGGTACCTAGTGAAGAGGAACTCTTAACACCCTAAACACACACCAGCAGTGGCAAACAAAGTGGAATAGCACTAACAAAAAATACTTCACTGAAAATACTTTGGACAGAAGAGATGAGCAACTAAAAGTAGAAACTCACAAGGGGCAAAATATCACATGATCAGGAAACTTGACACAGCAGGGGGGAAGAAGGGAGCAGAAATAGGCTAGCTACTATTTGCAAACACAGAAATACAGGAAGATGAGGAAACAGAGGTTAAGTCTGGATTTGTTTTAGGAGAATAAAAGAATAATGACCAGATGACTTTCTATTTGAAAGCAAATTTTCCAGATAGTGCAGCTGCTGACAACACTGTACTAAACAGATGGATAAGGTCAAGCGAGAAGAGCTTAGCAAGTTTCAGTGAGTTCAGATTTGGATATGGATGACCAGGCACATAAGTAAACAAATCTTAGGAAACAAACACGAAGGCCTATAGGATGTGCAGTAAATGAGGAACCCTCAAACATGACTACCAAATTCACTCGCTCACCAAATATTAAAGTCCACCATATGTATGGCAGATACAGAATTACCATACCAAATCAAAGGCCTGACTTCCCAGGACTTACTTATGTTCAATCAGGGGAAACTGGCAGCACACATTTTGCAAAGACTGAAAGGCAGTATCACAGAAATAAAGAATAGCCCTTTTACACTGAGGAATATAGAGAGCTGTTTATGGGAGAAAATGCACCCAATATGAATTGTTCCCCTTCATAAAAGATCTTGTAACCTAAAGTAATTAAATACTCCTTATCCTCTTTTTTTTTAAATAAATAAATAAATAAATAAATAAATAAGAACAACAACAACAAAAAAAAAAACCCTGGGCATAGTGGGGCAAGCCTTTAATCCCAGCACTTGGGAGGCAGAGGCAGGTAGATTTCTGAGTTCGAGGCCAGCCTGGTCTACAGCGTGAGTTCCAGGACCACCAGGACTACAAAGAGAAACCCTGTCTCGAAAAAAAACAAAAACAAAAAACTAAAACTAAAAGGCAAGAACCATTTAAACTGTAGCCCTATAAACTAAAAAAGTTTAGCCTGTGCTTCCAAGCCCTCCAAAAAGAGGAAGTACAGTTTTCCAAATTTAACAGCGTTTAGACAAAATAAAATGTTTGCACTATACATATCATAAAATTAACTAGAAATGTTTCATAGATCTTAAGTTGACAAGTGGGGCAGCATTAATTAGACTCAGTGAGTCACAAAAAAAGATCAAGAGTTGGGAGGGGGACATGCTGAGGGGAGGGCTGAGGGGCAGAAGAGGGAAATGGAATGAGTATGGTCAAACTATAGAATACTTTGTATACATGTATGAAAATCTGAAATAAAACAGTCTGTAAAATATTTCAAGTACAAAAATATTCCTAAGAAAACAAATCTTTTGTAAAGATTTGTAAACTTTGTAAACGTAAGGATTTAGTCTTGATGGGCTTACATGGATTACTGGAGCAGGGAATGTGTTTACTAAGCACAGGTATTGTCTCAATATGAAAACATCTTGAATTTAAACAAAAGAGTTTAACAGAATATAAGGCACTTGTGGGCCTTGAACAAATTACTTTCAAAAAAACTTCTAAATACTCAGTTACCAATCTCTTGCTTCCTTGCTTCAATCTAAAACTTACAAGTTCAAACTAATTGTGTTTTTAATTATTCTTATTGTGTGCATTTATGTGTACACATTCATGCTGGCAAGAGCGTGAAGATCAGAAAACAGTTTTTGTTTTTGTTTTTTCAAGACAGGCTGTGTAGACAGGTCTAGCCTCAAACTCAAGAGAGTTTGCCTCTGCCTCCCCAGTCCTGGGATTTAAAGGGCTGGGACCACTAAGGCCCAATGGAGAACAACTTTTGAGAGGATTCTGTCCTTCCACCTTGGGTTCTGGGGGACCCAACTAAGGTAGTTAGGCCTGTCTGACAAGTGTTATTATCCATTGTACCATCTCACCAGCCCAGACTAGTTAATTAAAAAGAAAAAAATATAACCAAATTGGTGCATAAACTTCTTAAATATAGGCTAAAAAGAACCACAGTTGTAGATAAGTACTCCAATTTTATATTCCTAGATGTCACATTAAGACTAACATGTATTTTGGAAGATTCAAGCTCCACACCTACAAACTACAGAAAGCCAATTTGAATCCACCACTCCAGTGTTTAACAAGCAATACTGTTTTCTATACAAATGAACAATAATGGGAAAAGTCTTGTTCAAACATGAGCCATCCTTACAGGGATGCACTACACACTGGATCTCATTTGCTTTACAATGTTAATATTCTTCAACACTAGTGTATACTATAATCAAAGGACACACAATTCTAGTGATCTAAAAATATTACTCAAGTCTTTAGGGTTAAAAATTAAAATCAAGGGTGGTAATTTAAGTAGCTCATGCCTGCAATCCCGGGTCTTGAGAAGCAGAGACTAGAAGGAAGGTACCTCTAAGTTGAAGGTTAACCAGGGCTACTTAGGGAGACCCTGTCTCAAAGCCGTTTTTAATGGCAAAGCTAACGCATGCAACTTGAAAGTTGCAATCCTAACAAAGACAAATCAGGCGTATGACTAAATTCTCTTTTCAGCTCACTCTTCAAACGATGCACTGAATTTGGGTTCTTTCTATCAGGTAAGTCACAATTAAGTCAGTGTGTCAAAGAATTGCTCCTGCAATTCACCAGAGTACAGCCAAGGGGCCCTTTAAAGTTCATGCCTACACAAGTGACTGCAGACAGTGTGTATTCCCTGACCAAAAATGACCTAAACCTGAGATTTTGAACCTTCCGTATTTTAGGTGCATCTCAGGCAGCCTGAAGACAGGCAACAGGATTTCAACAACAACAACAAAAAAAATGCCACCTTACTCTGAACCAATGTGCTGGGTGGAGTGACCCACAAAGGTCACAAGATGCTGTCTTAATTTGGTGAGCCCTGACTTGTAGGAGTTAAACTCTCACCCCTTAGGCTGCGATGACGTAATCTTCCACACTGAATTTCTCCCGGAGTTAAAGGGGTGGAAAAGGGAATTTAAAAAATAGTAATAATAACCAACAAAGAAAATGTCCTGCTAGTAATGAGGAACTGAGTAAGTGGCCAGGCAGGGTTTCGGGAGGTGCTTAGGCAGGTCCCGGAAGGCAAAGAGGCCGGCCCCGTCAGGAGAGCCCCGGGAGCCGCGGGGCAGGAGAGGACACCGCGCGGGGCTGGAGACCGCCGAGGGGCGCAGGCGCAGAGCCGGCCGGTCCGTCACCTCGGCCCCGGCCCGGCCCTGCGGCCGCAGTTCCGCTCCCCTCCCCCGCCAGCCGCAACGCGTCCGCGGCGGGGCCCGGGAAGCAGGAAGTCGAGGCCCACAACGCAGAGACAGCCCCCGGGCTCCGACCCCGGTCCTGACCATACGTCCCCTGCCCCGTGCCCCGGGGCCTCTGGAACCCGCGGGCGGCCGGAGGGGGAGGGGAGCGGGTGGGATGGGTGTGCCCGGTCCTCTCGCCGCCGCTGACAGCTCGGCCGGGCTGTGCCCTCAGCCGCCGCCATCCCCGACCGCGCCTCGCCGCCATTCTGGCCCCAAGCCTCGCCGCGACCCCGCCTCATTCCCCTCAGAATCCGGGCCGACGGATGCACGCGAAGCCGGCAATCCCTCCCTCGCGGCCCGCCACCCGCAAGCACCGGGAGGTCCCCGCCCGCGAGCGTCCCCGAGAACCGAGAGAGGACGGGGGGCACAGAAGACGCTCCGGCAGGGAGGCTACTCGGGCCCCGCACTCACCTCAGCTTCTCCGCCGGGGCGTTGGCAGCACTGCGCGGGGCCTCCTCGGCTGCCGGACAGGGGCACGCGCCTGACGTCAGCACGCAGGGGACGCATGGTTGGGTGCCCGCGGAAGTGGGAGGGACAAAGAGAGAGAAGAGGCTGAGGCGGCCCGGGCTCCGCCCCTTGTCGCGCACGCGCGGGCTGCGTTCCTTGCTTGCTCAGGTTGGCTCTCTGCGACTTTTAACGGTGATTTTTATTCGTAATAAAACTATGAACGTCAATGTGCACAGTGTTATTTTTTTTTCCTTTTTCTTTTTGGGTTTTTCGAGACAGGGTTTCTCTGTGTAGCCCTGACTGTCCTGGAACTCACTCTGTAGACCAGGCTGGCCTCGAACTCAGAAATCCACCTGCCTCTGCCTCCCAAGTGCTGGGATTAAAGGCGTGCGCCACCACAGCCCGGCTGTGTACAGTGTTATAACTAAAATTTATTTTGATTCTTGCAACCTCGTGAAGGAAATGTAAATATATTTACTTTTATATTTTTGTTTATTTTATTGAGACAGGATGTCATTTGCTGTCCTAGAATGGCTATGTAGACCAGGCTGTCTCAGAACACACAGCGATCCTACTGCCTCTGCTTCCTGAGTTCTGATATTTCAAGAAATGTACCACCATGCCTGAGCTGTCTTTGTTTTTTGTTTTTGTTTTACGAGACAGGGTTTCTATGGGTAACCCTGGCTGCTGTGGAGCCCAGGCTAGCCTGGAACTCAGAGATCCACCTGCCTCTGCTTCCTGAGTGCTGTGATTAAAGGTGTGCATCACCATACCCAGGCTATCTTTTTTTTTTTTTTTTTTTTTTTTTTTAATAACTTGAGACAGGGTCTCATTTAGCCTGGCTTTGAACGCAACTAGGTAACAAAGTTCGATCTTGAATTGCTGATCTCTTGCCTGTACCTCCGCAGTGCTGAGATTGTAGGCATGCACCTCCGCACCCTGCATCCCTTTTGTTTCTTTGAGAGAGGAAGTGACTTGCTGTGCACAGCTTTATCTGTCTGTTTTGGAGTGAGAGTTGAATATCACCCTGGGTTTTGTTTAGAACTAAAGATTTTCCCCCTCAAAAACCTCCCAAACCTTTGCCTTTCCTGTCATCTCAGCGCCTGTTTAACAGCTGTGTTCTCTGGTCCTGTACAAACTGCTGGAGAGTAGAGATCCCATCCTACTGTCAGGTGCTTCCCAACATTAGAGGAAACCTAATCTCAATAGTGTTCGTTTGTGGTCTGGAGGGGTAGCCCAGTCCGTAGAGAGCTTGCCTGGCTTCTCAGTACCACTTTAATAATCCAAGCTCTGGGATGAACAGCTGTAATCCCAGCACTTGGGAGGTGGAGGCAGAAAAATCAACAGGGAACCTTGGTTGTAAAGAAGGTTCTGAGTGTCCTAGGATACATAACGTAACACCCAATCTCAAAAAAAAAAAAAAAAATCACTTAACTGGGCATGGCGTCCAGGAGGGTGTGTCATTGAATGTCAGTCATCTTAGCATTCGGGAGGTAGAACTCTGAGACTACAGATGTGTGCTACTGCATCCAGCTTTATGTGGGCGCTAGGGATTAGAACCCAAGTCCTCACGCTAGCACGGCAATCACTTTGCTCACTAAGCCACCTGCAATTTACTTCTCTCAAAGCTGTGCTGTAAACAAAGCCCCTCTTATAGCAAGACTGCATTCTACCCTGTGGGCACTACCCTATGTGGGCACTCTCGCCCTGTTGCGATCTAAGTTGTCTTGCCTTTCTCTGATGCCAGGGAGGACCCAGGGCTCCCCAAATGCTCTGCCACTCAGCCACACCCTCCACTCAGACGACAATGGCAATTTGTGATTACAAAGAAAACAAACAAAAAAAGAACAAACAAAAAACAAACTAAACCAAACAAACAAAGAACCCCCGCATCGATTTCTTCAGCTTGAGAGAAAGTGCAGTTTTCTCTGTTCCCAAGGTAGGTTGGCTGTGTCCTTTCTTTTATCCTGCCTCCCAGTCCCATGAATGTCCCAGACAATGTCTGGCCTTTCCACCAGCTGCTGGATCTTGATGGGAAGTTGCCCAACTGTTTGACCTTTCCTCATCTATTCTAAGGACAAAGACTAACTCAGTACTTTGTCTCTAGGGATGAATTTTTGTCAGAAAGCACCCTTGATCCTGACCTTTCCACCACCCCAAGTTGGAGTGGGGTTACTCCTTGACCCCAATCTACCCTATCCCTTACTGCCAGCCCAGACACCAGTCTCTTCGGCCTGCTTCCCACATCCCAGTCTCCCTGGCTCCAGCTCCATTAAATGAGCAAGGTGGCAGGCTGCAGGTGTCTTAGGTAGGGTTGCTGTTGCTATGATGAAACCCCGTGACCAACAGCAACTTGGAGAGGAAAGGGTTTATTCGACTTATGCTTCCACATTGTAGCCCACCGTTGAAGAAAGGCAGAACAGAACTCAAACAGGGCAGGAACCTGGAGGCAGGAGCTGATACAGACACCACGGAGGGGTGCTGCTCACTGGCTTGCTCCCCATGCTTGCTCAGCCTGCTTTCTTATAGAACCCAGGACCACCAGCCCAGGGATAGCACAGCCTCGATGGGATTCCCCCACCAACTACTAATTAAGATGATGCCCTACAGACTTGCTTGCAAACTGGTCTTACGGAGGCATTTTCTCAATTGAGGCTTCCTCTTCTCTGATGACTCTAGTTTGTGTCAACTTGACATAAAACTGGCTATCCTAGGGTCCCCAACTCTCCCTCACCTGTAGTTCTGGTTCAAGCAACTATTCCTTGTCTCTTGTAGTGACAGCATTACCATTTCTCTTGAAGCAGCCTCAACTCCAGCTTTTTAAAAAAATAAATAAATCATTTATTTTATGTGCGTTGTGTTTTGCCTACATGTATGTCTGCATGAGTGTGTCAGATCTTGGAGTTACAGACAGTTGTGAGCTGCTCTGCAGGTGCTGGGAATTGAACCCTGGTCCTCTGGAAATCAGTGCTCTTAACCACTGAGCCACCTCTCCAGGCCCCTCAGTTCCAGCTTTAATGTGGTCCTGGAGATGACTCTAAAGCCATTTCTACCTGTAGGGATGGATGTGTGTAACCCAGGTTTGATCAATCACAGCAATGCTGAGCCAGCAGCAGGCACGGGACCCAGTGAGCCTCTGTCCTGGATCCTGGTGAGAACTGTCCGGTTAAGTGAGTGGAGGTGCTAAGGGCAGGTGTAGGCCTGCCCCAGCTGTCCGCTGCCTCCTACTCTGAGAATGGAATCCACACAAAGCCATATGCAAAAGCAAGTCCCAGGAGCTTTGTGCTATCCACTGGGTGCAGGTTTGATTCAGTATTCAGTTCCATTAGCCAACAAATACCCTCCCCTTCCTGGACCAGGTTGAATGGTTTCTATCACAAATGTGACTTTTTTTTATTCCTCTGTTGGTTTGGTTTTTGTTTTTTTTTTCCCCCGAGCCCTCTCCTGGTGCTGAGCTTACTTCTCATGGAGCTGTAGTCAGGACTTATTTAAAAAAAAAAAAAAGTTCTGTATTGTGTGTGTGGTGTGCCTATGGAGCCATCTCACCAACTCCAAACCCCAGGCCCTTGATGAAATTGCTCTGCCTCCTTGTCTGCCCCATTTGTACGCCTGTCTACACAACTCCCAGTTCTCCATCTCCTCCAGGTCCTGATACCACGCCCATCTCCATATCCTCAGCTGTCAACATGCCAAAGCCACGTGGAAGCTCCTCTCTCTCTTAGGTTTTGACAGGGTGGTACTGCGCGCTGCTGTGACTTACTACAAACTCAAGCCACTCAGGGTGGCCACAGAATCCTGACTCTCCCATCTTCCCTCCACAAGGGCTAGGATCTCAGATATGCTTCCCTACACCGGGCCTGGACCCCAGCTTTGTTCAACACCAGCCTGTGTGCTTTCCCTCCTCCCTGTTTCTAGATCCACTGCTCCTTTTACTATGGTCAAGCTCCTCTTCTCTCCACACACCAGCTTGGCTGCAGCTCTGAAACCTTCCAGTCATTCCTGTGATAGTTTGTATTTAAGTGTGGCCTGAAAGATGGCTCAATGAAAAGAGCTAACTGGATGCTCTTCCAAAGGACCGACCCTATGTTTGATTCTCAGTACCCACATGGAGGTTCACAACCAACCGGAACTTCAGTTCCAGGGGATCCAAAGCCCTCTTCTGACCTCCTCAGGAACCAGACACACACACACACACACACACACACACACACACACACACACACACACACACACACACACACATGACAGCAAAACTCATAGACATAAGAAAGTAAAATAAATAGCTATCTTTTAATTTAAAGAATGCCATAGGGTCTGCGAGATGGCTCAGTGGGTAAAGTACTTGCTGCACGAGCCCAACGACCTGAGTTCAAATCCCAGATCCTACAGAAAGGTGGAAGGTGAGAACTCACTGCCACAAGTCATTCTCCATAGGAAACCGTCTTAGCATGCTTGTGCATGAGCACACGTGCTCAGTAAATGAAATGTTTTAATGTTTAAAGTTCATGTTCAGCCTGAGCTGCAGGAGCACTTGTCTCAAAAGAAAACGATTTGACAAGGTGTGGTGAAGGTTATCGCTAAGAGGGAGATCATTTGCCTTGAATGCAGATTTGACCCTCACCACACACACTGCAAAATGACACTCTTTCCACAAAGCCAACTCCCCCTGCCACTGCCAAAGTGATCCTTGCCACTTTCAAAGCCCCAGAGCACTATGGGTGCCCTGGGGTAAGCCTTAGCATTCTCTCACAGGACTGCCCAGGCTGCTTCTCTCCCCTGTGGGACCCGGGGGGCAAGCAGATGTCTTGAACATTAACCATGGGATGAGCAGGAGGGGCCTTGAGACTTTGAGCACACTGTACCCGTCCCCAGTGCCTGCAGAGAGGCAGAAAGATCCAGGCCTGCATAAAGGAGACTGCCTGTGGTCTGTGATTCTGGGATTTACCTGAGTGAACTCTAATTGAACACTTTCCCATGATTCATAGGGGATAAAAGCACAAAAAGAAACAGCATAGCCATTATCATAAAAACCCTGCTACCGGCACCATCCAAGGGAGCTTCCATCTGGAAGGGCGTGGCAGATGCCGCCGGACAGTTCCAGGCATGAGGACCAGGGCATGGACGTTTGCTTCACTGAACGTCCATCATTTTGCATCTCTGTTTTATAAGTTGGTTTTTCTCATAAATAATTTTGTATAAATTTTATTTCATGAAGATTAAAATAAAGTATCTTTTAGCCAAGCACAATGGCAAATGCCTCTACACAAGGGAGGCAGAGGCAGGAGGATTTCCACAAATGCTAGGCCAGCCTGAGCTGGCTTTTTTAAATAGGTGAGGATGGTGTGGCGGTGGTGGTGTGCACCTGTAATCCCAGCACTCGGGAAGCAGAGGCGGGGAGGTCTCTGTGAGTGAGAGCCAACCTGGTCTACAGAGTGAGCTCCAGGACAGTCAAGCTACAGAGAAACCCTGTCTCAAAAACCCCAAAAAGAGAAAGGAAACCCCAAAAAGAAAGGAACAAACAAACCAGGATGATTGATAAGCACAGATTGCACCCCATCAAAGAAACTTCTCTTTGCAACACATGGAGCCCACTACAGACAACTTCAACCAATCAAAACGCAGAGCTGTGCAGTCCCAATGGATACCCGTACAAAACACTCTCACACCTAAGGCACAGGGAACATCGTGGAAGAGGGGGCAGAAAGAGTGTATGAGCCGGAGAATCTGAGACTTTGCAAGATTGTATCTCCTGGTAACATCAGAAGCTATGCTTGTAAAGCCTCAGCAACATGGCCACCCAAACATAAGCTGAACATGCAGGACACCAATGAACATGCCATGCCGAAGGGGGGAAGCCCATGAGGCGACAACCCTACAGAAAGACGTATGGGCGACTGAGTCAAGCTGTAGGAGAGGTGGTCCTCCCTAGGGAGGAGCACAGCACCTGGTTGACCAGTGCCAAGTGGCCAGCCTGAAAAACACATATACAAATGACATCATATGGACCCAACAGGTTATATTTAGGAATGTGTACACCAAATACATATATGCCTGAAGTAACATGAAAAAAAAAAAAAAAAAAAAACGGAAAAAGAGAGAGAGAGAGAGAAAGCCGTAAAATTGAAGGAGATCAAGGAGGAGATTATGGAAGGGTTTGGAGGGAGGAAGGGAAGGGAGAAATGTTTCAAGTAAATTACAATCTCAAAAATGACCAAAAAAAGTAAAAAGAAGGGGAGGAGAGATAGCTCAGGAGTTAGAGCCTGCTGTTCCTCCAGATGACCAGGGTTCAGCTAACAGCATCCACATGGCAGCTCACAACTGTCTATAACTCCAGCTCCAGAGGGCCCAGCAGTCCCTTCTGGCCTCCTGCACCCCTTCACACATGTGGTACACAGAGATTTGGGCAAGCAAAACACCTAAACACATAAATAAAAATTAATAGGTATTAATTTTTAAAAAGGGCCTGTGACATAATTCAACCTGCCGCCTGACAGGCAAGGGAAAGTGAAGAAGAAGAAGAAGAAAAAAAAAAAAGCCAAGCATCTCTGCTCTTGTCCAGTGGGATTCAGTGGGACCCCACATAAGGGTTGAGCTCTAAGAGGAAAGCAGTCTGAGAACTTCTCTCTTTTTTTTTTTTTTTTTGGGTGGGGGGAGGGGGGGGTTGAGACAGGGTTTCTCTGTGTAGCTCTGGCTGTCCTGGAACTCACTCTGTAGACCAGGCTGGCCTCGAACTCAGAAATCCACCTGCTTCTGCTCTCAAGTGCTGGGATTAAAGGCGTGCGCCACCACTGCCCGGCGAGAACTTCTCTTGTGGGCAGTTAATTGTCTTTATTCTGGCACTTCTGAAATACCTTCAGCATCCAGAGCTCCTCCTGGCCTTTGGAACAAAACTCGGAGCCTATAATCTAGGAGGCCCTCAACAGCTGGCCTTGTGCACCTCGCTACCCCATCTGGACCACGCGCTTGCTCACTGAGCTCCAGCAAGCTGCGTTCTTTGCTCCTCCTCACATGGATGTTTATCGCGCCTGCCTCTTCTGTCACTCAGCTGGCTCATCCCCCTACCTATCTTGGCCGGAAGCTTGCCTCTTTAAGGACATCCATTCCTGGGTGTAAGCAGCGCCCCAGCCCTGCCTTACCACACTGCTTGACTTCCCTCTAGGGGTTTATCACAATCTCCAATGATCTCACATCTTTATTTTTCTTCTGCTCCGTCTCCTCTGGTTTAAAAGGCTGTCCAAGGACTTCCGGCCAGGCAGCGCCCCCAAACAGCGTACTCGCCATGCTTATTGACGCTCTTTTCGCGTGTCAATGTCATGGAATCATCTGACCACCACCCACCAGTAAATGGAAATAAAATGTGGCACGTGTATCCAACAGAATATTATTTGGGCATAAAGGAAAATATGGAGAACATTATATTGAGATAAGTCAGGCTTAGAAAGATTAATACCAGATGCTGCCTCCTGAACGTAGATCCTTGACTCTAGTTGTTACAAATGTGTATCCTTGTGGGAATGAGTAGGAGCGAAGGGCAGGAGCCTGGGAAGGAACCTGTGAGAACTGAGGGAGAGAAAGACAACAGAACAAAACAGAAGAGGAGATACAACAGGGAGAGGAGGGTGGAGGGCCAGTGAGATGGCTCAGTGCTAGAAGGAGTTGCTGCCAAGAATGACAACCTGAGTTCTATTCCCAGGACCCACATGGTGGACAGCGAGAACAAACTCCTACCTGTTGGCCTTTGACCTCCACACCTGTACTGTGAAATACTAGCTATTTGCAAGGACACCAAGTCACTCAGTAAAGATTTGGGCACTTTTTTGTTGTTGCTGTTTTGAGATAAGGTCTTATGTAGCCCAGGCTGGCCTCAACTCCCTACGTAGGCAAGGGTGATCTTCCCGCCTCTGCCTCCTGAGGACAGGGATTGCAGAGCCAGCAGGAAGTCTTACTAAAGAGGTTGGCTGACCCTGGGAAAGAGAAGGCCAAGAGAGATGGGAAAGAGGTAAGACTAGAACTCAGTGTGTGAAATATACAAATGAGAGGTTTAAAAAAAAAGACAAAACCCACCTAGCACTTAGAAGGCAGAGGCAGGCAGATCTCTGTGAGCCCGAGGCCAGCCTGGTCTACAGAGGGAGTTCCAGGACAGCCAGGGCTATACAGAGAAACCCTGTCTCGAAAAACCAAAAAAAAAAAAAAAAAAAAAAAAAAAATTTATACAAAAATAATAAATCGTACCAAAAAAAAAAAAAAAAAAAAAAAGGAAGGAAGGAAGAAATAAAAAAAAAAAAAAGCGGGCTGGAGAGATAGCTCAGCGGTTAAGAGCACTGACTGCTCTTCCCCAAGGTCCTCAGTTCAATTCCCAGCAACCACATGGTGGCTCACAACCATCTGTAATGGGATCTGTTACCCTCTTCTGATATGTCTGAAGAGAGTGACAGTGTACTCACATATATATATATAAAAAAAAAAAAGGCACTAGTCATGGTGGCACAGACCTTTCACCATAGCACTCAGGAGGCAGAGGCAAGTGGATTTCTGTGAGTTTGTGGCCAGCCTGGTCTATGTAGAAAGTTTCAGGCCAGGCAGACTATAATAATAATGACAATGTTACTCCCAGCACTTGGGAGGCAGAGGCAGGTGGATTTCTGAGTTCAAGGCCAGCCTGAACTACAGAGTGAGCTCCAGGACAGCCAGGGCTACGCAAAGAAACCCTGTCTCGGAAAACAAACAAACAAACAAACAAATAAATAAATAAATATGACGATTGTCCTGGTTTAAGAGCTGCTCAGAAGAACAGGATGCAAGAAGCAGCTGATAAAGAATGACTTGGTCCTCCCTAAGCTGTAGGCGCAGACACTATCAGAACAGATGCTGACTGAGATTGTCTGCACCTCAGGTGCTATTCTAGGCTGCTCCTACCTGAGAATGAGACACAGGAATGAGACAGACAGAGGAACTCAAAGATGAGGTGCAGTGTGTGTGAGCTCATATACCCTCTTAAGCCATAGAAGTGATCATGGAGCCCCAAGACGTTAAGCAGCTGAGTATGGGGACTCATGCCTGCCATCACTACACTCCAGAGCCTGAGGCAGGGGGATTGCCATCATTTGGAGGCCAGCTTGGATGTCAGAGTGAGTTCCAGAGCATTCTGGACTACTGTTACAAGACCGTGTTTGAAAAACAACAACAACAAAACCAGTAAGTATCAGCTGCCTAGGGGGCGGAGTTTGTGGCCAGAGGAAGTGGCTGCTTGGGCTGAGTTAGTGGCTTCCTGCCTAGGAGACACACCCAGTTTCTGCACTGGGCAGTCACAGTTGTTGCTCAGTACCCAAGAGCCCTCCAGCTTTCAAACAGAGAAGCCAAAACCTGAGAAGGAAGTATCTGCTGGTGAACCCTCCCCCATTCCTCCTCCTCTTCTTCTCTAGCCCTGTCCCCATCACAGGAAGCAGCAATTTCTTTTACTTCTTGTTCTCACCCTAGTATAACATTTGATGGCCACCTCTAAACTGAAGTTCTTTGTGACTGCCTAAGATCAGAGAGCAATCACGAGCTTCCCACCTTGTACTGGCTCTGGGCTAGTTATAAGAATGAGGACACTGCTCCTCCTGGAGCCAGAGGCATAAGCCAGGAGAATGTGCTGCTGCTGCTGAGACAAACAGGGTGTGTGAAGGAACCCTAGGCATACAATACAAATTTGCTGAGAAGGGATCAAGAGAAAGAATCAAGTCTAAGATGTCACAGGAGCACACCAGAATCCTTCAGATGCTGCTTCAGGCCAAAAACCACAAAAGAAGCTACTAGTGTCTGTTCTAAAGGATGAGGGGCTGGCCAGATAATAGTGACACATACCTCTAATCCCAGTACTTGGGAGGCAGAAGCAGTCAGATCTCTGTGAGTTCAAGGCCAGCCTGGTCTACAGAGAGAGAGAGAGAGAGAGTTCCAGGACAGCCAGGGCTACACAGAGAAACCCTGTCTCAAAAACAAAATGAAAAAAAAATAACTGAGGAGCTGGACGGGGACTGTTGAAATGGCTCAGCAGTTAAAAGCACTGGTTGCTCTTGCAAAAGACCCAGAGGTTTGGTTCCCAGCAGCCACATGGCAGCTCACAATCATCTGTAACCTGTATCTCCAATTTCAAGGGACTCAAACTTCTGCTTCCAGTATCCATGGGTATCATGCACACTTGAAGTGCACACATGCACAAGACACACATACATGTACATTTTAAATAGCAATCATAAAAGGAAGTGGGCGTTGCTCAGTGGCACAGTGCTTGCCTAGCATGCAAGAGATCCAGGATTCAGTCACCGGGAAGGGATGAAGGGAGCCAGGCACGGCAGTAAATACCCGTAATCCCAGCGAGGCTGAGGTTGAATCATAAATTCTAAGCCAGCCTGCACTAAAGAGTGTGAACCAGTCAAAAGAAATGGAGAGACAGGGGAGAGAAAGGGAAAAGAAAGCTGGAGGTGCTGGTGGCACCTGCAATCCTAGGACAAAGCCAAAGGATAAGGAGATCAAGGTCGCCCATGGCTACATATAGCAAGTTCAAGACCACCATGAGGCTACTATGAGACTGTCTCAAAAACAAAAACAGAGGAGCCAGCAAAGTGTCTCATTGGTAAAGGTGCTTGCCACTGGCGCATGCCTTTAATCCCAGTACTTGGGATGCAGAGGCAAGTGGATCTCTGCAAGTTTGAGGCCAGCCTGATCTACAAAGAGAGTCCACAGGACAGCCAGGGCTCTGTTACACAGAGAAACCATGTCTCGAAAAGCCATCCCTCCACACTAAAAAAAAAAAAAAAAAAAAAAAAAGGTGTTTACTGTATAAACCTGCGACCTAAATTCAATCCCTGGGACCCCGGTAGAGGTGACAGGAAAGAGTCAACTCCACAAAGTTATCTTCTGGCCTCTGCGCACGTGCTCACAAACTAATCATAAATAAAAATTAAAGCTAAAAAGTGGGGTGGGAAGATGGCTCCATGGGTAAAGTGCTTTCAAGCAAGTGTGTGGAGCTGAGCTTGGATCCCTGGCACCCAGGTAAAGGCACATGCAGTCATGCTTATCTGTAATCCTATCATCTATGGCCAGGTGGGAACAGGAGCAGGGAAATCTCTGGGAGTTCTTGTGCCCACTGCTCTGTCATCCGCAGCAGAAATTCAATTAGATAGTCTGCCTCAAAATGCATGAAAAGCAAGGAGAGGGGTTCTCTACAGAAGCATAATGCATGAGCAGCACATGCTATGAAAGAAATCCTTGCATAGTAACTAACACAAGCTATAGTCCCAACTTTGCAGGAGGTGTGGGCGGGAAGATCTGGCACTGGATCTTGAGCCGTGGAGCTAGAGGTTAGTATGAGCATCCTAGCGAAATTCCAGCTATTAAAAAGAGAAAGAATGAATAGATGAACAGGAGTCGGCTGGCAGACCCCGTGGGAGGCTGGGTGACCGAGGGGCAGGGAGAAATGCTCACTACGTGCATGGCAGTGGGCATAGGAGTCGGCTGGCCGAGCCCGTGGGAGGCTGGGGGGGAGGGGCCGAGGGGCGGGGGGAAATGTCCACTACGTGCATGGCAGTGGGCAGAAAGAATCCGAGCCGAAATGAGGCCATTGTCCAGTGCCTTGTGCTGAACTGCCCATGGAAACCAATCACACGTGACACTTCCAGGAAGGCCATCTGCGATCACACTCGCTGGCCCCATCACGGTGGACTTCCTCAAGGCCCCTCCCCTGAAACCCCTGGAGCTGGACTCCTCCCCGGCAGGCAGCCGGGACCTGGCATCCACCTATGCTCAGGAAAGCACTGCCCAGCAGGCTGTTTCCCAGGGCACCTGCCAGTTGGGAGGATTCTCAGATGACATGTGACCCCAGCACTGGTTTTGACCAACAGTCATTAAGTAGGATCTGTTTTCAACAGTGGGAGACATTCTAGAAACAAAAACGTATAGGTGTTTCTTCCAGATGGTCCTGCTTCTCCATTGCTTGCAAGACTACACGTTTTTAGGGTTCTTTAGAACTGGGGTCTGTACTGACTCAAGAAATGGCATGAGGGTGGGGCCGATGGAGCTCAATTGGTACAGTGTTCACCTAATACCCACAAGGCCCTGTGTGTGATCTAGCCCCAGAACCTTATAAACTGGTCGGAATGGCACACGTCTGCAGCCCTAGCACTTAGGAGGTGGAAGATGGGATCAGAGGTTCAGTGCCATCTCCAGGCTAATAGTGAGTTTGCCTCTGGCCTGAGCTACATGAGGCCCTGTCTCAAGAAATGATGTAAGAGACACAGGTAGGAATTGTGGGTAGCACTGACCAGATGCATGAAGTCAGCATAAGGACCATCTTAGAGACCAATGAAGATGTAGGGAATCCCCTGCTCCCCCCACCCCCAGAGGGCTCGGGCCACACAAAATGGACAACCTCCTCATTCCATTGGGGTGCATTGAAGAATCCCTTGTGAACTTACTTCTTTGCAAAGAGTTGGTAATACAAGGTTTCTGGGAGACAGCCCCAGTTTCCTTCCGTATGGAGCCTGGGCCCCGGCTCTGTCCTTCCCCCTTCAGCCCCAGCTGAGCCTCAGAGATTTGACTTTGAACTTGCGACCTTGTTTGTTCCAGTACTGATCCCATCCCTTCGTGTACACTACACAAGCCCTCTACCACTAAAGCTACATCTGCAATCCCCCCTTTTCTTTTATGAGACAGGGCTTACCTTACTAAGTTTGCTAAGCTGGTCTTGAACTTGCAACCCTTCTGCCTCATCTTCCTAAGTAGCTGGGGTTAAGGTACAAGGCACCACAGGATTAGGAGACAACGATGCGGCATTGTGGGAGGAGGTGTGTCACTGGTGCTGGCTTTGAGGTTTCAAAGCCAGTGCTAGGCCCAGTCTCCCCGCTCTCTGCCTAATGCCTGTGGATCAGGGATGTAGCTCTCCATTGCTTCCCTCCCACCATGCCTGCCTGCCTGCCTAACTCTCTAAAGCTGTAAGCAAGGCCCCAATTAAACGATTCTCCTGCCTGAGCCTCCTAAATCCTGAGATTATATATGTACGTATGTCACCATGCATGACTCAAATTTATTTCCTCTTTTAAAAAAAGCAAAGCTCCACTTGGCGGTGGCACACACCTTCAATCCTAGCATTCCGTAGGAAAAGTAGGCAGATCTCTGAGTTCAGAGCTAGCCTGATCTATAAAGTGGACTCTGTCTCAGAAAACAAAACAACAAAACGCACCACCACCACCAACAACAACAAAACTCAAAAAAGAAAGAAGTCAACTTTGGGCTGGGGATTTGGCTCAGCATCAGAAGTCTTACCTAGCATTCAGGAGCCCTAACTTCACATACTGGTCACACACACACACACACACACACACACACACACACACACACACACACACACACTAGAAATCTGAGATCTATCCTCCATCATCCCCTCCAGTGTCCATTTTGAACTTGCCCTCCGCTAAGCCAGAAATTCTTAAACAAGATTTCTCTTTTCCTGTGTGTATGTGTGGTGTACATGAGCGCATGTTTTTGCATGTGGGTGGGTGCACATACACGTGTCTATGCGTGCATGTAAAGGCTTAAGAGGGTTGGTGTCAGGAATCACCCTCCAGAGCTTTTCCACCTTTTTGATCCAGGTAGGATCTCTCCCTCAAACCCAGAGCTCACTGACAAGGATGGTCTCTGTTGCCTGCGGTCTCTGCCTTCTGAGATTGGAATTACAGGTGGACTCCAGTTCTCATGCTTGCCCGACAAGGACTTCACAGCTGAGTCACCGTCCTAGGCTCTCAGCCATATCCGCAGCCCAAAGTTGACAATACTGGAGACATGGTGACGATGCTACAGAACATGCTCACAAGCATGGGACAAGTCCCCATGCCAACCAAACCTTGTCCAAAATGCCAACAGTGCTGGGGCCGGAAACAGATTCCCCAGCACAACCCACTCTAGAGAAACCTTTCTGCCCCGGTGACCGCCATGACTTTTGGACCTGAAGATCTGCTGCAAGGTTGGCATCACTTGAGGCTGGCTTTCTGCTTGGGAGTGGGGAAGCACTCATCCTGCTGATGTCTGTGCTTCCTAGGTTTCCAAGGTCCATTGTAATCATAACACTTGGGAGGTAGAGGCAGGAAGGTGAGTTCAAGCCCAGGCTGTGCTTCGGAGTAAGACTCTGCCCACAATGCCCTCCCTCAAATATTTGTAAATGAAAGAAAAGGAACGTCAGTGGCCTGGCCATAAAACTCTCTGAAGGCTGGGACTATAGCTTGATTGACAGAATGATTGCTCAACAAGTAAGAAGTCCTGGTTTCGATATCTAGCACTGTGTAAATGCAGTGTGGTGAGGAACGCCTGAAATTCCAGCACTTAGGAGGTAGAGATAAGAAAATTCAGAAATTCAAGGTCACCCCTGTCTAAGTACCAAGTTCTAGGCTGACCTGGGCAGTGAAGTGAGAGCCTGTCTCAACCAACCAACAAAAGGGTTAATCTGGAGCTAGTAAAGGCACTGTCCCAAGTATGAAGCCCCTGCACTCCCATGCCTTTGCCCAAGAAGTGCACCCTGTCCTGTGGTCCACTGGAGGCCCACTAAGACATCACTTCCCAACTTGGTTATGCCCTCTCTTCCCTGTTTTTTTTTTGTTTGTTTGTTTGTTTGTTTTTGTATTTCGAGACAGGGTTTCTCTGTGTAGCCCTAGCTGTCCTGGAACTCACTCTGTAGACCAGGCTGGCCTCGGGCTCAGAAATCCACCTGCCTCTGCCACCCAAGTGCTGGGATTAAAGGCGTGCCTCACCACTGCCCGGCTTCTTCCCTGTTTTTAAGACTTGTTTAAAAACAAGTTGGAGTGATGGCCCACACCTGAAATCCTAGCTCTTGGGAGGATCAGCAGCATAAGGTCATCCTTGGCTACGTGGTGATTTCTAGGCCAGCCTGGGCTACATGAAACCGCCTCAAAATTTAAGACGAAGTAAAGGAGGAGGAGGAAGAGCAAATTTCCACACAATATCTGAAGGTTTCCTCTCTCCTCAAAAACTACTTATTCCCTTAAAACTGGATTTTTGTGGTGGTTTTCATTGTCCACTTGACAGAATCTGGAATTCGTGAAGGCAAGCCTCTCCTCACCCTCTTGCCACACCGATGAGGGAGGGAGCGTCTAGATCAAGGGATTTCTGTGGGGGATTATCTTGATCAGGTTAATTAGTGTGGAAAGACTCATCTTAACTGTGGGCAGGATGCTGTCTGTGCAAGGGGATCGTGGACTGTGTAAGACAGAGAAAGAGAGCTGAGCGGGAGCGTGCATTCATCCCGCTGGGTTCCCTGCTGCTGGTTTTGATGGGACGAGTTCCTGCTGCCTTGACTTCCCCATCATGATGGACTGTACTTTGAATAGTAAGCTAGAACAAATCCTTTCCCCTTAAGTTGCCTTTAAATTTTTTTATTACATTTATTAACTTATTTATTTGGGTGCACATTTGTACCAAGGTGCTCAAGTCTCTCCTCCCAGCCCATGAGTCAGGCTTGGTATGTGTGCACTGATGAGCTATCTTGCAGGCCCTCTTAAGTTGCTTACATCAGAGACTCTGATCATAACCACAGGAACAGAAACCGAGACACCATGTGTCTATATTCCAGCGCTTAGACAAGTCCCGGAAGCCCGGGAGTCTTGCACAGACATCAGCAGGATGAGTGCTACCCCACTCCCAAGCAGAAAGCCAGCCTCAATGAAGCCAAGCTTGCAGCAGATCTTCAGGCCCAAAAATCATGGCAGCCACCGGGGCAGAAAGGTTTCTTTAGTGAGGAAGTGGCTGCTGGTCCCCTTTGCTGGCCACAGCCATCGCTGTGTTGGCTGCTGACCAGAGAGCAGGTCTCCACACACAGGAAGACAAAGCTGACCTGCATTGTGGGCAGGGTAGGGCAGGGCAGGACAGGGAAGCAGGCTTCAGAACAAGTCCCCCACAGGAAGACAAGCAGAACAAAGGATTGAAAATGCAACAAGGGCAAAGGAGAGACGTGGCTCTACCCAGACTGGCTCACCTCTGGTGACCCTGCTTTCTGCCCTTCTCACTCAGAGAAACTTAACTGCTCCTAGTTTGAAAACCTAAGGCCGGGACTCTTCCTGTGGGCTAGCTAGCACTCAGCCAGCAGGGCAGCCAGGGCGCCTGTTTCCTGAGTGCTCACCCTCTTTCCTCAAAGTCAAGATCCTAAGAACTAAACTGATCTGTTGCCACAGGGCATTTTCTGTTTTGGTTTGGTTTGTTTTGCTTGAGGGGGGGGGGGGTGTTTCAGTTAGCCCTGCTTGACCTTGAAATTGCCTGTCTCTGCCCCTATAGAATTGGGATTACATGAATGAGCCACCAGTATCCTTTAGGATATTGTTTGTAAAGGGCCAAACTTTACTTGGGAGGCTGAGGCAGGAGAATTCCTGCAAGTTTGAGGCTAGCCTAGTTTCCATTAGGTATTCTAGGACAGGTAGGGTGATATAATGAGACCTTTTCAAACACACACACACACACACACACACACACACACACACACACACGTGCACATGCACACACACGTACACTGGGTAGGGTGGGAGTTGGGTCTTAGTGTTCCTAGCGCACTTGAAATGAGCTGGTGGTGTTACAGAAGGCTCCATTCATACCAAAAACTGAAAATCATGAACTCCGAGTTAAAAGGAGTCAGCTGGAAAAACAAACAACAGACACCCAGGACAAGTAGCAGGCTTACTGTCCTAACACGAGGACAAAGAGACTCTCAGCATTTAGTCCCAGGAAACAAAGTTTCCTTAGCCAAGAAGAATCGCAGTCACAGCTTGGTGGACTTTTATCTCAACCTTCAAAGCTAAGCTCCAAGAAGACATTGGCTCAGATTTCTCACAGCCGCGGTAGGATCTTGCGTCAAAGGAAGCCTTTGGTGTACTCTCTGGAGCAGAGGCAGAGCAAGCTGAAACAAGCATTTGTCAGAGATTCTGACTCCAGGGCGACATCTTGGACACCTGAGCTCTGAGCTCTGAGACAGAGCAGCTTAGAAACTGCCTCTGTGCCAGCATTTCCATCATCTCTTCCCTTGCTGTCTCAGCCACAGTCCCAGGCCCAGCTGAGGATGGGGGATGGGGGGTGGGGGGAATTCCTTGTCATGGTCTCAAAATCCTCAGCAGTCTTCATCAGGGCTCTTTCGTGGAACCTGGACCTGGGAAGCCAGTATTAGGACAACTTCTGGCTCTTCAGCCACCGTGTCATTTGGCCATGACCTTATTTGACCATCTGGACCGCTCTTATTTCTTGAATCTCCATCCTAGAACTGGGGCAGGGGTTGGGGGAGGGGGTGCGTTTCAGATTCCTAAGCACAGAGCAAAGTCAAGGTCAACAAGAGCAGACCAGAAGGGCTGCTGAGCTCTTGGATCTATATCCCAAGCCTAATGAGGTTTATTCGTAAAGCCACAACAAAGTCTATTTTTATTTTGCTGCTTGCTTGCTGAATCATTAGAGACAGTTGAGAAAATGTGTTAATACTGGCTGAGAGCTGGAGATTTTTAAAATGGAAAGAAGGACGAATGCTGCCCTTTTTGTTAGTTAGTTTGTAGCCAGGGTCTCATAGCTTCCCCACTGTGCCTTGCTTAAGAATCCTAGCCTTTGTCTCGAAAAACCAAAAAAAAAAAAAAAGAATCCTAGCCTTGCTAGCGACTTGCACCCATTTCTCCCTCCTATGATGCTAAGTTTAATACTAGGTTAAGAGAAGAAAACGACAACAAAACAAAAAACCATCCCAGATGGATAGAAATGTTAAAATCAAAGCCAGAAACTGTGATCTTAGCATGCAGAGGCAGAGGCAGAGGCAGCGGCAGAGGAGGTAGGGGCAGGGGCGGGGCAGGTGGTGGATCTCTGAGTTCAAGGCCAGCCTGGGCTACAGAGGAAGTCTCAGGACAGTCATACCTACATAGAGAAACCATCTCAACAAACAAACAAAATTCTCTCTCTCTCTCTCTCTCTCTCTCTCTCTCTCTCTCTCTCTCTCTCTCTTTCTCTGTGTGTGTGTGTGTGTGTGTGTGTGTGTGTGTGTGTGTGTGTGTGTGTGTACATGCACGTGAGACACTGCACGAATTTGTGTGCATACCCCAAAAGAGAGCATCCCATCCCCTGGAGCTAGGGTCTCAGATGGTTGTGAGTGCAGGTGCTAGGAACTCTCTTAACTCTGAGCCAGCTCTCCATCCTGGTCTTGAACTTCTGATACTGCCCCCAGCTCCTTCGAACCCAGAGCTGTCTGTACTAGGCCAACACTCCCTCCCATCTCCTTCCCTAAGCCATTGTAAGGGAACACAGGGAACATAGTTGGCCAGTTCTCAGTAAGGTGATGGAAGGGAGAAAGTTTCCTGTCCACTTACATCTACTTGGCTGCTCTTTGTTCTTGTTTTAACTTCTCTCCAGCTGTTTTGTGATGGAAGAACAGCAAGAGCTTATAGTAAACAAATCTATCAATCAATAATCAATCAATAAACAAACCCCTGCCATTAAGACCATTCGGGCAGGGCAGTGGTGGCGCACGCACGCCTTTAATCCCAGCACTTGGGAGGCAGAGGCAGGTGGATCTCTGAGTTCGAGGCCAGCCTGGTCTACAGAGTGAGTTCCAGGACAGCCAGGGCTACACAGAGAAATCCTGTCTCAAAAAACCAAAAAAAAAAGAAAAAGAAAAAGAAAAAAAATTCCTTCTCCCTCACACAGTTGCTCAGGTTTGTTTCCCTAGGCAACAATTGACACAATCAAAAATCATCAACGGTTGCTAGGCCTGGTGGCCCACACTGATGGTCCTGGCCTTTGGAAGACAGAGGGAGAAGTTTAAGGTTATGCTCTGCTACAGAGGCCAGCCTTTGCTACAAGGGACCCTGTGCCAAAACCAAACTGGCCACGGGGTCATGGTAATCTCCGGTGAATCTCTGTGAGTTTAAAGCCAGTTTAGCCTGCACATGAATTCCAGGGACTACACAGTGCAACCCTGCCTATCATAGTTTCTCTTCTGTGGCTGTGATGGATTGTTCAATTTTTAAGACTGGGCATGGTGGGGTACACCTTAAATCCCAACACTCAGGAGACAGAGGCAGATGGATCTCTGAGTTCAAGGCCAGCCTGGACTACAAGGCCATGATAACCAGGGCCGTTTCACCAAAGAAACTCTGTCTCAAAAAACAAGCCAACAAGGAAAGAATTGTCAAGATCATGATGTCTCTTCATGGCAATAAATCCCTAACTAAGATAAGCAGTCAATGCTCTAACCACTGAGTCATCTCTCCAGCTCCATATGATGAATAATCTGGTACAGGATAGAGAGATAGCTCAGTGGTTAAGGCCACTTGTTCTTACAGAAGACCCAGGTTCAATTCCCAGCACCCACATGGTGATTCACACCACTGTATAACTCCAGTTCCAGAGGAGCCAACACCTCTTCTGTGTGTACTGACATGCACATGATGTACATATACGCACATGGGCAAAACACTCATACACATACAATTAAAAATATTCCGACACAAGCAACTTAAGGAGAACCATGTACTGGCTCGTGGTTCAGGGGTACATCCATCACTGTGTGTAAGCTGAGGCTGCAGGAGTTCAAAGCAGATGGTGACATCCTAGTCGCAATCAGAAACAGAGCAGTGAATGCTTGCTGCCCAGAATTCCAGACAGAGAATAGTGCTGCCTGTGGTGGGCTGGTCTTCCTACCTCTATTAAGGCAATGGAAATAATCCCTACTGGCATGCCCAGAGATCCACCTCCCAGGTGACTCTAGATTCTGTCAAGCTGACATTTAACACTAACCATCACAGTCACCAATACTCACTACCTGTCCTACATTAAGTAATTTTTGAAAAAAAAAATTGTGTGTGCATCTGAACCTACATGAGCACACACTGGCCCTCAGGGGCTAGAGGTATCAGATCCCCCAGAGCTGGGGTTATAATATGCACATGGTTGCCCAGCGTGAACACTGGGAATTGAACTCAGGTCCTCTGCAAGAGCAGTACAGGCTCTTAATGGCTGAACCATTGGGCCAGTCCCAGCAGACCAGTTCTTAGCACCCGGTTACTAAGCTGCTCTTGAGTTTCTGTGACCCACTTTCTAGAGCTTGAATTGATTCTAGTCCCAGTTCTTGGATATTCCTGGAACACATGCTAGTTCTCATTATCTGGCCTTAGCCCACTGAGCAGGATGGGCTTGTCCTTCCCAAGGTTGTGAGTAATCTAGACTGAAAGGCAAAGGCAGAGCACCACGTGTTCTTAGATTATATTTCTCGTTCATAGCACCACTTGTTCTTAGATTATATTTCTCGTTCGTTACGTGAGGGTATCCGTGGAGGTCAGAGGACAACTTTAGGGAGCTTGTTCTCTCCTTGTACCATGTAAGTTCCAGGGACTGAACTCACATCGTCAGGCCTGGCAGCAAGTGCCCTCACCCACTGAGCTGGCTCACCAGCCTGTGGGTACTGCTAGTTTAGAAGTTGTTATGTGGCTAAGGAGCTACTCCTCCAGCCCCAGGGGGTAGCTGAGGCCTCTGGCCTTCAAGGGCATCTGCATGGCTATGTACAGACACACATAAATGAAATAAAATAAAATAAATAAGTCCTTTTTTAAAAAGGAGGTTTGGGCCGGGCGGTGGTGGTGCACGCCTTTAATCCCAGCACTTGGGAGGCAGAGGCAGGCGGATTTCTGAGTTCGAGGCCAGCCTGGTCTACAGGGTGAGTTCCAGGACAGCCAGGGCTACACAGAGAAACCCTGTCTCAAAAAAACAAAAACAAAAAACAAAAACAAAAAACAAAAAACAAAAAAAATAAAAAATAAAAAGGAGGTTTGGTGTGATGTAAAGTGAATAATTAAAAACTAAAAAAAAATTTTAAAAATTGAAACTCAAAAAAAAAAAAAAAGATGGTTTGTATACTAAGGGGTCATGTGTTGGAAACTTGGTTGCCAGCAATGTCAGGAGAGACCTTTAAGAGGTAGGACCTAGCCAAATTTTTTTTTTTTTTTTTAAAGATTTATTATTTATTTATTATATATGAGTATACTGTAGCTGTCTTTAGACACACCAGAAGAGGGCATCAGATCTCATTACAGATGGTTGTGAGCCACCATGTGGTTGCTGGGGTTTGAACTCAGGACCTCTGGAAGAACATTCAGTGCTCTTAACCACTGAGCCATCTCTCCAGCCCAGACCTAGCCAAATCTAATGGTACATCCTGTAACCCCAGCACTCAGGAGGTAGAGGCAGGAGAATCAAAAGTTCCAGGTCAGTTTCCACTTCATACCAAGCTGAGGACAGCCTGAGCATATGTGAAGCTGTCTTTTTTTTTAAAGGAGCATAGTGGGTAGGGCCTGGCAGACAATTAGGTCACTGCATGTGACACTACCCTTAGGAAGGAGTAATACTACTTTCCTGGAAAGAGTTCATTGTCTTGACTGTTTCGAGACTGTATCTCAAGCTGGCCTCAGACTAACTTTGTAGCAGAGATGACCTAGAATTTCTGATCTTCTGTCTTTCCCCAAGTGCTGAGACTGTAACCTTGGGCCAGCACACCTAGTTTATGCAGTGCTGGGGATCAAAACCTTCTCCTGAGTACTGGTTAACCACTCTACCAATTGAGCCATATTCCTGCCTGAGCTAGTTCTTTATTATCTATTTATTTCTTATTTGTTGTTTGCTTTTTTTTCAAAAAAGGGTTTCTCTGTGTATCCCTTGCTATCTTGGAACTCAGTCTGTAGAACTAGCTGGCCTTGAACTCAAAAGATCTGCCTGCCTCTGCCTCCCATGTGTTGGGGTTACTGGCATGCATCACCATGAGCTAGTTCTTTAGAATGACGTTGTACAATTGCAGATTTGTGCCTCGGTCTCTGTTTTCCTGTCTCCTCCTATGATCTTCCTGCAGCACACAAACTCCTATCAATGTAATGTCACCCAGAGCTCAGCCTATAGCACTACCATGACCTTGAACCTCCAAACCCATGAGGTAAATGAACTTCCTTTTTAATAAAGTGTCTTGGGTCTGATATTTTTATATAGTCAGAAGACAAAACAAAACAGAACCATGAGGACATTAGATAAAAAGAACTTTTTAGTCAAGGAAAGGTTGAATTAAATTGGTAGGAAAAAAGATTCTTGGGTACAATCTAAGTGTCCATCAACTGGTAAATCATTAAAGTACTATCAGCTATTCAGAGGAATACCATGAAGCCTTGCAACAAATGAAGTAAAGCCCATGAGGCTAAGTCACCCACAAGCACATCAGGACATAAACAACATATAGACCAACAGCTGTATGAAACTCTCAGGTGTTAGCAACCAGTCATCTCCATGGCCTGCCCCCAGGAACCAGAGGAAATTCCAATTTCCCAAGCCCCAAAGGAAGTCCATATCCAGAAATGAGCTCAATCTGGACAATAGGAAGATTTCTGGTGGTTAGATAGAAGTCAGCATTCCTCAGGAACTCTGGAACTGGTTCCCATCTACCAAAGGGGTGGCAGAAGGATGGGATCCCTGGCTATCTTGGAAGTGGCAGAAGGTATGTACAACTATCTGTGGTACCCATCAGCATATCAGAGTGCATGCTGGCCTCCAGACCCCTCGGCATCACAAGTACCTGTTACACATTTCAAAGTCCACACCAGCATCCTACCCTCCCTCCAGCTCACGGGCTTCCCTCCCCTCAGCTACTCATTATTCTTAGAACCCTGCTCTTCTCAATATGCTCCTCTCTCTCTCTCTCTCTCTCTCTCTCTCTCTCTCTCTCTCTCTCTCACACACACACACACACACACACACACACACACTCCCTCCATGTACAGTTTGCAGGCTGTGCTCAGTCTATTTCTTTTACTTCTTTCCCTCTGCTCTGGACTCTTCCAGAGGCCTCTGGCTGTTCTCTCTCTACTACCTACAATAAAAACCTTCCCCTTAACTCTATCATGGATTGATCATGTCGCCAGTTTATACAGAACCCATCTGAAGAAATTACACATACTACATAAGAAATTATACACACACTGAAGAAAAATACGTATTAGCATATGTATAACACATCCACAAACCATACCTGGAAGTTATTAAATTAACTGAACATAAGATGAAGGAGGGAAATATTTTCACTATGCATCTTTGTGGTTTATTATTATTTTTATTTAAAATGTGTTCTTTTCACAAGAAGCCAAGAGGAAGATACTTTTCAGGTTTTCCTCTCCTGCCAAAACCTTTCTGAGTGAAGATCCCAAACCCACTTTGGAAAACACCCTTTCACAGTACCCAGGAGCTCCACAAGAAATAATCTTTAGTTATTAGGGGGTTGGTTTCCAAGGTTACTTCTGAGAGACTGACCAGTTCCACAACTGACCTGCCTTATAAACGCTATCAGTTTCTGGAAAGCACTTGCCCGGCACAAAGCTCTTCTCCCCAGGTAAATACACAACAAGTTTTTTTGTTTTCCTGTTCTATTGCCCTGAGTACGTTTTATCCACCCTCTCTGATACTATCCTCAATCTCGGCTCTTAATACAACTGCAAGCCCCGTTGTCCACATTAACAGTTGTTGAATTGTAGAAGCCAACCAGCATTCCCTCATCCAACTCTCTCGCTAACCCAGAGTTATAATTTACTTGTGTGTGTGTGTGTGTGTGTGTGTGTGTTGTTTTGAGGACAGACTCCTAAATAGCCTTGGCTAGCCTGGAACTCGCTATGTAACTCAAACTGGCCTCTAACTTGCAGCAATTCTCCTGTCTCTGCTCCTGGAGCTGACAGAAGTGCGCCACCACGCCCTGCTAGCGGTTGTATTCTGGCCGCCCTCAGATACAGTCATTCACACTTATGATAATAGGCTGCAATAGGCTGGAAGAGACCTGCTCAAGGGTTCAAAGAGAGGAGGTGCAGCGAGGCTTCAATTCAGCAAAAGACGCCCGGTGAGTCCGGGAGCCGCCCAGGAGAAGCGGAAGTGGATTTCCCGCCTGGGAGGTCAAGGCGGGGCCAGGCGCGGAGCCGCAAACACAAAACACGGCCCTCGCCCAGGCCGAGACACGGAAGAAGCAGACGGAAGGAAGGAGCGGAGCATCTACCTCCGCAGGGGCCACGTCTTAGTTCGAAGGAACCCGGGCCAGGAGCCCAAGACCACTGCCCGCTACTGAGTCCAGAAAAGGGACGCCAGCTCTCAATCGCAGGACTTCCGGCTTGTTGCCGGAAGCGGAAGTTGTTTGAGGGAGTCGATTGGCGGCAACCGCGTCGCTCTAGATCTCAACTGCCGAATTGCGCTAGTCTATGGTTTTAACTCGTCTCTTCTACGGGCTTCGGGGCTGAGCTCTGTTCAAGCCCAAGTGGCTTCTGTCGCCCGGGAGGAGGGCTTCGTCTTCCTCCGCCCGTTGACCCAGTGGTAAAAAGAGAAGAGATGAGCAGGTATTCCTAAGTCTCCGAGGCCACACCCTGGAACCTCTGATGTCACTCAAAGACAGAAAAGGGTAGTGTCTTGTTCCACCTTGGGTGGGGTCACTCCGGTTGAGACTTGGCGCAGTCTAATGGACAAGCCCCGTGTCCTACTTTGCTTTCTGTTGCTGTGATAAACACTGTGATCCGAAGCAACTTGGAGAGGGAAGAGTTTGTTACAGTTGACACGTTACAGTCACACCCAAGGAAACCAGGGCAGGAGCTCGGAGCCGAATCCAAGGAGGAACGCTGCTTAGTGGTGTGAGGGTGGTTTTTGTTTTGTTTTTCTTCTCTTTCTTTCTTTTTTTAATTAAAGTTGGCTAGCCCACAATACTCCGAGAATCTCTAACACCTTGTAAAACCTTCACGCAAAGGAACTCAAATATTTTCATCCCCTTTCCACCTCAACTAGTAAAACTTGTTTGTGCTAAAGCTCTGCTGCGTTCCCAGAATGTGATGACCCAGAGCAGCCGACCACTCTGCCCTTTCTTTCACGTTGACTATGAATTAGCCAATCAGATGAGATTGTGATATCTCTCTGGCACCAGTGGGCTGAGATTCAATCACCACCTGCCTTAGAATGAAAGCTAAATGAACTTCATGCCCCGGTGTGTTTAATAGCCTGGTTTAGGTCCTGGCATAGACTCTTTACAAAAAGAAACTGTTTTGCAGAATTACTTCCTTGTTGTTTAGTGTTTCTTTGTGCAGCTCCATGAATATTCTTTTCCAACACTAGTTTACTCTCTTGCTTGCTCTTTTTTTTTTTTTTTTTTTTTTTTGTTTTTTTCCTAAAATTTCAGCTTGTATGTCTGTGCACCATGTGCATGCTTGATATCCATGAAGATCCCATGCACTGGACTTAAACACATTGTGAGACGCCATGTGGATGCTGAAAGCCTAGGCCAGATCATCTGGAAGGGCAGCTCTTAACCTCGGAGCCATCTCACCAGCCCCTTGGCCAACTTTCT
>CM052702.1:125015992-125040992 GCA_028551405.1 Uromys caudimaculatus
GTGATAGCACTACTACAGTGGGCTAAGACCTACTATATCGGGGCTGGAGAGATGGCTCAGTGGTTAAGAGCACTGACTGCTCTTCCAGAGGTCCTGAGTTCAATTCCCAGCAACCACATGGTGGCTCACTACCATCTGTAATAGGATCTGACGCCCTCTTCTAGTGTGTCTAATAGACCAGCGATGTACTCACATAAAATAAATGAATAAATAAATCTTAAAAAAAAAAAAAAAAAAAAAAAAAGACCTACTATATCAGTTAGCAATTAAGAAAATACCTCAGCTGGGAGGTAGTGGCTAATCCAGCACTAGGGAGGCAGAGGTAGGCTGATGTACAGAGTGAGTTCCAGGACATCCAGGGCTACACAGAGAAACGGGGGTGGGGGGGTGAATCGGAAAAGGGACTAAGACTCTTCACTCTGGCCCTGTTCTACCTATGGGAACAGCCTTCCCTACAATCATGTTTCCACCTCCCGCTCACTACACTCAATCTGGTTCCCTGCCTGCAAATCAGGAAGGTGGACTAGATCCTAGGCTTCCAGCATTCTCTCTGAACTGCTTCAGCAGACTGTGGAGAGACACACTTTGCACTAAAGAGCAGGCATGATTTTGTAGGTTTAGACATTTATGTGAAGGTACATATGCTGGGGTCCCGTGCAGAATGACTGCGCCTCACAGGAAGCTTTGCATTGAGGACTGAGCCCCTCTCTTCTGTCTACCCATCCTCTCCAGGGACTCTGTTCTTTTGATTTCACAAACCTGAAGAGATCGTCAGCTGGTCCCCAAGTGTCGTTCTTTTTCCAGAGATCTATCCATCCAGGTTCTAGCTCAAATGTAGCATCTCCCATGCAACCCTCACCATTCCCAGGAGTGCACGGTCTGGTCCTTTAACATCCTAATGACAGCCACCAGCCACCTGGGGAGGTTTTAGTTCATGATGGACCATCTATGCCACAGTGGGGCGGTGAGATAATGCCACGTAGGCCAACTATATAGATGGCTGAAATGATGGAGGTAGGAGGAGGGACCATGGTGGTTAGGACGTGGTAGGGCACTAGGTACAGGAAGCCCATTTCTGCACAGAAGTATATTCAGTCTAGAATGTGGGAGCAGAGGCAGAATCAGCTAATGACCCATATCCTTGTAATTAAGAGAAGAAGGAAAATCTAGAGTGGTGGCTCAAGGGCAAGAAGCACTTGCTGCTCTTGCAGAGGACATAGGTTTGGTTCCCAGCGCTCGTATGGTGGCTCACACCCTTCTATAAGTTCAATTCCAAGGGATCTAACACCTGCCCCCCTCAGGTACTATATGCATGCGGTTAAGAGCACTGACTGCTCTTCCAAAGGTCCTGAGTTCAATTCCCAGCAACCACATGGTGGCTCACAACCATCTGTAATGGGATCTGATGCCCTCTTCTGGTGTGTCTGAAGACAGCTATAGTGTACTCATTAAATAAATAAATCTTAAAAAAAAAAAAAAAGAAAAGAAAAGAAAGAAAGAAACAGGGATCCTGTCTGTCGTGTCTCTTCTACGTCTCCATCAGGCATGTGTGTCACTGATGTCATTAGGATTGAATTTAGAGCTAACTTCATGCATGCAAGTGCTGTACTGTTGTGCTTCTCTCTCTCTCTCTCTCTCTCTCTCTCTCTCTCTCTCTCTCTCTCCTTGCCTTCTTTATTTTTTAAAGCTACATTTATGTATTTCTCTATTTTGACTGTGTGCATGTGCACAGTCCTGTGCCACAGTGCCCATGTGGAGGTCGGAAGACAACTTGTGGGAGTCGGTTCTCCCCTTCTACCTTGAGAGCCCTGTAAATGGAACTCTGGTCAACGAGCTTGGTGACAACACCCTTATCCACCGAGATAAAGTTTCACAAAGTTTCCCAGGCTGGCCTTGAACATGAGATGCTCCTGCCACAGTTGGAGTGTGCGCTCCATTGGGTCTGAGCCATGCTCTTCTGTCCCAGTGTCTGACATAACATTGACAGGTGCTCAGCTGGGATCACAGGCGTGTGATGTCAAGCCTTGCTCCGTCCCCAACACTTAAAACCCAAGCACAGAGCCGGGCAGTGGTGGCACACGCCTTTAATCCCAGCACTTGGGAGGCAGAGGCAGGTGGATTTCTGAGTTCGAGGCCAGCCTGGTCTACAGAGTGAGTTCCAGGACAGCCAGGGCTACACAGAGAAACCCCGTCTCGGAAAAAAAAAAAAAAAAAAAAACAAGCACAGGCTGTGTACAAATTTGTGAAATCACTGAGTCATGCTTGAAGTTTGTGATAAAGTCCACATGATGAAGCCCACCAGGAACAGAGCTGTACTTGAAAGAAGTTAAAGTCAGTCGCCTGGTGCAGTAAACTGTACAGAACAAACTGTGGTAAGGCCTGCCAAAGGGAAAGGTGGGGTTCTCGTAGGGTTTGGGGCTGAGTGGGACTGAGAAGTTAAAAACAGTGCTACTTGGGTCTCAGCAAACCTAGCTATGGAAGGGGTTAACATCTGGCTGGAGCTAAATATTAGACTCATGATTCTGTTTCCTTGGACACACAGTTGGGATAAATATAGACTGTTGTGTTTAAAAAAAAAAAAAAACCCTTTCTGACACTTTGCACCTGGGTTGGGAATCTAGGCTGCTTCTCTGTGGGATCTGGCAACGACAAGAAGAGACTGTTCTGCCCCCAAGGCTGTGGTGTCAAACGGCAAAGTTTTTGACACATTTGGAAAACAAGGGTTCTCAGCACTGCCTGTGTCTTCATTATCAGAAGGGTTTTCTCTTTCTTCTCTCCCTTTGGTAGTGCTGAGGACTGAGCCCCAGAGCCTTGCTGACTGTAGGAGCCCTCTGCCAGCAAGCTATGCTCCAAAGGAAGACTTGACATATTCACAGTTGATGGGACTCCACCAGCATCTCTCCAGCATCTGGAAGCAAAGCCTCTGAGGCATAGCTTGATGGCTTCGCCCCCTTGTGGCTGCAGCTCCCTGAGCCTCACATCACAGTGAATGTCTGTTGTGTAACCATACTGGCAGGAGGGACAAGTTCTAAAGAGAGACATCCGTGCCCCTCCCTCTGGCTATCAGAGCAGTGAAGCAACGGTCCCCAAGGAATTGCAATTTCCCCAGGAGCGTCCTGTTGTGGTAATTTCTTACCCCAATAAGCCCGAATAAAAAAAACACACAACCAGTTATTATATTTATAAACTATATGCCTAGATTGGGCAGATCTATCATTACACTAATTTTTCCCCATCTATGAGACCCCTTGCCACTTGCAGCTTCTCCAGGCCATGTGGCCCTGCTCCATCTTCCTTCCACCTTCTCTTCCTGTTATTCCTCTCTCAGATGTCCAGTCCCACCTTTCCCTTCCACTGCCCAATCATCGGCTCTACCCTTTATCTGACCAGTCAGAATGGGGAGAAGGTTCAGTGAGAGCACCTGAGGACGGGCTCCACTCCTCATCGTGGGGCAGCCCCTCTTGAGGAAGCAGAATTAACATCAAAATATAAACAGCACCAGGGCAACCCACAACAGTGTCCTGCTTGAAGAAGGAAAAGGCCCAAGCTTGACACTAGCCAGAGGAGGAATGTGTCTCCCAGAGGGAGATTTCACACAGTTTTCGCTGTTTGTCAGACTATACTGCAGAAGGACTGAAGCAGAGACAAGACTGGGCAAGGCGGCCTTGACAAGAACTACTTAGTTATTCGTATCTCTAAGCCACCTGTCAGAACCCAGAGATGGATTTGGTGGGGAATGGACACTGGACCACGTTCCTTTGTTCATTTCCCAGATGTGGCCATATTAAATTTCTCTGCTTTTCACTCTTACTTACATGTCTCTTTAACGGGAGACAGGTGGTGAGCCTCACTGCATGATCTAGGCTCATACCCTGAAATCTTGCTGACATTTGAGGCTTTGAACAGAGTTAAAAGCCCTACTGGTGGGACCTACCCAGTGTGGGCTGTCTTCCTCTCTCCACTGTATGGGATACATAATATCAATAGATGCTTGTGCCCATTACATCTAATTATGGACAAAAGGTCTAAGTACAAAGAAGTGGACAGGGACAGCTAAAGAACAGCAGCTGTGGAAGAGAAGACACAAAGGGGAGACTTTGGCTCAGAGGTTAAGAGCACTGACTGCTCTCCCAGAGGTCCTGAGTTCAATTCCCAGCAACCACATGGTGGCTCACAACCAACCGTAATGAGATCTGATGCCCCCTTCTGGGGTGTCTGAAGACAGCTACAGCAAGCAGGGCCAGAGAGAGAAGAAAAAGTGTCTGAAGACAGCTACAGTGTACTTATATATAATAATAAATAAATCTTTAAAGAAAAAAAAGAAAATCGGGGCTGGAGAGATGGCTCAGTGGTTAAGAGCACATACTGCTCTCCCAGAGGTCCTGAGTTCAATTCCCAGCAACCACATGGTGGCTCACAACCATCTGTAATGGGATCTGATGCCCTCTTCTGGTATGTCTGAAGACAGCGACAGTGTACTCATATACATAAATAATTCTTAAAAAAGAAAAAATGAAAATCTCCTAAAGCGAAGGTCTATAAATGTGGCCAATGCTACTATTCTGGGGGTTGGGGAGGGGTAATAGAATTGTTGGATCCTGTCTTAGTTAATGTACAAAAGGAAGGCATTCAACTGGGAGCCTGCTTACAGTTTTAGAGGGTTAGTCTGTGATCATCATGGCGGGAAGCATTCAAGCATGACGCTGGAGTAGTAGCTGGGAATTTTTATATTCTTATTTCTAGGCAGCAGGCAGGGGAGGTGAGAGAGAGAGAGAGAGAGAGAGAGAGAGAGAGAGAGAGAGAGAGAGAGAGAGAGAGAGAGAGAGAGAAGTGGACATCTAAAACCTCAAAGCCCCCCCTCCAGTGACATATCTCATCCTACAAGGCCATACCCCTAATCCTTCCCAAACAGTTACACTAACCGGGGACCAAGCATTCAAATACAGGCCATTCTGTGGGGGCCATGCCCATCCAAACCTCTGCAGCTCCTTCATGATTAAAAGGATGACTTGTTGAGTAGCACAATTTTAACATGAATGTCCACTTCCCGTCGTATTGAAGCCACATTTTCCTTCACACATCAAATTGTCAGCTTTTAGTGATTTACAAAATAGAAGCAGGGAAAAAAAAGGGGGGGTTGACATTCTAATCTTGACTCACTAAAAACAGGTCAGCGAAGCTTCCGACTCTAAGAGATTTGGATTGTTGAGACAGGGGGAGACTGCAGACCAAGAAGACAGGGTTGTTGATCAAATCAAATTGCTGATTGGTCCATTTGAAATATAAATGATTTCTTGACTCACTGCTGCCAGTGTGTGGAGAGAAGTTGTCCTAGCTGTTCCCAGCCTCCCTTGGAGCTGGGTGGAGGTCCCTGGGGCCGCTGCTATGCCAACTCAGGCATCAGACATCTCCCTGACCTTTATTTTGAAGTCATTTGGGGGTGTTAGCCAAGGGCTCTCCCCTGATCCACTGGATGGAGGAGGGTCAGCTTTGGCAACACCTGTGGATGCAGTCTGTCAGGGGTTGGGGTCTGACTCAGTGAAACTGATTAATGACACCCTGGCCTGGTTCTGAACCTCCTCAGCTTCACCCTGCCCCCTACCCTGCTGCCTTCTGACTCAGGCCTTTGCCAGATCAGTTTTTGGATTTTTTTTTTCCTTAAAGAACTGGAAGAGGGTTTTATGGGGGAGGCTTGAGATCCCAGGAACAACTTTAGAAGAAAACTGTGGGGCCATTTGCTATGTGCGTGGGCAGTGGATGGGGAGAAGAGAGGGGGATGCGAGAGATATTGTTGACACGGTCATCTTAGAGAATTAGGTCATTGGCAGAGCTGACAAACACTGTCCCACCAGGGAGCTCCAATTCTGGGAATACAGCCTAGGGAGTTCACACACATGAGCCCCTGGAGATACGTCCAAGGACATCACCCGAGCACTACTTGTGACCCCAGAAAGTTGGCCCAGTTTTACATGCTCATCAGCAAGTCAGGGGACAAAAACATAACTGTTGTCTAAGGCATTCACCACAGGCCAGTAGCCATCGGGAAGCCACAATGCAGTGACACTCACATGTGACAGCCAACAAACAAGTTGAACAGGCTTTTTTAAAAATCCATTTACTAGCCGGGCAGTGGTGGTGCACGCCTTTAATCCCAGCACTTGGGAGGTGGATTTCTGAGTTCGAGGCCAGCCTGGTCTACAGAGTGAGTTCCAGGACAGCCAGGGCTACACAGAGAAACCCTGTCTCGAAAAAGAAAAAAAAAGTTGAGTGTGGAGTCTACACTTACAATCTTAGCACTGGAAAGACAAAGATAGGCTGATTTCTGGGGCTCACTGGCTAGCCAGCTTAGCCTAATTGAAGAGCCCTGGGTCCCAGTTCGGGACCCTGTCTCAAAGAACAAGGTACAGCCGTCGAGATGCTCAGCAGATAAAGGGGCTTGCTGCCAAACTTGATGACCCGTGTTCAATCCCTAGGACCCACATTGGAAGTCAAAAACCCATTTTCAAAGATTGTCCTCTGACATCCACATGCGTGCTGTGGAGCTGGCATTCACATACAGACAGACCTATAGATAGATCTAAGGAAGTAAATGCAACAACAACACCAATAACAAAACAGCAGGTGGATAGTACATTCAAGGTTGACTTCTGTCCTATGCACACACACACACACAAAAGGAAAGAAAGAAAGAAAGAAAGAAAGAAAGAAAGAAAGAAAGAAAGACCCCAAAACCATGTAGTACATGGATATTTGCATGCGTGATAAAAATCCAGCACCCTAGATTAGAAAGATGAACTCCAAGGCCCTCTGTCAGTCAGGGTAGGTTAAGTCCACAGGGCTATAACAAACAATGCCCAGCACCACACTGACCGTAACAACTATTTCTTGATTGCATCCATATGTCTCCATGAGGGTTGGTGGAGCTCAGTTCCATGCCTCCTCGCTCTGGTACCAGGTTGACCAGCAGCCACTAGCTGCCACAGCAGCAGGAAGGAGAGCCTAGCAGGTGGCCCCATCTCTCTAAATTTCATATCAGTCAAGGAAAAATAAATGGCCAAAGGGCCTTCAAGGGATCAAGCAATAGTTATTCTGTTATGTGCCCCAACCCCACCCAAATACTTACGCTAAGTGTATCGCTTGTATGCCCTCTCTCCCTCTCTTTCTCTCTCTCTCTGTCTCTCTCTCTCTGAGGGGGGGTACATGCATGTGTGTGTGCACATATGTTTGTTCTGTATGAGTGCAGTCATGTGTCTGCCACAGTACACTTACAGAGAGAGGTCAGTGGACAACCTCAGATGTCAGTCCCCACTTTCTACCTTTGTTTGTTTTTGAAATAGGAGTCTTGGGCTGGAGGGATGGCTCAGCGGTTAAGAGCACTGACTGCTCTTCCAGAGGTCCTGAGTTCAATTCCCAGCAACCACATAGTGGCTGACAACCATCTGTAATGGGATCTGATGCCCTCTTCTGGTGTGTCTGAAGACAGCAACAATGTACTCACATACATAAGGAAAAAACAAAAACAAAAACAAAAACAAAAACAAATAAATAAGAGTCTCACTCTGTAGTCCAGGCTGCCCAGGTACTTGCTATGTAGACCAGGTTGGCCTTCAACTCCAAGAGCTCTATCTGCCACTGTGTTGTGGTTTGAATGAGAAATGCCCCCCATAGTCTCACGCATGTGGACACTTGGTCCCCAGTTGGTGACGCTGTTTGGGGAGACCTCAGAGATGTGTGGCTTTTTGCTTGAGGAAGTATGTCACTCAGGGAAGGCTTTGAGAGCTTAAGGTCTCACACTACTCTTGGCTTACTCTCTGCTTCCTGCCTACAGTCCAAACTGTGAGCTCTCACTTGCTGTTCCAGTCCCCACAGCTGGTGTGATGGTGACAGACACTTATCCTGCTGAACCCAGAACCTCGAATAAACCCTTCCTTCTATAAGTTGCCTTGATCATGGTGTTTTATCTCAGTAGTAGAAAGGTAACTAAGAAGTGCTGCTTCCCTAGTACTGGGGTTACAGGTGTGTGTCAGCAGAACCAGCTTCCATCTTGTTCTGAGGCAGGATCTCTCCCGTTCACTTCTGTATCTGTCAGGTCAGCTGTCCTGGGAGCTTTTCCTGATTCTCCTGATTTGGCCTCTCATCATCAGGTAGGCATGCTGGGATTACAAACAAGGGCACTATCATGTCCAACATCATATATACACATATCAACCACTCAAGGTTGACTTCACACACACACACACACACACACACGAAAGGAAAGAAAGAAAAGAAAAACCCAGGCTGAACAGATGGGTCAGCAGTTAAGAGCACTGACTGCTCTTCCGGAGGTCCTGCGTTCAATTCCCAGCAACCACATGGTGGCTCACAACCATCTGTAATGGGGTCTGATGCCCTCTTCTGGTGTGTCTGAAGAGAGCCACAGTGTACTCATATACATATAATAAATAAATCTTTAAAAAAAAAGAAAAGAAAAACCCAAAACCATGTAATACATGGTCTGTCTGTGTGATTAAAAATCTAGCATCCTTAAAACCAAAAAAAAAAAAAAAAAAAGAAGAAGAAGAAGAAGCCGGGCAGTGGTGGCGCACACCTTTAATCCCAGCACTTGGGAGGCAGAGGCAGGTGGATTTCTGAGTTCGAGGCCAGCCTGGTCTACAGAGTGAGTTCCAGGACAGCCAGGGCTACACAGAGAAATCCTGTCTCGAAAAACAAAAAAACAAAACAACAACAAAAAAAATCTAGCACCTTGGATTAGAAAGATGAACCCCAAGTCAGTCAGGGTCAGTTAGATCCATGCAGCTATGACAAACAAATCAGCCTTTTCAAAGTAGAAAACGTAACTCCAGAGCAGTGGTTCTCAACCTTCTAACTCTGCAACCCTTTTAATACAGCTCCTCGTGTTGTCGTGACCCCCCAACCATAAAATTATTTTCATTGCTACTTTATAACTGTAATTTTGCTACTGCTATGAATTGTCATGTGAATGTCTGATCTGCAGAATGTCTGATCTGTGACCCCTGTGAAAGGTCATTGTCCCCTCAATGCAGCCAGCACTCTCCTGAGAGGCTGTCTCACCTCTGTGTGTGCCCAGCTAGGAACCTGACACAAGGCAAGTCTCTTATCAGGGTTACTCTGAGGCTTCCTCTAGAGCAAGAAATGAATGTTTGTTGAATGAATGAATGACCACAGCCCTCTTCCTCTGACCCCTCAACAGATGGAAAACACTTGGTCTTTCCTCTTCTCCCATGATCCTCAACAGGACTAGATTTTTCTGCAGACTTCGTATTTATATGGCTGCATTGAAAAGCCACCAGTTTCTATGTGGCTATCTATTACCACCGACTGTAGTCCCAGCCCTATGTGTGACCATTAATGTGACAACTTATCTGGGTATCCTGACAGTCTCTCACTTTCTGCATCGGAAGCCCTATGTCCTCACATGGCTGGACACCCCATTGCAGCCCTTCCTTTCAGAGGCTCATTCTCTCCTCCTCAGCGGAAGGGCTGGCTCTGGCCCCACTTCCACATTTCAGACCTAAGATTTCACAAACTGGTCAGAGCGCAAGAGTCAATGAAGGCAAAGAGCATCAACTTTGGACTTTCAGAAAGGTTTTTATTTTTTATTTTTTATTTTTTTATTTTTTTGAGACAGGGTTTCTCTGCGTAGCCCTGGCTGTCCTGGAACTCACTCGGTAGACCAGGCTGGCCTCGAACTCAGAAATCCGCCTGCCTCTGCCTCCCAAGTGCTGGAATTAAAGGCGTGCGCCACCACTGCTCAGTCAGAAAGGTCTTTATTCTTAGAGGACCTGGGGTCCATGATGCCAGCCAAGCCTTGGATCTAGTTGTTGGCAATGATCTAAAAAAAAAAAAAAGCAGAAGGTTGGAAAAGAACAGAATAATTAGTTAAGATTGCAAGCTTTGGGCCTGGAGGGACTGGGCGAAAGGTCTAACTCTGTCACTGGATACTGTGTGTCTCTGGGAGAGTGACTTGACCTCTCTGAGCCTTCCTTTTCTCATCTCCTTAGGAGAGGTAATAATAGCAGCTGCTTGGTGGGTATTCTTTTGTTTGTTTTGTTTTCTGAGACAAGGTTTCTCTGTGTAGCCCTGGCTGTCCTGGAACTTGCTCTGTAGATCAGGCTAGTTTTGAACTCAGAGACTGACGTGTGTCTGTCTCTGCCTCTGCCTCCCAAGTCCTGGGTTTAAAGGTGTACACCATGACCTCCCAGCATCATGGGTATTCTCAGTTGAACTATTAGCTAAGGTTCTCAGCACACTGGGTCTACAAATCCTAGCCTGTACTTCTGTCAGGAAGAGCAGTCGTCTGGGACCTCCTGTGTCTACATGAGGTCGGCTCTGCACCATCCCTGACTCCGACAACCCACTTCATGGTTCTCAGCATCCTTCCCTCTAGTGTCTGTCTCTCATCTGTCCACCAACAGGCCTTCCGTCCACTGACTGACATACTCTCTGTGCCCCTTGACTAGGAAGGACCTAGGCCAGGGAACACTTCTCAGTACCTGTTAGATTCTGCAAGTGTGGCCACACAAAACATCCCTGAGCTCTCTAGAATGTCCCCAAAGGTCCCTCCCTGGCTCCCATGAGCCTCAGGCCTCCTCAGGGTCTGCAGATTCTCCTCCTAAAAGAGTCCCTGGCAGGCTTCTGCCTCCTCGGTTGCCTCACCTCCTCGATCCAGTCATTGAAGGCTGAGACACGGGTGAACACCGTGGGCTTCTTCAGGGTATTGCAGCCCAAGGAGGAAACGAAGCTGGTCACACCGTGGACCTGCCAGGTGCCATTCTCAGCAGGACAGTTGAGGGGTCCTCCAGAGTCACCCTGCAATGGCGACAAGAGTGGGGGCTGGGGTGTGTCTGACGGTCACCACCCCTTTGGGGGTCGCTTATCTGATATCCTGCGTGTCAGATATTTACACTACAGTTCATAACAGCAGCAAAATTACAGTTATAAAGTAGCAACAAAATAATTTTATGGTTGGGGGTCACTACGACACGAGGCACTGGATTAAAGGGTCGCACGCAGCGTTAGGAGGACTGAGACCCATTGATGTCAGGGTTAATGAGACACTGTAAGACTTGAACACAGCACCCAGCAGAGGCAGCTCTCCAGAGACGGCGCCTCTCATTATCAGTACCTCATTTAATGCTTTAAGGTTTTATTTGATTTTAGTTGAGATACTGTATAGCTCAGGCTGATCTTGAACTTGCCATCCTCCTGCCTCAGCTTCTAAGGATGCTGGGATTTCAGGTTAGGATGATAAACATGTGTTTATACCCCAAAGAGCATTCTGAATGTTTAACTATCACTTTAAAGCTACAACTGATGTAGGCTAACGATGTAGCTCAATTGATAAAGGGTTTGCTCCCCATGCACCAAGCTGTGAGTTCCACCCCTATTACTGCATCAACCGGAAGTGGTGGTAATACTATAAGACCATCACTCAGATGGAGACAGGAAGATCAGAAACTCAAGGGAATTTCTTGACTACATAGTAAGTTTGAAGCCCTGACTGTGCTATACCAGAGTCTCAAAACCATGACTGGCCAAGTGTGGTGGTGCATACCCTTAATCCCAGAACTTGGGAGGCAGAGAAAGGTCATCGCTATGAGTTCGAGACCAGCCTAGACTGTATAGTGCTCTCAGGCCAGTCAAGGCTACATTGTGAGACCCTATCTCAAAAAACAAGTGTCAAAAGGAGCATAGAGGCACTGGGGGACTGGGGGCTGTCAAGCTAGGTGGGAGCTAGACTAGAACCCAGGCTCCTGATGCACCTCTGAGTTTCTCTTCACCCCACATAGCCTGGAGACTACACGAGGCAAACCAAATAGGTCTATCCACCTCAGAGCACGTGGGGGAGGGTCTTCAGGGCTGACTCACGTTGCAGCCAGACTGGATATCGCCACCAGCACACACCATGGTCTTCTTCACAGAGAAGCCCCACCAATCCCACTTGGAGCAGTGTTCATAGTCCACCACAGGCAGCAGGGCCTGCTGCAGCTTGTTTGGAAGAGGCCCATTGGCTGGGGAGACAGAGGACATTGCATGGGATACCTGGGAGTTGCAGAGTGGGGGCCTTCAAGCCTCCATCAGCCTGGTGGGAACCATGGGGTCTTGCTTGGTCTGTGTTCTAGGGCACTGGGTACACAGTGGACACCCCAAAATGATCTACTGAACATATTCGTGTTTGGGAGGACTGGGGAGAAGATGGGACCTGGAAGGAATTCAGGGGCAGAATAAAGATGGTTTCTGCTGTGACCCTCTACCCCACCTCCACCAGACGCTGTCTCTGTGGTCAGCACGTACTGGAGAGACGGCCCCAGCCGCTGATGTAACACGGTGCTCCATTGGGTAGGATTTCACCAGCAGGAGGGAGGCAGGCAAGCTGGACTTTGTCTCCCAGCTGGGCACTTCTTGAGAGCTTGACCAGGGCGATGTCATTGCTGGGGGGAGGAGGAGTCCCATGAAACCTGGTCCACTAGCATGCACCGCCTTTGCTCCAGGGATTTTCAGCTCTGGGGAATCCACTGCTCCTTGGATTCCAGACCTGTTTACTGATTGATTTTGTGATGCTGGGGCTTGAACTCAGAGCTTTGCACGTGCTAGACAGGTACTGCGCCACCTAGCTACACTCTGGAGCTTCCTAAGTCATTTGTTTTTTGAGAAACAGTCTCACTATGTAGCCCTGGCTAGCCTATGTTGACTGGGCTGGCCTGTAACTCCCAGAGATCCCCCTGCTTCAGTCTCCCTGTGCTGAGACTAAAGGTGCATGTTACCACACCTCTTTTCCAAATCCATTCTTAAAATGGATCAGCTCTGGGAAGCCTCACAGCCACTTTACCCCCGCTGACCTTAGCCATTTGTGGTCCCCATCATCCTGCTATGTCGTCTGGAAGGCTCAGGGTCACAGTTGCTCTCCTACCCCAATGCTTCCCAATACAATAGTCTAGGCTGATGTCTGAGAACCCACGCTTCTAACAGCTCCCTGGGGGAGGATGCTGTTGCCTGGGTACCATACTGTAGGGTACCACTACTCTCCATCTCAAGTGCCTACCTGCCACTCAAGTCACTTCACTGGGGTCTGATATAGCTCTCCGCTCATTCTGGGATTCTGGTGAAGATGGGCAAGAGCCTTAAGCCACCATTCTTTTGTCATTGCAGCCACCCACAGCCTGTGCCACTTGTGCTCAGCAGCTGATCCCGGCAGTGAGCTCTCAAGTTGCTTGGTGTCTTGCAGAATGCAACCCCCAATTCCACAGCCAAGACTTCACTCACCCACAGCTCACACAGATGGAGCTCCACTTGGGGTGCACAAAAAGGTCTCCAGCGTTGATGGGGATCACCTGCTCTGGGCCCTCCTCCACACCACGTTCATACTCACCCAGTACCACCTGGTAGGTGCGGGAAGTCCTGCGGAGGAGTGGAGGTCAGTTTGAGTCTGGAGCCAACTTCACTCCTTTCCTATTGTCCCAGCTGCCCAGGGCACAGGCAGGGATGGTGGATGGGACAGGGACGGGCACAGGGGTAGAACTCACGAGATGCAGTGGCCTGCAGTCAGAACCCAGTCAGGGGTAATGAGGGTGCCGCCACAGGTATGGTGGAAGCTCCCATCCTTCTCATACTGAAGGGAGACCTGGTGGCCAAGAAGGAAAGAGCTTGAGTGGCCTAGACCCAACACCATGGGTTGCCACCAGTGGCTTCATAGGTTTTGCGCTATACAGCTCTAGAAGGTATTATTCACATGGAAAAAATGGTGCCCTCTGAAATATGCAGTGCACAAACTATATAGCTCCTCCGGGGACTCTGTCACTTTCCTACAAGCATCATATTTTGATTTGCCAAAGCCTCCCACCACAGGCTTTATGCTGTCTCTAGGGTCCTCATCACTCTCTGCCCTCTGAAGCATTGGCAAACCTTGTGTTTCCTGAGGGCTCCCCAAGACCCCTGTCCTATCCAGCCTCCCATTCTCCTGAACCCTAGATCTTTCAAGGCCTCTTGGGTCTGTTGAAACGTGCCTCACACTGAGGGCTCTGCCTCTTCTTCCCTATGTATTCTGACTTTCAAAAGCTCCCTTACAACTAACTGTACGGTGGTCTATACCTAGGATTCCAGCATCAAGGAAGTAGGCAGAAAGACTGTGGTCCAAGACTAGCAAAGGTTACATAAGACTGTCTCAAAGAAAGAAAGAAAGAAAGAAAGAAAGAAAGAAAGAAAGAAAGAAAGAAAGAAAGAAAGAAAGAAAGAAAGAAAGAGTGTGATTACGTAGCGTAGTGGTTATCACGCTCACTTCACACGCGAAAGGTCCCTGGTTCTGAACCGGGCGGAATCAGCACTTGTTACTTCTGCCGGGCAGTGGTGGCGCATGCCTTTAATCCCAGCACTTGGGAGGCAGAGGCAGGTGGATTTCTGAATTCGAGGCCAGCCTGGTCTACAGAGTGAGTTCCAGGACAGCCAGGGCTACACAGAGAAACCCTGTCTCAAAAAACAAAACAAACAAAAAAAGTTTACTTATGTGCATGTGTGTTTCTCTGAATGGGTGCGTGCCACATGTGCTCTGGTGCCCTCAGAGACTAGAAGGCATTGGGTTCCCTAGGGAATGCTGTGACAGGGAGTTGTAAACTACCTGACTAGGAACTGAACTCAGGTCCTCTGGAAGATCAGCAAGCACTCTTCACCACTGAGCTCTCTCCGGGCCTGGGTTTGGTTCTTGAGACAGGATCTCATAGAAGCCAGAATGACCTCAAACTTGCTGTGTAGCTGAGGCTGACCTTGAATTCCTGATCCTTCTGCCTGTACTGAGTTACAAGTTTGTACGTAATCACTACATCTGCCTTACTTTATATTAAACTTAAATAGCCACATGTGGCTTGTGACTATTGTTAGACAGGAAATCTAGCCCTCTGAGCATCTCCTCATGGACCGCTATGGAGTTCCTAATCCTTTTACGGCTCCCAGAACTGTGACCCCTTTGTAGAACCCAAGGAGTTTAGAAACAAAAATCTTCCCTCTAAACACAGTCTCTGAAATTCCACTGCTATTAAGCCAACCCCTTAAACACCACCCTTTCTCCAGATTCCATTTTCAAATTCCAGCCAAACCTCTGAGAAATGCCTCTGTCCAAGAGTCTCAGACCTTTTGAAGTCAAAGTAGGGAGTGAAGAGAAGCGGGTGGGGTCAAGGCAGGCTGCCATGTCACCAAACCTGGGGTTCAAAGCCACAGTGGAAGTGGGGGCAGCTGCTATCACTCTTACCTGCCAGGGCCAGCTGTAGGGAACAGCGTCCTCACCGTTGACCACTCGGCTGGAGGGGTTGTAAGAAGGCTGGCCACAGCCTGAGGCTAGAGGAGCCGATAGAGAAGCCAGTCAGCTAGAGTGTCCTCAGAAGGAAAGGGGGGGCTTGGAGAGGAGGCTGGTGTTTGAGCATGGTGGCGCACGCCTTTAATCCCAGCACTTGGAGGCAGAGGCAGGCTGAGTTCTGTAAATTCAAGGCCAGCTTGATCCACATAGTGAATTCCAGATCTACATAGAGAGATCCTGTCTAAAAAGAAACAGGAAGAAGGGGAGATGGAGAAAGAGGAAGAGGATGAAGAAGAGGAGGAAGAGGAAGAGGAGGAGGAGGAAGAGGAGGAAGAAGAGGAAGAGGAGGAAGAGGAAGAGGAGGAGGAGGAAGAGGAGGAAGAAGAGGAAGAGGAGGAAGAAGAGGAAGAGGAGGAAGAAGAGGAGGTAGAAAAGCAAAGGAACGGGTTTTGTAATCTCAGGTGACCCCTTCCCCTCTCTAGATTTCACTAGCCATGTATGAACTAGCATTTATGCATTTGACCTTCAACAGGGCTTCCCAGAGTCAGAAAAGGGCAGGGTCTCCTTTAGTTCAAGGACTGAAGACTTTGAGAACTATGGCTGGTACTCAGGGAGCCCCCAAACTCTGGAACTAAAATGCTGGGCATACTTGCTGTGATCCCAGCAGTGAGAATCAGCCACTGGTTTGAGGTAAGCCTGGGCTAACACAGTGAAATCTTTCCCCCCCTAAACAAAATGGAGCTGGCAAGATACCACCCAGGCTAATGACCTGAGTTTTATCCCTGGGATCCCAAAAGAGAGAACTGAGTCTTGCAAGTTGTCCTCTGGTCTCCACATGAGCTCCGTACGTAACACACGTACAGTCCCCAACAAATAAATAAATGTAATAAAAAATTAAAAATGACAGCTAAAAGTGACATGCTAGCTCATGCCTGTGATCCTTGTACTTGAGAACGGGGGGAGGGGGGCAGTAGGAGTGCCAGGAATTCAAGGAAAGGCAGGCTGAGCTTTAACATGAGACTTTCTAAAAAAAAAAAAAAGAAAGAAAAGAAAATTAAAAAGGGACCTCTCTGTTTTAATGAGGCAGAATAACTTGGCCGCTTGCTCAGGATGAGCTGTTTTACCCTAAAGCACAATTTCCAATTTCCCCATGGACCCCAAACTGCAATGAGTTACCCGGGGTCATATAAGAAAAACAACCCCCCCCCCTCCCCGCCTAACATAGTAGACACTCAGAAAATGCCATCTGTTCCCATATGGTCCACCAAGGGAAGCTTTGTGGCCTGTGTCACAGAAGACTGTAAATTCCAGTTCGAACCATCAAGCCACAGAGCCCAGACCTTAAGGCAGGAGGCTGTCCACGGTCCCCTCAAGAAGTCTTGCCCTTTGGGCTCCCAGTCTTTCTGAGCTGGTTCATCGGCAGCTTGCCTGCCTCCCCCACTCCTGGCCCAGAACCAAGCCCGAAAGCCCCTACAGGTATGTCCTAGCTGAGCTGAGACCTTCTCCCTTTTTTTTTTTTTTTTTCTGGTTTTTTTTCGAGACAGGGTTTCTCTGTGAAGCCTGGCTATCCTGGAACTCACTCTGTAGACCAGGCTGGCCTTGAACTCAGAAATCCACCTGCCTCTGCCTCCCGAGTGCTGGGATTAAAGGTGTGCGCCACCACTGCCAGACGAGACCTTCTGCTGTAGAAGCAGGCATGGAGCATCACTCAGGGGCAAGAAGTGAGGGTCGGTCATATTTCAGGGGCTCCAGGCTGATGCAGCATGGAGCCATGGAATAAGCTGAGGGCTTACCAAGGGCCACAAGCAGGAGGGAACCCAGCAACCGGAGCATAGTGAGTGAGCCTCAGAGTGATAAGAACGATATATGGAGCTGGGCTCTAATATAGTGTAGAAGGCAGCGGAGGGGACAGTGCCAGGCCCCACTCCCACAACAGGTGGCAAAACACCAGCTTTTTCAAGGCTCAAGGCCACGTACCAACCACGGTAGATTAAGGAGCGGGAGCTGAGGGAAGGACCCAGACTTCCTCCAACCTGTGATTGCACAGGTGGCCTAGAGAGGCCAGCTGATAAGAGAGGGACAGGCAAATGGTTCTATCAGAGAAGCCAGCCTTTCCCAGGGAAGGCCAGGGCACCAGAGCTGGTCAGGCCTGGGTTCAGATCCTGGCTTTGTCTTCTTAAATAGTTAGTTTGACTACTGAGTCTCAGAGCTCTAGCCTCTAACATGGGATTAATATTGATATCCACCTCAATAAAAGACTGTTTTTGAGGACTTCCTCTGGCATATTAGACTCTTTCTAGGGCTGTGAGCACAGATAGCACATGGTTCCAGCTTGCCTAGAGCCTGTTGAGTGGTATCACAAGACGAACCCCCCAAAAGTTTAAGAAGCTGTTACTAACCAGTGAGAATGGGTGTCATAGGGAAATGAAAACATGGGTGACTGGGAAAGGACCCCCCCCTTCCCATTTGCCTGGGAGGCAGAGGCAGAGTGACTTATTGACTACAGGGGCAATATGCAAGTGAGTCCTGAACGTGGGAACGGGTGGAGGGGAGATACTCAGCTCAGGCTTTGGCTTACTTAAGAAAAAGGGGGGAGAGGGTTGGAGTCAATGTAGAGCTAGGTGAAGTATTATGGTCTGTAATCCCAGCTGCTCCGAGGCTGAGGCAGGAGAATTATGAGTTGGTGGTCAACTAGGGCTGCACAGCAAGGGCCTGTCTCAAAGCAAAAAAAAAAGCAGCGAAGCACCTCCAAGTGAGTCCTTTGGTTTCATCCTTGTCACAGAGGGGGAGGAAGAGGAGAGGGAGATAGAGACAGAAGAGGAGACCAGGGGAGGGGAGGGGAAGGAGGGAAGAAAACGAAGGAAGAAGAGGAATATAAAAGAGGAGGCGGGCTTGCTAAAGATGGCTTGGCAGCTCAAGGTGCCCATCCAGCCTGACGACCTGAGTTGGATCCCCAGGACCCACCTGTGACGAGGCCTAACTCCTGCCAGTTGCCCTCTGACCTCCACACGTGCTGTGGCACATGCACCCCTCCTGTCACACACGCACACCCCCAGACAACAAAAAAATGCAATCGAAGGCTTTAAATAAAGAAGCATGGTGAAGAAAGTGCCAACGAAGCTGATGAGATTGACCCCGGGCATCTTTTCCGGCACTCTGCTTTATCTGCAGAGGCAAGGTCTCTTGCTGAACCCGGAGCTTGTGATTTGGCTGGTTTAGACCCCTGTTCTCTGCCTTGTGAGTGCTGGTCGCGCCATGCCTTCTTTATGTGACCTTCTCCTCAGCCGCCTTTCTTGCCCACCCCACCCCAATTGGTGGGGATAAAATCGAGGGTCTCATGCATGGGAAACCGCACTGTCAGGCCACACACTGGCACAGGGGACAGGCCAGCATTCTTTCTTTCTTTTATCTTGGACATATTTATTTATTTTATGTATATGAGTACACTCTCACTATCTTCAGACACACCAGAAGAGGGCATCGGATCCTATGACAGATGGTTGTGAGCCACCATGTGGTTGCTGGGAATTGAACTCAGGACTTCTGGATGGGCAGTTAGTGTTCTTAACCACTGAGCCATCTCTCCACCCCACCCCCCTTTTTGAGACATCATTTCTCTAGGTCTCTGTAGCCTTGGTAGACCAGGCTGGCCTCAAACTCAGAAATCTGTCTGCCTCTAACTCCTGACTGCTGAGACTAAAGGCGTATACCTCCACCATCCAGTTTAGGGCCAGCATTCTGTGTGAACAAGGCAAGTACACCTACTCTTCTCATCCCCTTCCCCCATGTCACCCTTGTCCCCCTCCCCCAGCTAAGTACTGCCGACTTTTCCTGAGCATGTGTTCAGGCTCAATATGGCATACCTAAGCCTTCCTCTGACTCCTACAAATAGAAGTCAAGGGGGAGGTCAGCACTTAGCTGCTCTAAGTGGTTCCTTGCTGGTGGAAGGTGTCCTGTATGGCCAGGAGGGATTTGTTTAAGGTTTGGGTGCCCACAGGGATGCCTACCGTGGCAGTAGCCTGGGCTGTCGATCAGCTTGTGCACACACAACAGAAACAGCTGTGAAAATCCTTCAAACGAGGATAAAAATAGCTGTACCCTCCCTGCTTCCTGTAGGCCTGGACATATTTGCTCAGCTTGGATGCTCACAGCCATTCCCCAGACCCTGCACTGGGGAGGAGGTGGAGAGAGCCCAGAAGAGAGCACAGGAGAGAGGGGTAGCTCCTATGGCAGAGGGAACCCAGCCATCTGACAGATGGGACAGCAGCCCAGGGAAAAGCTAGAACTTGATCAAGATCTGCCCGTGTTCCTAGCCAGACAGAAGCTATTTCAAGGACACAGGAAGCACTGAACCCACAAGAGGCCCCCAACTTAACACAGAAGGCTCCCCAATCCTTATCCACAGAGCCTCGAGCTGTGCTGCTCAGGGCATGTGACTCCAGGGCCAGTGTGTCTCCAGAGATGACCTCTCTGAGGTCAACTGTCCATGACCACTTGAGCCAAGTGGGTATCCTTCTCAAAGCCTGGGGAAAGATACTGTTAGCTGTGCTACTGACTAACCTTTGCGGGTCCTGGTGTAGTAGCAGCTGGAATCCTTGAGGTTAGCCCTGAAGAGGGAGCTGCTTAGGGGGAATGGAGGGGTACCATTCATTCCAGGCCTCAGGCTTAAATAAAGTGAGCCATCTCTGTGTTGTTGTTGTTGTTATTCTTTTTGAGGCAGGATTTCTCCCTGGTTGTCCTGGAACTCACTCTGTAGACCAGACTGGCCCTGAACTCACAGAAATCTGCACCTCTGCCTCCCAAGTGCTGGGATTAAAGGTATGTGTTGTGTGTAATTATTAAAAAAACGATCCATGCTAATGCCGGCTACACTTCAGTAACGTGGTCTCCCCTTCCCTATTGGGAGCTGCAAGCCGAGGTCTTCCCTGTTTCCCCGAAGTTTGCCTGCCTCCAAACGGCTCTTTTCTCCCCAGGCATTCACCCTCTGTGGCTAGGGGGTCACAAATCCCCCCTCCATACCCCCCACCTCCACAACCCAGTAAAATCAAACTCCAGAGGATTGTAATTTATCAGTCAGATTTATATCAGTAAATTCTCAACTCTCAAAATGCCCACACAAAGAACTCTAAGCTCAATTGATATAAACACAAGCTGCCCTCCCAGACGGGGCAAATTGCCCTACACTACCCTATTGTCCTATGATATTCATAGCTACCTGTGGCTATTTCAAGCCACATGGATCAAGTTCATCCTCTTCCTCCATCTTTCTCTGTCCTTCTCCCTGTCCTCTCTCTCTCTCTCTCTCTCTCTCTCTCTCTCTCTCTCTCTCTCTCTCTCTCTCTCTGAAACTTAGCCCCGCCTTCCTTTTCCATTGCCCAATCACAGACTCTAGCCTTGTATCTCACTTGACCTCACCTGCACACAGACAGCAATCTACAAGTATGTGCTACCACCGCCCGCCCGACAGATGAGCCATCTCTTGAGTGGGATTGGCAGACTAGGTGGAGGAGAGTGTAATAAGAACCAGAATTAAGGGAGCTGGAGAGATGGCTCAGCGGTTAAGAGCACTGACTGCAATTCCAGAGGTCCTGAGTTCAATTCCCAGCAACCACATGGTGGATCACAACCATCTGTAATGGGATCTGATACCTTCTTCTGGTGTGTCAGCGGCAGAGTACATTGAATGAATGAATAAATAAATAAATGAGATGAGGGGGGAAAATGTCAAATAGCTCCTTTAAAACCAGAATTTGGGGCTGGGCAGGTTTGTGAATCTAGCACTCGGGATCTTGAGGCAGGAGGATTGCCACAAATTTGAGGATTGCTTAGCACTATAACATAGTGAGTTTCGGGCCAGTCTAAGCTACAGTACGAGACCTGTATTGGGGCAGCAGGGTGAGATGAGGAGAGATGAGGAGAGAGCTGAACATGTAATCAGAACGCTTGTCTAATTAACCTGTATGCTTTCCTAACAAACATGAAGACCAGGCTGAATCCTTAGCATCACGTGGTGGTTCATGTCTATAACCCCAGCACTCAGGAGCTGGAAGCACAAAGATCAGGAGTTCAAGGTCATCCTTGGCTACATAAAAGTTCTAACCTAGCCAGGCAGTGGTATCGAACGCCTTTAATCCCAGCACTTGGGAGGCAGAGGCAGGCGGATTTCTGAGTTCGAGGCCAGCCTGGTCTACAGAGTGAGTTCCAGGACAGCCAGGGCTACACAGAGAAACCCTGTCTTGAAACAAACAAACAAACAAACAAACAAAAAGTTCTAACCTGATCTGGGGTGGGGTGGGGTGGGGGATGGGGTGATACTTTGCTTCTAGTTCTCCTGGCACACTCACACAGTGTTCAACAATATTTTCCAGAGGAAGGAAAATGAATCAACAAAGCTAAAGGACGTTTTCATATCCCCTTGCCCTCCTCAGAGCCTGCCCTTGACCCTGTTGTTCTCGAGGAACGCGGGGAAGTCCTGTGGGGTCCCAGCAAAGCTCCGTGTCCATGTGTGGATGGCAGCGTCCTGAAGCCTGGGCCCTGGAGATTGGAAGAGATAGTCTGTGGTAAGCCAGTCCACAAAACCGAGACTGAGGGGGACACTCTTGCCTACTTTGTTTAAATCGGGATCTCAGCTCTCAGAACACTCAATTAAAAAAAAAAAAAAAAATCAAAGCTATCCAAGAGGCAAAACCAGTTGAGTTTGAAGTAAGCCTGATCTACATATCAAATTTCAGGCAAGCCAGGGCTACATAGTGAGACCCTGTCTCAAAACAAAACAAGCAAAACAAAGCTGGATTCGGTGGTGGCAATATGTGTAATCTCATCCCTTGAGAGGCTGAGGCAAGAGAAATTCTTCAAATTTGGGACCAACCAGGGTTACACAGTGAGACTCTGTCCCAGGGGTAAAAAAGGTGGGGGGAGATGGTGCAGTAGTCAGAGTATTTGCTACACAGTATGAGGACCCAAGTTCAAATCCTGGACACCCACATAAATGCTGGCTGGGTGTTGTGTCCCACCTGTAATTTCAGCCTTCAAAGCAAGTCAGGGAATCCCGAGACAGGCTGACCAGTCAGACAAGCCACATCAGCAAGCTCCGGGTTTAACTGAGAAATCTTGCCTTGTGATGGGGTGTCTACCTTAGTCACTGTTCTATTGCTGTGAAGAAACACACAACCGCGGCAACTCTTACAAGAGAAAGTATCTAATTGAGGGCTTGTTTACAGATTCATCAGCTTAGTCCATTATTATCATGTCGGGGAGCATGGCAGCACACAGGCAGACATGATGCTGGAGAAGGGGCTGAGAGCTCCATCCTGATCCAGAGGCAGAGAGACTATATCTGCTGACCTGGCTTTCAAAATCCCAAAGCCCACCCCCAGAGATACACTTCCTCCAGCAAGGCCATACCTCCTAATCTCTCTAAGCCTATCAAGTGATTCTATTCCCTCTTGACCAAGCATTCAAATATATAAGCCTCTGAGGGCTGTTCTTATTCAAACCACCACAGGGGCTGTCTAGATGGCTCAGTAGATAAAGGCATGCGCTGCCCAACCTGATGACTTGAGTCACCAGGTTTAGCACCAACCGCGGTGGAAGGAAAGAACCAGCTCCCAAGAGCTGTCCTCAGCCTTCCACGAGAGTGCTGCGCAGTGCATGCACCTACCCACACCCACCCACCACAGAACTTTGAAAAGTACATCGGCTAAAACAAAACCACAAATTTGTTTTGATATTTCTAATGGTTTGAAAAGGGTGGAATACATCTTTAATCCCAGCAGTGGGGAGGCAGAGGCAGGTAGATCCGTGAGATCGAGCCTGGTCCACGGAGTGAGTAACAGCTCAGTGAAAGGTATGTAGTGAAACTATATCTTGAAAGGAAGGAAGGAAGGAAGGAAGGAAGGAAGGAAGGAAGGAAGGAAGGAAGGAAGGAAGGAAGGAAGGAAGGAAAAGGAAGCAAAGCCCCAGTGGGATTGGGAAATAGGACAAAATTCAAATGACTTTTTTCCTGCAGGACTTCTCAGAGCGTTTCCTGTGCTATGAGTCACATGTTTGGGAGGTTTATGCCTGGAACCTGCTGGTACTTGGTTGCTCTTAGTTCCCCAGCTACCAGTCCTGCCCCCCCCCCATTGGCAGCAAGCCTGGTGTGTGTGTGTGTATTTAAGGATGTCTGAGATTAAGCAAGCGTCCATCTGTGGCTTCCAGACCTGGGACCTGCGCAGGTGGCTCTCATGCTTGGAAGGCCTTGCCTCAGTGGGAACCTGAAGGCCTTGGGCAATGTGCTCATGCAGTCTTTTTCCACAGCGGGTGCCATGTCTTCTGGAGGCCTGGCAGGGGGCTGGGGAGGTAGAGATCCACGCCTCATGCTTTCTCAGCCAAGTGGACACTCCATAGATGCCCGCCAGAGTCATGATCAGGGCCAAGGTGCTCCTGGTCACCTCAGTGGTGCTGTGAGAAGGGAGACAGTCTCAGAGGTGAGGGGTGATATTCCTCAACCCCTGGGGCTCACCCAGCTTCTCTTCAAAAGCCCAGGCTCCATCTACCATCTTCTTTCTAGGTCACCTCTTACTTCACAAATGTCCCTTCCCTCTGCCCCTTCAGGCCTACAATGTTATAGGCTTCTCACTGCTGTGAGACTCAGGAGGCTTCGCTGCCCCTTGTGTATTTCCCCAACCTGTGCCTCCTTTGATTAGGCCTTCCAGGAAACCCCTCAGGACTGGCATTTGTTCCCTCCAAGGCCTTGGCTTGATGCAGGTTTGATCAAGGAAGCAGAGACCCAAAATAATATAGAATGACGATGAGGTTCCAGCCACAGGCCTGGTAACAGGAAGTGATCCCTGGACCATCCATGTTCTAACTAGGTTTCTCTTGCTTGATAAAACACCACCGTCACAGAGCAACTATGGAAGGAAAGGGTTTCTTTTATTTTATAACTCATCCAATTAATGGCAGCAACTCAAGGCAGGAGCCTGGAGGCCTGAACTGATGTAGAAGGCCCAGAAGAGGAGGGATGCTCTTTGGCTTGCTGAGGCTGGTTTCTCACGCCTTCCAGGACCACCAGACCAAGGGTGGCTCTGCCCCCAAGAGCTGGGTTCTCCCACGCTGGTCACGAAGCAAGACAATGTTCCACAGACTTGCCTACCGTCCAGTCTTATAAACTCATTTTCTCAAACATGAGTCCCTCTTCCCAAATGATAAAAAAAAAAAGTCTACCTCTTTTGTATATGATGCGTCTAGGAAGTATTCAATAAACGTAGTTTACTGCTCCTGTGTCTGCCTCTTGTGACTCATCCAAATACTTTACTGCCTTGTGTTTTCAAATAAATATTTGTTATTCTTTGGAAAAAAGGGGGGGGGGGCTGGAGAGATGGCTCAGCAGTTAAGAGCACTGATTGTTCTTCCAGAGGTCCTGAGTTCAATTCCCAGTAACCACATGGTGGCTCACAACCATCTGTAATGGGATCTGATGTCCTCTTCTGGTGTGTCTGAAGAGAACAATGGTATATTCATATACATAAAATAAATAAATTTTTAAAAAAGGTGATGGTGGCACACGCCTTTAATCCCAGCACTGGAGAGGCAGAGGTAGGTAGATCTCTTGAGTTCGAGACCAGAGTGAGTTCCAGGAGAGTCAAGGCCAGAGAAACCTTGTCTTGGAAAAACAAACAATGACAAAGCAAAACGTAATCACATAAATGT
>CM052702.1:125043492-125055970 GCA_028551405.1 Uromys caudimaculatus
GAGAGAAGAGAGGCCCTTGGGCCTGAGGGTGTTAGAGGCCCCAGTAAAGGGGAATGTCAAGGCGGGAATATGGGGATGGGTGGGCAGGTGGGTGGGAGGTGGAATTCCCTCATAGAGGCGGGGATGGGGAGGGGATAGGGGGTTTCCAAAGAGGAGACCCAGAAAAGGGGAAACATTGGAAATGTAAATAAAGTATAAAAAAAAAAATTAAAAAAAAAACTAAAAAAAAAAAACAAAAACAAAAATACCAAAAAGGGTCACTTGCCAGCAGTTTTATGGCCCATGAACCTTTCCATGACTCCTCTTCAGGAACTTACTGATACTGTTTGACCCAACTGGGGAAAAAAAAAAAAAAATCCAGAAATGAATAAAACATATCTGTGAGTTCTCAGAACCAAGAGACTGGAAAAAAAATTTTTTTTAATGATTAATTTTTATTTTATATGCATTACTGTTTAGCACGCATGTATGTCTATGTGAGAGTGTCAGGTCCCCTGGAGTTGCAATTACAGACAGCTGTGAGCTGCCATGTGGGTGCTGGAAATTGAACCTGGATCCTCTGGACGAGCAGCCAGAGCTCCTAACCCCTGAGCCGTCTCTCCAGGCTGAGGGTGTGCTCACATTTGGAAACTGTATTGGAATGAATGCCTTAGGGTTGGGGCCCATCCAATACACTGGGACACAGAGACATACGTAATAGGAAGGTAGCTGTCTATGAGCCACGGAAAGAGAGCAGACACAGGTTCTTCACTCGGAGTGCTCAGAAAGGACCAATCTTACGAACTGTCCTAGTTAGCTTTACTGTCAACTTGGCACAGCCTAGTGTCATCTGAGGTACAATTTCCTAAATGAGATTGGCCTATTGGCATCTCTCTGAGGGAGATTGTTCCGATTGTTAATAGATAAATGAGGGTCCCGCTCACTGTGACTGACTCTATACCCTGGGCAGGTGGTCCTGGGCTGTAGAAGCAAGTTAGCTAAAGGGTTAGAAATCAGCCAGAGGGATGGCTCAGCTGTGAAAAGTGCTTGCCGCTCTTACAGAGGACCCAGATTTTGTTCCTAACACCTAAGTGACAGCTCACAGTCCTCGGTCGCTCCAGTTCCAGGGAACCTGATGCCCTCTTCTGGTCTGAGGACACTGCATGCACATGGCACACATACATTCAGGCTAAGCACTCATACACATAAAATAAAATAGAAAGCAAGATAAACATAACCTAGTAAGCAATATTCCTTTATGATTTCTGCTTCAAGCTCCCGCCTTGGCTTGTGTCAGTGACTATGAGCTGAAATAAACTCATTCCTTCCCAAAGTTGCTTTTGGTCAGAGTAGTTCTGTTTGTTTGTTTGTCTGTTGTTTTTGTCTTTTGAGACAAGGTCTTACTCTGTAGCCCTGGCTGGACTGGAACTCATAAACCCAGGTGGGCTCGAAACTTTGGAGCTCATCCGTCTGTGTGCCTCTGCCAGCTGAGCACCGGGATGGCGGTGTGCCGTGCCCAGCTTGCTCACAGTGCTTTGTCACAGCCATGGACTGAAACTAGGTCAGGGACAGCAAGACGCCATGCTGCCTTCCTATTTCTGGTCTCTGGGCCAGCAAGAGAAACAATCTCTACAGTTGTGGCAACGTCATTGCCCAATGTGTGGCTCACACCTGACATCCCAGCATTTGGAAGATGGAAGCAAGAAGATTAGGGAAATCAGCTTTACTTTAAAAGATTTTTTAAAATTTTATGTGTATTTGTCTGTATGGACTGTGTATGCGTGGGCGTATGGATGTGTGTATGTATGGATGCACGGATACCTGTGGAGGTCAGAAGAGGGCTGGAGGGCTGGAGCTACAGGCCATTGTGAGCTACCTCACACGGATACTGGGAGACAAGGGCCAGCTTACTGAGAGAGTAGCCAACATCTTAAGCGCTGAGGCACCTCTCACCCCCAAAGCATCTTTTTTTTTTTTTTTTTTTACTTTCGAGACAGGGTTTCTCTGTGTAGCCCTGGCTGTCCTGGAACTCACTCTGTAGACCAGGCTGGCCTCGAACTCAGAAATCCACCTGCCTCTGCCTCCCAAGTGCTGGGATTAAAGGCGTGCACTACCACTGCTTGGCAAAAGCATCATTTTTTTAATTATTGTTTTTATTTTATATGTGTGCATGTTTTGCCTGCACATATGTCTGTGCACTACATGCATGTCTGCCGCCCATGCAGGCCGAAAGAGACCATCAGATTCCTTGGAACTGGAGTTACAGACAGTTGTGAGCCGCCGTATGGTTGCTGGGAATTGAACTCAGGTCCTCTGGAAGAGCAGTCAGTACTCTTAACCACTCAGCCATCTCTCCAGCCCTGGGCTCAGGAAGCAATATTATACTTGACTCCATATTCAGTTTGAGGCCAGCTTGCCGTATTCGAGACCCACTTCAAAACAAAAACAAAGAACCACAAAAACAACGTTAAGAAAAAAAATCATGCCAAGCAGTGGTGGCGCACGCCTTCAATCCCAGCACTCGGGAGGCAGAGGCAGGTGGATTTCTGAGTTCGAGGCCAGCCTGGTCTATAGAATGAGTTCCAGGACAGCCAGAGCTACACAGAGAAACCCTGTCTCAAAAAAAAAAAAAAAAAGAAAGAAAGAAAGAAAGAAAGAAAGAAAGAAAGAAAGAAAGAAAAAAAGAAAAATCATTCGAAAAACAAAAAAACAAAAAACCCTAACAGACTGTGGCCGCTGATTGGAAAACAGCTGTAGGAGAAGTAAGTCGATCATCATTGGGGAAACAGGATTCAGCAGGTGCTCCGGGTGTCCAGGGTCAAAGAAGTTAAGGGCAGATGAACTGGGGCTGGAGCAACGGCTGGCTGGTTAAGAGCGCCCATGCAGCAGCTCACGGGCTGCAACTCCAGTTCCAGGGGCTCCGAGTCCTCCTCTGGCTTTACCACATGCAAGTGCTGCATGGACATACAGGAAAACCACCCATGTACATACAAAAAATAATTAAAAAATTGAAAGAGCAGACAGAGTGAGGATGAGGTAGTGGAGCGATTCAGAAAGACAGATCCTGGGACTAACCAAGGAAAGGCCTGTGTCCCGGGTCACAGCCACTGCATGAAGCCTCGGTGTATATTCAGTGAATAGTCACAGAGCACACACGCACACACAGGTATAGCATGCCCCAGGACACGGCCACACATGTAAGCCACATGCTTACACTCCTGGAGAGTGCTGTATCGTTTTTTTGTTTGTTTGGTATTGTTTGGTTTTGAGACAGAGTTTCAGTCTTTAATAACTACATAGCCCAGGCTGGTCTTGCACTCACTTATCTGTTGGATTATACTCAAACTATACTCATATACTTTGGCTGTCAGCAAGTGTATTCTCATTCCTTTTTACTCTGCCCTTTAGCTGAGATGCTAAGCATTTTCTGCAAGACCCCCTTTAGATTGCAGTCCAAGAACAGCATCTATCTCCTTTGGGACGGGGATCTGGGATTATCCAGTGCTGATGTAATACCCAAGTGACCAGCAGGGGGTGCCCAAGAGCCACAGTCGTCTCCAGGAATTTTTCAACTGGATTTCTGTAAGGTGTTCGAGGGAGATAAAAGGTCTCCCAATTGAGATAGGTATGGATGGTGGTGTATACCGGTGATGTCAGCACACGGGGGAGAGGGATGGAGACAAAGATCGGAAGTTAAAGGTCATCCTTGGCTACATAGGGAATCGGGGGACAGCCTGAGCTACATGAGACCCTGTCTCAAAAAGCAAACAATGACAGTAAGTGCAAATCATGGTTGGAAGCAGCTTGAATACAGAAGGCTGGGTTGTGGTAGCCATGGCGAGCACGTCAACTCACTCAGCTAGAGGTACCTGTATGGTTACAGCCACTTTGCAGAAGCATTCCACGGAATAGAAAAACAAATTACCGAGTAATGCATCCAGCAAATGTCAAGACACAGGGAACATTTGCATACATGCAAATCAGGGCTGTGCCGTGTATAGCAAGGGTGGGAGTGGGATAAATATGCATAAGAAGATAATCGAAGACCAGATGATGCCAACAGGAAGGGAGGGGGTGGGACTGGCCAGGGCTGCAGGCGGCTACTGTATCTAGAAGCTGAACTTGTTTGAGTTCTTAAAAAATGAAACAGGAAGGGAATTAAAATGAGACCTTTGCTGTTTGGAACCCCACATCAACCCTGGGTAAGGAGCAGGATGAGGCTCAGGGAGGCAGGGAGCTGAGGGGAAGCCCCCCACTGGCCGGGAAGCTCCCCCCTCCTTACTGCTTAAGAAGCAGAGATGAAAACAAACCCAGATAACCGGACCCAGCAGCCTTCCGTGACAAACAGGATGGTTTAGTGTTTGTTGAGTGGCTGATGGAACCTACAGGGCTAAAGAGGGTACCAGGTTCTGTTGAATTGGGCAGAGGGGACCTCAGAACTTAGGCCCAGGCCAAGCCTGAGGCAGGTTTCCTGTCTTTAACTATGTTCTCTGAACTCTCCTGGTGGATGGTCAGTGGTGAGACCATGAAACCAGGCTTGGACAAGGCTTCTGATTCAAGAAGTGGAACCTCGGAGCCAGCAAGTTGAGATCCCAGCCTCCCTGACAGGGAGCCTCAACACAGACTCCTAGCCCATCGTCAGTGGCAGCATTCCAGCACATGACTTGGCAGCCATTCATTCTCTCTTTTCTATGTGCTAACATCTGTACTGGACGCTGGGGATACAGGATACCTCCCGAGGCCTCAGTGGATCTCAGCAGGAAGATGATATAGGAATTGTGAGCGTGGCACGAAGAAAGTAGAAACCATCTATGTTGAAGATATCAGCACCCAAGAATCATGTGTTGGACACTTAATCACCAAATCCATGTGTTGGTGTTTGGAGGTCAGACCATTGGGAGGCCATTAGGATTGGGTGAGGTTGTCTGGTCGTGGTGGCGCACGCCTTTACTCCCAGCACTCAGGAGGCAGAGGCAGGTGGATTTCTGAGTTCTAGGCCAGCCTGGTCTACAAAGCGAGTTCCAGGACAGTCAGGGTTACACAGAGAAACCCTGTCTCGATAAAAACAAAAGGAAAGAAAAAAAGAAAGAAAGAAAGAAAGAAAGAAAGAAAGAAAGAAAGAAAGAAAGAAAGAAAGAAAGAAAGAGAGAGAGAGAGAGAAAAGAAAAAGGAAGATAGGAATGAATGAGGTCACAAGGCGCTCTTGCTCTTTCTCTCTCTCTCTCTCTCTCTCTCTCTCTCTCTCTCTCTCTCTCTCTCACACACACACACACACACACACACACACACACACACACACACAGGGACTTGTCCTCAAACCTGTGATCACAGGGACCTCCCCCTAACATTACCACGTTAGGTGATAATGCAGCCAAAAGGCCTCACCTGTGCTGCCATTTCAACTCTGCTTTCTCTAGCCTCCTCTACTGTAAGAAGCAAACCTCTGTTGGTTATAAATTACCTAGCCTGTGGCATTCTGTTACAGCAGCAGGAAACCATCAGAGCAGCTAGCCAACAAGTATCAGCACTGGAAGGGCCACTAGAAATGTCTGTGTGGCTCACAGAATGGGCTTTTCTGAAAGTCACAGGGTGGCTCAAGGCATAAGAGAAGCTTGAAGCTGGAATTCCAAACTCAACCTAGGGCTCTTGACTCCTTCTAGGCCTGCCTGCCTTCCTTCCTCCCTTCTTTCCATCTAACCTTCCCTCCTCCTTCTCCCCCCCCCCCCCCTGCCAATGTATCATGAGAAGCCCAAGTGTACAGAGATGTTACCAGATGTTACCAGCCAGCCCTTGGGAATCTACCACCCAGCGTATCCTTTGCCTGTCACTGGGGCCTCATTGCCCAACAAGTCAGATGCCATCCTTGTCTCCCCTGCTTGTGAACAGGGCCTCCTTTCATGTCCCTGGCTGTCTTTGAACTCACTCTGTAGACCAGGCTGGTTTCAATCTCACGGAGATCGGCCTCTGCCTTCTAGAGTGATGGGATCAAAGGCGTATGCCACCAAACCCGGCTTCGATCTTTCTTTAATTGAAGTTTTGAGGGCTGGGGTGCTGCTCAGTGGGTGGGGTGCTTGCCCAACCTACGCATGACGTCCCAGGTTCAATCTCCAGCTTTTCATAAAACTGGGCGTGGTGCTGCACACCTCTAACCCCAGCAGGTCAGAGGTGAGAGAATCAGGAGTTCAAGGTCATCCTTGGTTGCAAAGTGACTTGAAAGCTAGCTTGGAATATAGGAGACCTTGTCTCAGAATAAATAAGTAAACAAATAGGGCCTGGGAGATGGCTCAGAAAGTAAAGGTACTTTCTCTGCAAAGCTGATGACCGGAGTTGAATCCCTGGAACCTACGTGGTGAAACTGACTTAAGTGGTCCTCTGGCCTCCACATTTGTACTGTGGAACGTACATGCCTACACACATGTACACAACACACAGATGCACACATCACACAGATGCACACATACACATATACACACATGTATGCATGAAATACATAAGTAAGTGTAAATTAATACTTTTAATCCCGTGATACCCTGTCTCAAAGAACCAAAATTAAAATGTCTTCTTCTGAGCATTTGTTTTATGTATGCTGGTATTGTGCTGACACACATGCCATGTGCCTCCCACAGAGGGCAGAAGAGGACACCAGATCTGCTGGAACTGGAGGTGGTGCTTACTATGAGCTGCTGTGAAGGACTGGGTTGTAGAGAGAGTAGAGAGAAGTCAGGGGCCGAGCTGAGCCAGGTTCCTTTAGGCCGGTTATTACATACCTGCCCTTCAGTTTTTCAGTAAATCCTCACTGTAACATTCAAGTGTGTCCAGCCTCTGACACGGTGGTACTGCATGGCCATCTCCAAAGTCTGAGAACTGCGTAACCAAGGTTTTGTTTGTTTGTTTTTATGTATGTGAGTACACTGTCACTGTCCTCAGACACACCAGAAGAGGGCATCGGACGCCATTACAGATGGTTGTGAGCCACCGTGTGGTTGCTGGGGATTGAACTCAGGACCTCTGGAAGAGCAATCAGTGCTCTTAACCATCTCTCCAGCCCCTGTAATCAAGGTTTTAAACAAGAAAGAAAGGAAGGAAAAGAAAGAAAAAGAAAGAAAGGCAGGAAGGAAGGAAGGAAGGAAGGAAGGAAGGAAGGAAGGAAGGAAGGAAGGAAGGAAGGAAGGAAGGAAGGGGAGAGAGAGAAAGGAAAGAAAGAAAGAAAGAAAGAAAGAAAGAAAGAAAGAAAGAAAGAAAGAAAGAAAGAAAGGAAGGAAGGAAGGCAGACCAAATCTCATAATGTTTTAAGTTTCTCATCTTGTGTTGGGTCACATTCCCAGCCATCCTGAGGTTCATGAAGCCCGTGAACTGCAGCCTGGACACACTCCATACCCAGTTATAAGTTAGAATAAGAAAGAAATGAGCTGACACATAAGACTTAGCTTAGGACCCAGGACGTGTGTGTGTGTGTGTGTGTGTGTGTGTGTGTGTGTGTGTGTGTGTGTGTGTGTGTGTTGTATGCTTGTGTACATTTGTGTGTATGCACACTCGTGTGTGTGTGTGTGTGTGTGTGTGTGTGTATACATGCATGGGTCTGTTATAAGATTGTTATTGTGGTTTTCCTAGCTAAGAAAACACAAGTTCAAAAGGGCGCTCATTTGGCCAGGGTCCCCTGCTCCAGTGCTGTGCTGGCAACGGGATCTCAAAGGAAAGCCTTAATTTGTCACACATGCTAGTTCCTGGGGTGAAGGTTCCCGTTGTGCCTAACAACAGTCTACCACACCCTGCCTGGGGGTACATATCTGTTATCCTGGTGCTCAGCAGGCAGAGACCACATTTTGAGACCTTATCAAAAAAAAAAAAAAAAGAGAAGTAAGCAAACAAAAGAAAACAGCCCACCAAATTCCAGAATGTTAAACAACTGGCTCCAACCAGCTCCAGGCCATCACTACAGCAGCTGGTGCGTTGGTGGAGGCTTCGGATCTGAGCCTGGAGGTCTTGCAAACATTTGCTATTACAGCAATTTGGCCATGCTCACTAGCCACCCTCCTGCCCATTTTACAGACTAGGAGACTGAGAACTCCAGACCCTCATCTACCCATCCCAGAGCTCAGCACTATCTAGCTCTACCTCCTTCTCCTCCCACACCAACCTCTCTCAGGGCAAACATGCACGCAAATCTATTTGTGACCATCTTTCCCTAGAGGGAATTTCCCAGACACCTCCCAGATTGGTGGCTCTGCCTCCAAGGCCTTGTAGCAGCTTGGCAGGACGGAGCTGTTGTTGGCTGGGGTCCTGGCCAAGCCCCACCCGTCCTAGACCTCCTGAGTTGGAACCTGTCCTGGCCCGTACCTGCCATACGTGGGCTTGGGGAAGCACTGTTTTTGGCAATAGGTACAAACGAGAAGCCTTTTCCCAGAGGGTACTGGGGGACGTAGGGATACATGACTCATGCCCTCTGGTGGGTAGAAGGCTGCAGGCAGCATGGGGAGTGGGGAAAGCAGAATTCCTGGCCCAGGAGAGATTTATTGTGCTTCGGGCAGGCTGGCTTCATGCCAGGAGGGATTCAGGGGCTGCGTGCTGCCAGGCAGTCATCGGAGGCTGGGCACAGATGCACTTCAAGCGTAATGGAAGCTCCGAAACTTTCGTGCCTCTAACTGTCCCTGTCTGCTGTCACACACATGTGGCTGCTGAGCTAAGCTTGTTTGTCCACGATGTTCCGAGTCACAAAGCAAAGGGACATAAAGGACACCCCACCCCTCATCTCAGACCTCCGGGGGTTGGGGGGGTGGGAGGAACTACATGGCAAGTGAGGGGTTAGTGTGCTGACTACGAGCAGGAGTCTTCTCAGGAGAAGGGCTGCTCTCTGAATCCTGAGGGACCCCAGAGGAGTGAGATAGCCTGGAATATTTGTGCATAGGGGCAGGATGTGGAGAAGGGAGACCTCTTGGGTTTAGAAGGGACCAGGAAATGTGGAGTTATTGGTAGGACAGGGGAGGGGAGCCAAGTGAATGAGAGAGAGAGTGGGAGGGGTAAGAGTAACGGAAAGGCCACAGATTGTAGCTGGTTTGGCCTTGGAGCTAAGAAGCCAAGGCTGGTGGTGGTCTAGGTGAGGCAAAGGGTCAAGACTGTAGCTATAGACCGTGCAGGGTGGGGTGCCTCATCCACCCTGGGCATTCTGCGTCCCAGGAGTACTAAGTACTTAGTACTAAGGTACTAAGCTCGGAGAGGCTGTAGGGCAGGGCTGATGGCAGAGGCTAGGGCTCAGTGTGGAGTATGGTTGCAGCTCCTGGCCACTTTGCCTCCCCCCCCAAAGCTGATTCATTCCCAGGCTCACTTTCCTGAATGAAAAAGTGACCCGTTCAACTTCCTCCTTCACACTTCAGCCTCTGATCTCCTCTCTGAATCCAGAAGGTACAGTCTTAATCCTGGCCTGCTGGGCATGCATTGGCAAGTCCCGTTCCCTCTCTGAACTGCCAATGACCTCATATGGGAAACAAAATACCTACTTCAGAGGGGTACTCTGAAGATTAAATAAGAATATGGATATGCAGAAGCTGGCAAAAAAAATGATTTCAGGTTCTATTATATACAGTGGGAATTCCATAAGTGTCGGCCTTTTGGGAATGGGCTGGGAAGCACACAAACGTGTCCTTATAGACTGCCCACCCTGTGTTTCCAGGCAGGGAGTCAGTTGAACCCTCATGGGTCCAACCTGGGTTAGGATCTCAAAGCCACCTCTCTTCCATCAGCAAAGGAGGATTTTGGTTCTTCTTGTCCCCCCTCTGACTGAAGGTCTCTGTGAGTCACGAGCTGGCCTGAAGGTTCCGTAGCGTGGGGGCACCATAGAGGTGCTTTGCTGATTTTCCTAGGACAGGGCCTTTCTTTCTGGGAAGATGGAGAAACAGCACATTCCTCCCGAAATAATCCTACAGCTATTTCAGTGCTACTATGCCCAGGCCAGAAATGGCCAGTGATCTCCGTGCTTGGATATCGTCTGGACAAACAGCCCAGAGGGCCCAGCCCTCAGCTGGCTGCCTGCCTGCCTGGCCTCCAGGTCCCCAGTCCAGCGTTGTCCCCAGTCCTGGCTCAGGCCTCAAAAGAGAATGGCCACCATTTGCCTTGTTCACTGAGTTCTTCACACTGCTCTTTGTCTATGGGGAGCCTGTGGGTCCCTCATCTCTGTGCCCTGCTTAGCTGACTCCCACGCAGAGGCAGAAGGTTCTTCGTTCTCAACAACTGAACACCGACGAGGTTGCAGAACGCTGGGCTACAGTGGCTTGCAAAACACAATCCTGGTCATTAGAGGAAACAAGGGTTGGGCCAACATTGGGGACATCCTGCCAATAACTAGTCTCTTCTATTCTAAACCGTCAGAGCCATCAATGGTGAAGAAAAGGAAGGGAGTCTGGCAAGATGTCTCTGTCAGTAAAGAGCTTGCAAGAACGAGAGACTGAGGTCTGTCTCCCCAGCTTCCCGGCACTGTGGAGGATCTCTGGGGTTTGCTGGCCACCTAACCTTAACAAATTGATAAACTTCGGGTTCAGTGGGATGCCCTGTCCTAAAAAAATGTAACATAGGAAGTGATAGAGGATGACCCCAGACACCTACCCATCAGCCTCGAGTTTCCAGACACGAACACACGCACATGGACATGTACACACATGCACAAACACATACGGACATGTACCCACACATAATAACACATACACATGCACAGACATGAACACGTATATGCATGCATACATGAGCATGTATAAACACACACAGAAAGAAGAGAGAGAGAAAAAGAGAAAGAAAGAGAAAAAGGGAGGGAGAGAGAGAGAGGGAGAGAGAGAGAGAGAGAGAGAGAGAGAGAGAGAGAGAGAGAGAGAGAGAGGTTTCCAGACTAAAGGAGTACATTCTGGTCAGGATGAACATTTGAGGGGCAACTGGTAAAACCCGACTTTGGACAAATTAATGGCTTAATGTCTCCTGGGGAGACTTGAACATTACTCACCCTAGATAGGGTACCAATGACTAACCAAAACAAGCAACTCCATCCAAGGTTAGACTGATGAACCAATGAGTTGATTGGCTTTCATAGAAACATGGGAGAGGGGTGACTCACAGGAGTGTGGGTAACCCCCTAAAAAGCCATGAAAAATCTCACTCCAGCATTGGCGGCGATCTCCCACGGCCGTTGTATGGCGTCCTCTGGTTAATGATCTGTTTGTGTGTGTGTGCTAGTCCCACCCAAGTCCACACATCCCCGGGGCAGAATCACATGTAGCTGGGAGTAGCCCAGGACTGGGTGGCTGCAACCTTGGGAGAGGGTCCAGTGACCCTCCCTTGTTCCTTCCTTCTGTGAGGAAGCATCAACGGGCGTGATCGTGAGGGCCTCTTGGATTGAGATGGTAACGTCTGCTATGCTCTGAGGATGGTGGTCCACAATAGAATCGTCTGTTTAATAGAGGCTCCAGGTCAATGTTGAATACCCTGGGTTAGGAGCCTGTGGGAGGTTAGAAAGTATCCGTGTTCTCTCAGCATGAAGACATGCACCCTGAGCTACCAGGCCCAAAAGCTGCTGTCCTCGGCAACGAGCTGAGCATGGTAATGTATATGTGCCTGACTTAAGTGCCAAATGTGGACACAATGTTTAATTAGAGAATGTGAATGAAGAACATGTGGGGGCCAGAGAGATAGTTCCGTGAAGAAAGGTGCTAGCTCCCAGGACAGATGACCCAAGGCTAATCTCTGGCACTCACATGGCGAAAGAAGAGAAGTGAGTCCCATAAGCCATCCTCTGATCTCCACTAAGGCATGTGCATACCCCACATGCAAGCACACACAGAAAATAAAATGAAAAAGAGAGAGGACATGGTAGCTCATGGTCTTCTAAGTTTCAGTAATATATATATTATATAGTATATATAATACTATATATAAAATATATAGTATTATATATACTATATATAAGCACATAAATTATATAGTATATAGATACTAATACACATACATAGAATATATGTAATATATTATATACATTATATATAGTGTATACACGTATAGAATAAGAGTATGTATATTAACACACATTATATATATATACACATAAAGTATGTATATTATACATATAACACGCACACACATACACACATACACACACACACATTATTTGAGAGAGAATGATTTTCCAGTGCTGGCATTTTAACTCAAGTCTCGTATGTGCTCATGAAGCCCTGTACCACTGAGCTGTGCCTCAGTCTCCCCCTTTTTGTTTTCTGTGGTGCTGGGGCTGAAATCCCGAGTTTTGAACAAGCAAAGACCGTGTCCTATCAGGTCTCGGACACTCTGCCGGTCCTTCCCCCCCCCCCCCCATCTCTCATCCTTCTTTTGTATTTTTTGGAGAAGTCCTGAACCTGGGAGGAGAAGGAAAGGGAAGCGGAGGAAGCTCATGAAAAGAAGATCAGAGGGAGGGAGGGAAGGAGGGAGGGAGGGAGGGAGGGAGGGAGGGAGGGAGGGAGGGAGGGAA
>CM052702.1:125056070-125071827 GCA_028551405.1 Uromys caudimaculatus
CTGTCTTCAGACACACCAGAAGAGGGCATCAGATCCCATTACAGATGGCTGTGAGCCACCATGTGGTTGCTGGGAATTGAACTCAGGACCTCTGGAAGAGCAGTCCGTGCTCTTAACCACTGAGCCATCTCTCCAGCCCAAACTGTACTTTCAACATGAGGTAAAATGGGATGGAGAGACACTCTTCCTGGGAAATACCACAAGACCTCAGAGGATGACATGGGCTGTTGGCTCCGCACTCGCTCACTGGCCAGTCCTGGGGACCCAGACCTAGTCAGGACCATGAGATTCAGGAAGGAGTACTGAGACCTGTTCCTGAGGACACTTCACACTCCATGCCAAGCCTGACTCACAGAAGGTACTCTACAGAGAATTGCGGACTGCTCTCAGTCTCCTAGAATGGGTTCCCCAAAGGACAGCCCTTGGAGGAGGCCCAATAGAAAAGATAAATGATGTTATGTGTAGCCAGTCAGAGGTGTGTCTGGGCTAGCACAATTCTTTCAATTAAACACGAGAAAGACAAAGAATACTGAAGAAAAAACAAAAAATCAAAAAAACCCCAAAAAACCCAGCCAAGTTAGTCTGGGTCAAAATAGGGCCCATCTGTTCTGGCAGGTTGCTAGTAGTTCCTGCCCTGGAAGCTGGGGCCTGGTCGGAATGACCCCAGGAGACCTTTCACTGCCTTAGGATTCTATGATTCTATGACATGGCCAGCAGTCTGGAGCGGCAGATAGAGGGTGTCCCTACTGGAGAGCCAGGGAGGTCTATGTCATCTACCTCCTAAGAGAAAGGGTAAGAGAGAAGCTGGCCCCATGGCAGGAAAATGAGGTCCCACAGACCAGGGAAGGAAAGAGACTTGGGCTGGGGCAGCCCTCAGTGTCACTTGTCTTTCTAGAGTAGGGTTTGAGGTGGGGTTGGGCCAGACAGGGAAGAGGCCAGGACATTCCACCCATTTTAGACCCAAAAGACAAGGGCAGCTGAGGGGCTGAGGCAGGGAGAGGGGCTTGCAGCTGTTTTTTGGGTGGGGCAGCTCAAACATTACTCTGTAGGTACTGAACAAATATCAGAAGTCAGGCAGAGCTGGCAGTAGTCAGGGAGACTCCCGGTAGAGGTGGTGGACTAGCCAGTATCGGAGACCCAAGAGGAGCAAGAAGAAACGACAGGGATTTCTTTACTCAGGACAGGACAGTGTTTAAAAGAGGAGGCTTATTTTGCCTGGCCAAGTTTTAGTCTCTAGTAAAATGTCTACTTCAGGACCAGAAAGAGTAAGGAACTCCACTGCTCTCTGTTCAATGGGGCAGAGGAAGCAGCCCCATCCTGTCAGGGAAGATTAGAACCAAACAATCTGGCAGAAAGGTTTGAGACTCATGTAGCCCAGGATGACTTTGAACTCACTATGAGGCTAAGGTGGCCCTTTTGAACTCTATCTCTTTTGTGCTGGGAATAGGGGTATCTGTCAACTGGGAATGGATGGCTACTTCCCTCCTTATGTCACAGCAAGAATAAATGAGTCATGTAGGACATGAGGTGACAAAGGACAGAGTACAGAGGACTAGTTTACAGACTGTCTGGAGGGCGGTGGGGGTGGGGGAGGGGGGATGAAGTATGCTAGTTACCACTGTGGGCTAGCTGTTGGGTGTCATCTAAAGCGTGTCTCTATTTCGTTCAATGTTAGAGACTCTGCTGTTTGGCCTTTGTGGGGTCCCTGCTTTGGAATTTGAGAAATGTGGGCTCAAAGAAGCTGCCCCATGTTTTCTATAGGGCAACCCCCCTCTGCGACTCCTCCTTCTGTCTTCATCAGGTCTTGGTCACTTTGATGGCCCTACCTTTCTCCTCATCTCTCACCCCTCTTTTGTACTTTCTGAAGAAGTCCTGAGCTTGGAAGAAGAGGGGAAAGGGGGTTAGAGGAAACCCAGGAAGAGAAGACCAGAGAGGGAGGTGGGAAGGAGCTGGGGCTGACCTGACTCTCTCTATGGCAGGTAACCAACCAAACGCTGTCACACCTCAGAAACTTGACCCAGCCAGAAAGATGTCTGGACGCCAGGTGAGCAGGTCCAACAGTTACAACCTCTCGAGTCAACCCAACAACATATCCCTCCCTCCTCGACCTCCAGGCTGGACCCAGTACCCCAATATGAACAACGGCAAGGGCCCGCGTACCCGTCTTCCAAGCGGCTCTGAGTTAAGCACCTCCAGTAGTTACTCTGGCCACTCCGAGCAGTCCTTCAGCTCCACCTCCTCACGACTTCCCTTGGGGAAAGTCTGCATGGGGCGCCCCTACAACTCCAGGTGTGTAGAGACAAGTCAACTGATTCGAGGCCCCAAGGTGGTCAAAAAGCCCACTTGTCACCGTAGCAGCCCTCACTGCCTGATCTGCACAGACCGTCCATCATGCCCCTCCAGCCCCACCTTCCTGGACCAGCTCATCAAAGGCATCAGCTACCTGGACAGATCCACCAATGTTTTCAACAACAGCAGCTACCCCAAAGCGCTGAGCTTACCTCAGCTGGCAGCCACCTATCTGGAAAGAGCTGCTAACTCCCTCTACCTGGACCAAACAGAACGCCCCCCACCCCGCAGTTACTCCACTCCCAGCACTAGCGTGGCCACTGCCAGTCAATCCCCAGCCAACAACTGCTTGGTCCCTTCCACTCGGGACACCGCCAAAACCCTGCAGTGCCTGGGCAGCTCCAATGGTCTGAGCTACCAGCAACGGCCTAACAACCAGACTTTCAATGCTGAGATGCCTCAGAGGCCCGGGGTAAAACTGCCAGAGATCTCTGTGTTTGGCAACGGGTTCTTTTCCTTAGGTCGTCTGCCCAAGTTCTGGGAAGCAATCCGCTCCGGATGGAACGCCCCTGCGCCCACCCCTAAGCCCCAGGGCTGGTGGTGACATGGGATGCCAGCTTTGTCCAGTGGGTACATGGCCACAGTGTGGAAAATAAATTATCATAAGACAAAGTAGAGTCTCAACTCAGTTGGCCAGGTAGAACTCCTGAGCCAACAATCCTTTTGTGGTTGTTGTGTTGTTGTTGTGTTGTTGTTGTTGTCTAGTCAGGGTTACTATTGCTATGATAAAACAACCAAAAGCAAGTTGGGGAGAAAAGGGTTTGTTTAGCTTAGATTTCCACAGCAGTGTTCATCATTGAAGGAAGGTCAGGGCAGGAACTCAGGACTCATCTGGAAACAGGAGCTGATGCAGAGGCCAGGAAGGGCCACCATTTACTGGTTGTTCCCCATGGCTTGTTCAACCTGCTTGCTTATAGAAGCCAGGAGCACTAGCCTGAAGCATTCCCACCCACAAAAGCCTGGTCTCTTCCCATCAACAAATAAGAAAATGGCCTGCAGCCTGATTTGATGGAGGCACTGTCTCAACTGACTGAAAAATTAGCCAGCCCAAGAGTCTTACACAGTTCAGGCTTTCCTCAAATTCTATGTAGCCCAGGATGACCTTGAACTCCTGACCTCCTTGCTTCTACCTCCAGGGTGCTGGGATGACAGATATGTATTACCATACTTTGTGTGTGTGTGTGTGTGTGTGTGTGTGTGGTGTATAAGTGGAGAACAACTCGCAGAAGTCAGTTCTCTCCTAGTGGGTCTAGCTGGGATTGAACTCAGGTCCTCAGGCTTAGCAGCAAGTGCCTTTACCTGCTGAGCCATCTCAGCAGATCCTGAGTTTTACATGTTAGGAACAAATGTAATACTGACACAGTGCCTTGTGGACTGAAAACAACTTGTAGGAGGAGTATGAAGCCCACAGATCACAGAAGTCTCCGGTTTACCTCTAGGAGAACTGTTACCACACAGTGGGCCCTGTTCTTAGCATTTTTTTTCCCTCTGAGATGGGTCTCATATGTAGCCTATGCTGGCCCAGAATTCTGGACTTCTGGGCTAACAGATGTGTAGCCACTGAGCCAGGGTCAGGCATTATTTGACCTTCTGCACGTAGACACAGAGACCTTTGGGACAGCAGTGTTAGATGTGTTGAATAGATTTTCCCACAGGAGGGAGGGTGGCCTTGCTGGGGTGCTTCCTGAGGTCATTGAGTTAGTCCATCTGGACTGGGTGAGGCTGGACAGGGTTAGAATGAGGGGACCTTCCCCCAACTACCTTGAATGTCTGGGAAAATATTGCCCGAGCCACTGAAGACTCAGATCCCAGCTGATTTAATTCAGGGATATCAGCCCCATACAGAACCTGGCAGTTCCTCAGTCCTGTTGGCTAAGGACCCTGAAGCCCGAGATTATAGCTGAGGCCTCAGATCTTTTGCTCCCCACTCCAGACCTGTTTTCTCTGTCTAAAGTCTGAATGTATAGCTTCACTGATCGAAGGGCCTCTGAACTCATTTCTGAGTGTGTGCTCTTGTCCCAGGTCAGGCCTGGAGTCTCTTGGACTGAGAACGAAGAGTAACTTACACAAATACTTGAGTTCTCACAAGCCCCAGCCACCTTGCTAGACTTCCCATCAGTCATTGACCACCTTAGGGGCCAATTCTGTATGACTGTAAACTTGAGACCTGGTCCTTATTAGTGACACTCCCTTGTCTCCCTGGCAACAGGAAGCCAATAACACCTCTGAGTCTAGAAGGGGGTCGCTTAAGAAAAGGCAGAACTCTGAGACTCCCAGAGTTCTTTTGCCCTTAGAAGCAACAGTGACCTGCAGAAGCCTGTTTGGCAAGCTGCTATGGCCAAGCAGAGAAGGTGACAGGCCCAAGTGTCCCCCTCGTGGGATCACAAGGAGGAAGAAAGAACGGCGGCATTAAACTCCTGGTCCACTGAGTTCACGAATTCACTCCCATTTCTGATTCCTCCTTTGGTCCAGGGCTCAGCGTGTAGAAATCTCAATTCTCTGTCCCTTCTTTCTGCTCCTCAGAATAAGATGGTCCCTTTGTCCACACCTACCAGGTCCCATCCGCAGATGGACAGTCACAGGAACACAGTTGGTCAGAGTCCATTCTGCTCTAAGGTGACAAACAGAGCTGGTTTGGGAGCCCTCTGTGCAGCTCCTCAAAGCCACCCCCTTGACCTCGTTCTGCCCTCATCTGGCTCTGAGGCATAAGAGCATACTACGCCTTTAATCCCAGCACTTGGGAGGCAGAGGCAGGCGGATTTCTGAGTTTGAGGTCAGCCTGGTCTACAGAGTGAGTTCCAGGACAGCCAGGGCTATACAGAGAAACCCTGTCTCGAAAAACCAAAAACCAAAAAACAATCCAAGCTTTTGGACGGGGACAGCCTGGATGACAATATGTAGCTAACAAGGACTCGGGGTTTAGATGGTGAAACTGCTAGGATTCACCACCCCACCGGAGGATTTTTTTGTTTTGTTTTGTTTTGACTACTACAAATCATTTGAATGAATGCAAGAAGAAACTAAGGGCTGGCCCCTCCCATAGAGAGGCACCAGGGCTCCCAGGGCTCCATGCTAGATAAGTACTTTACCTCTAAGCTTCAGGTCACAGGCTGGCTTTGAACTCATCATCTTCCTGCCTCAGCTTCTCAAGCCTCTGGGAATATTGGCTTACAAAGTATCTGACTTGGAACTCACTAGGTAGGCCAGGTGGCCCTCAAACTCACAGAGATCCACCCGCCTCTTCCGTCTAAGAGCTGAGATTAAAGGAGTATGCCACAGTGTCTGGGACTTTCTTTTCTTTTTTAAAAAGATTTATTTATTTTATGTATGTGAGTACACCGTAGCTCTCTTCAGACACACCAGAAGAGGGCATCAGATCCCATTACAGATGGTTGTGAACCACCATGTGGTTGCCGGAAATTGAACTCAGGACCTCTGGAAGAGCAGTGCTCTTAACCACTTAACCATCTCTCCAGCCCAGGACTTTTCTTTTAAAATGAGATCTGCCTACTAATTGTTCATCTAGTAACTAGTCACTAAGTCCTGACTTGACAGACTGTCTGTTCCTTTAAAACAATGGAGAAGGCTGGAGATAGTGGCGTGTACCTGTAACCACAGAGGCTGACGCAGGAGGATCAAGAATCCAGGGCAAGCCTGGGCTATGAGAACCTTTTCCTGAAAACAACAGTGAAAAGAGGCATGCTTATTTCTGAGAGCAAATTATGTAGAATCCCTAAAAAATGCAGACATCTCAGGACTGTGACTCAGTTTTACCTAACTTAGGCTTGGTCTAGAAGTAGAGGTGAGGACAGGAGCTGAGGTACCATAGGTCCCTCTCCCATCCACACACCCCCAGGCGCCAGGAAAGGAAGTGGCAAGGACTTGGGTTGACATCTGAGGCACTGAGCCAAACTCACCTGGCTGAGCTCCTGAGACATTTAAGCACCACGGCGACAATTTAAGGGAAGCACTACTGCTATTTTATGGCATTAGGACACTGTGGCCCAGCGGGACCAGGTGTGAATGATGTCCACACAGTGCCTGGAACTCAGTGGCTTTTGAAGCCTGCCAGGCTTCGTCAGAGGGCACTGCATCTGGAGAGGGTACACCAGCGTCTTTGTCTTCATAACAGTAGGTGCTCTGCAAATGCACAGGTGGGTGTACAATGTGTGCCACATATTATCATAGGACTCAGTACATAGTAGGTGCTCAGATGAAGTTTGCCCATCGGCTGGGGATTATATTATATCATGTAGGGACAGGATCACTGCCCTTGATCCGAATTGCCACCTGGGATAGATGCTCGCTTCTCACAAGCTCAGAGAAGCTAAGCATATTTGAGAAGGTTCCCTGCTCCTCAAGCCACAGAAGTTTCCCCCAAGAGCACAGTTCAAGCCACACATCTGCAGGGACCATGTAAACAGGAAACAGCATGCAGACAGCTGAACAATGCTGTGGTCTGCTGTGCTATCTCCCTTGAGTAGAGTGGGCTGGGTCTCGGCACAGCTTGGGGAGTGGTCATGAAAGTCCTTCATACCTGCTGAAATGTGCCACTGTTCATGGGGCACTCACACTGGGAGGCTCGAAACAAGCTCTCAGCTGTGTGTCCTGCTGAACTTCCCCCACCCCACAATTATTTATCTGTGTATGCTTGTGCATATGAACAAGTCCTACGGCGCATGTGTGTAGGTCAGAGGACAAAAGTCGGAGGTCTTTCCTATCAAGTGGATCCCAGGGATTGAACTCGGGTTGTCAGGCTTGGTAGTAAATGCTTCTACCCGCTGAGCCATCATGCTGGCCCTATTGAATAGACTCTAAGAGAAATGGGGAGAGAAACTTGGCCTCCCAAATACAATGAACTAGACAAACCAAGGGCAATGTTTAACTGGAGGAGGGGTTGCTACTCCCCCAAAACAATGTTCCCCGTGCTTCCCACTCTCTTTTCTTTTTGAGACAAGGTCTCACTATGTATCCCTTGCTTACTCAAACCCTATGTTCAATAGGCTGGCCTGGAACTTGTCTTGATCCTCCTGCCTCTGTCTCCCATGTGCTGGGATTCGAGGTGTGTAACCACACACCGTGCTTCAATGTCAGGGAATCTAAATAGGCAGAGTAAGCCTGCAACAGGTGTTTCCCAGAAAGTAGTAAATAAAAGGAGAGTTTCCTCAGAAGCCACATCGATCTCAGATGTGATCTCCAAGGTCCTCGTTATTTGATACTACTGGAACAGGAGCATAATTCTGAGAACTCTTTTACACAAAAGCCATTTATAATGGGACCTGGAGATGCTGCTGCTCAGTCAGTAAAGGACTTGCCTAGCTTCTGTGCGGTGCTGGACTTAGTCTCCTCAAAGCACCTCAAAGAACTCAGCATAGCGGCACCACATGCCAGTAATCCCAGCGCTTGGGACACAGACAAGAGGCTTGGGGTTCAAGGTCATCCTCAGCAACATGCGGAGTTTGAGAATAACTTATACTGCGCAAGATCTGTCACACAGAAAAAAATTTTTTAAAAAAGTTTAGTATTAGCCAGGCAGTAGTGGCGTACGCCTTTAATCCCAGCACTTGGGAGGCAGAGGCAGGTGGATTTCTGAGTTCGAGGCCAGCCTGGTCTACAGAGTGAGTTCCAGGGCAGCCAGGGCTACACAGAGAAACCCTGTCTCAAAAACAAACAAACAAACAAACAAACAAAAAAAAAACCAAAGAAACAAAAAGTTTAGTATTGTCCTTTATAAACAGATAACTTGGTACCACCGTTCCAAGAGTCTGAAAGACAAATACAGGTTGGGGATTTTGGTTTGATTTGGTTTGGGTTTTGGTGGTTTTGTTTGTCTGATTTTTATTTTTTGAGACAGGGACTCTTGTGTAGCCCTGGCTGTCCTGGAACTCCCTCTGTAGGCCAGGCTGGCCTCGAACTCGGAGATCTGCCTGCCTCTGCCTCCTGAATGCTGGGATTACAGGCGTGCGCCACCACCGGCCCATATTGAAATACATTTTTTTTATTGCCAGTGTGTGTACCAGATGCACATTCTATTCCTGGCCACTCCAGGCCTCAGCCCACCATCCCTCACCACTCAGCTCCATTGTGTTTGCCCCTGCTTTTTCTGTTTACGCCTGGGACTAGAACTCCACTCCATCCCAAATTGCACCCATCTCCTCCTGGGTTGAGATTTACAGGAAAACAATAACAACAACAAAAGGCTCTGCTCTGCGCCGGGCTATCGGGCTATCGACATTTTCGGCCAACTTTTCCTCAGCCTCATGCACAGCCCCCCCCCCCCCCCCCAGCCAGGCAGGAATTTCTGGGGAACAATTGAACAAAGCCGGGAACTTGGAGGGAGAAGTCACAGGACATTCCAAAAGGATTTCTCTCAGGCTGCAAAAGACAACATGCAAGAAGAGTACAGAGAGTTCACAGCCTCGTAAAAGACAATCCTAAAGGAAAGAGACGAAAAGTCTGCCCAGTAGGACGGGTGATTCGGATCAGAAGAAGGAGCAAGGGGGCCAGGGGTCAAGAGGCCCATGCTGAGGGTGGGGGGCTACTCCTGCCACTTGTGCCTCTGCAGAAATCTCCCCACCTCTGGCCTCAGATTTGTGGTTTTAAAAAAAGGAGGGAGTTATAACAGCCGGCACGTGGATGTAAAAAAGGCCATTGCCAGTGTGCTTGCTTAGTAACCAAGGCCTGCAGACAGGACAAAGACCCAGCAATAGGAGAGGGTATCCCTGAGATAGACCATCAAGTCATTGATTTTTAGAGATATTTTGCACACGGGCTGGGGATGTAGCTCAGTTGATAGAGTGCTTGCACTGGCCAGTACAAAGCCTAGGCTTGCCCCCCAGCGCTGAATAAACACACACAGTGGCACACATCTGTAACTTTAGTACTTGGGAGGTGGTGGCGAGAGGATCAGAAATTCAAGGTCATGCTTGGCTACACAGTGAATTTGGAGACAGCCTTTGATACAGGAGACCCTGTCACAAAAGGGAGGGGCAAGAAAGAAGGGACAAGATCATGGGAAGGCGATGAGAGTGTCACCTGGAGTCACCAGGTCACAAATTACCGATGCTTCCCACCCATCGTTAGACGCTCACCCTAGTCTAGGGACGCCAGTAGACATGGATAAGGCCCTGGGTTCTCTCCACAGCAACAGGAACGAAAGATGGACAGATGACTATGGCTTTTGCCAAACTATAAATCTTTGTGCTGTTTCCAGTACTGGGAAGGATTACAAAGAGGAAAATGTCAACTGGACAAGAAAGCATGTTCAGAGCCACTGTTGATTGATGCTCCGGAGTAACAGTTCCTTATCTCACACTGGAAATAAACAGTTTGGGGACTGGCACCCATCCACAGATTCATTTTTAAGTAGCCTTGGTCTTTACTGACACATAGAACCTGTGTTTATAAAAAGAGTGTTAAGTGAGAAAAGCAAGACGAGGAGCCAACCAAGCTCACTAGCACACATACAGTGAAGGACAATTGCCTGCTCTGCCTGGAGGAGAAGGGTCAAGGACATTGGTGGCCGTCCAACTCCTGGCCTAATAGAAGCTTTCTAGGCTAACGCTGGGCCTTGTGGGTGGGAATGTGAGGGGGTGGATAGGGCCCCCAAGAATTCCAGCCTGACTAAAGTGGTTTGGGGGATGGGAGCCACAGTGGCTGGATTGAAGCAATAATGACCATTTTATGGTCAGCTCAGCGGCCAGATTCTGGAGTAGCATTCATAAGCCACATCCTAAACAACACATGCCCTGTGAGATGTTACATGTTTCCCCCACAAAAACAGGTGGGGCCTGTTCACACACGTGTTGAGGAAGGACAGATTAAATAGGTCAACTCACTCAAGACTTGTGTAAACACTTTCCCATGTCAGGTCCCGGGAACTGGTCACCATGTGGGAAAGAATGCAGGCCTTCCAGGTAGATGAACTGGCTCAGCCTGCCGCCACCAAACCTGACAACTCTCTCTGGAGCCCACATGGTAGAAGGAGAGATTGACTCCTGAAAGTTGTCCTTTGACCTCCACACATGTGCCCACAGCATGTGTGCCATGCCCCCCCAAAATAAAAATGTAATAATAAAAAAGGATATCTCAAAGGGTTTTTTCCCCAAAGAACCCCTTTCCCGTGTGGTATCTGAGTGGGAGGATGGGAGATCCACAGGTTGCAGTGTGGGGTCCCTGCCTGAAGCCTCAGGAGCCACATGGGGTGCAGTGAGAAAGTGTTCAGTAGTGTGAAGACCTTGGGGATAAGGTTGTGGGAGAGCAGGGCCGTGGTGGCGCACGCCTTTAATCCCAGCACTTGGGAGGCAGAGGCAGGTGGATTTCTGAGTTCGAGGCCAGCCTGGTCTACAGAGTGAGTTCCAGGACAGCCAGGGCTACACAGAAAGACCCTGTCTCGAAACAAAACAAAACAAAAAAGGGTGGGGGGGAGGGGGGAGTGGACATGAGCAGGCCAGCCAGCAAGTGTAAAGTCATGTTTAGAGGAGCCACATTCTGTCTGGACTGAGAGGAGTTCTCAGCCTGGATAGAGCAGAGGGTTCCACCAGGGGAGGCAGCATTCGAAGTGCCTGAGATCAGCCAGTGCTACCAAAGATCCGGTCTCAAAAACAAAACAGTGAGTGGGACATGGCCTAGCATTCAGGTGGCAGAGGCAGGCAAATAGATCTCCATGAGTTGGAGGCCAGCTTGGTCTGCATGGGGAGGTCTAGGCCAGGCAGGGCTACACAATGAGACACATTGTCAACAAAACAAAACAAACAATCCCCCCAAATAACAGAAACAAAAACCATACCTGTCTGCTTCTAAGGACCTTGTCATTGATCAGACAAGACTCAGGACTGACTGAACAGTGCAAAAGATTTACCTCTACTTGAGGCATAAACCAGACCCTGGCCTGATGAATGTGTAATAACTGCTACTACGGAATCTGAGGCAGGAGAATTGCAATCTCAAGTCTTGCCAGGGTTACAGACAAGTTCAAGGCCAGCTTGGACAGCTTAGTGAGACCCTGTATCTGAAAGTAAAATGAAGACTAAGGGCGTAGCTCAACAGGAGAGGACTTGTATGAGAGACTGGGTTCGATCCCTGGGACTGAGGGAAAACCAAAAGCAGAGAGCATTTGGCTAGGCATGGTGGTGCACGTCTTTAATCGCAGCACTTAGAGGTAGATCTCTGAATTCGAAGCCAGCCTGGTTTACAGGTCGAGTTGCAGGACAGCCAGGAGTGGCACAGAAAAATTCTGCTTCAAAAAAACCAAAAAAGAACATTCATGTCACAAGCCAGGCTCAAAGCAACTTGTTCTTTAACCCAAATGAAGAAGAAAATGGCCCCCAGGGCCAGCTCTCCTCCAGGCCCTGCATTCTTCACAGGGAATGTCACTGGAAAGAAGGCCCAGCAAGAACAGCATGCTGTCAGCATTTGTGCGCAGCCTCACGACAGCAAATTATCCCCAGACTATCTCCGTTGTCCAGATGGTCAGACACATAAGCATGGACGTGTGGGAATGCTAGGGAGCGTGCCGTCTGTGGGAAGCCGGAGATGGCTTCTGTCAAGGTAAGTGCATGTCAGGTGACAGAAACACGGAAGAAGGGACAGACTGCAAAGATGAGCAGGACTAGATCTTGCCAGCATTGTCCACTCTGTTCCTACCCTGCCTGTGGGAACTTTTACTACCTCCTAAGAAGATGTCGGCTCATCAGTTCCTTCACCAGCCCCAACTTTTTTTTTTTTTTTTTTTTTTGCATCAGTTTCTGGTTCCACACCAAACCAAGGATGTAGCCTGTCTCTGCCTGTTTTCCCACAGAAGCAATGGAAACCCTTGGCCCATAGTAACTGCTTTCGTTATTCAAAGAATGTAGCACACGGCTAGCCCACACAGTGCCTTTACTCATGGTGTCAAAAACCACCCCCTCGGGCCAGATCAAGCCCACAAGACACATTACCAAATGCCTTCACTCACTTGGGAATTTGTGATGAGAACTACCTGCCCACTGTCTAGTGCAGTCCTAAATGAATTAGCCACAACCAAAGGAAAAAGAAAGAAAACGTGAAATGGACAAGAGGCTCTGAGGCAGGGAACAGATTTGGAATCATTTGGAAACCAGGAGAAGCAGCTGGTCCTATCAATTTCGGAGGGGCAAGCTGTAATTATAGCCACTGTTCCAAAAGTTCCCAGCTCTCGTTCCACCAGCCCAGGTACCTGCCTCCCCAACTCTCAAGGTCCCTCTCCCTTCCCTATATAGAACCTTGTTGAGATGCTTGAGCTGTTTCTGTCCTAAACACTCTGATGAACAAACGCTCTAAGCCGTGAGCACATACAGTGTAGTTACCGGAACCTCTGAGGCTCCAAACAGACTGGCAAGCCATACAAGGAGACAGCCTGGCCCCAGGCAGAACAACTTGAGAACATTTACTAAAGATGCTGAAGACCGAAGGCTATAAGCCAGCCAGCCCAATCCCTCCGTAGAAAGGAGAAGACTCGGAATAAATAGGTGGATGACTGATCCCAGGTGGGTGGGGCTTCTCTGGGGGATGTTCTGCACAGGCCTGAGTTTCCCCGTGTCAGCCTGCCTCCCTCCAAGTCAGCCTCCCCATCTCTTTCTTCAAACCTTTTCAGGAAGCAAGGCCTATAGGGCCGGGTTCATCATGACCAAATATCTACAAAGACATGCTTGTTCCTCTGTCCCTGTAGCCACGAGCAAATCATGCAAGATGCTAAATCTGTGAGCCTGAAAAAGGCCAGAGGCAAGAAAAGGACACTGAGGCAGCTCATGCCATGAGATTTGTTACGGATGCTGACCCCTCCACACACAGGCAAGGCCTTGGAAAAACCCTGCCACCAGGCTGGTCAGCAGCCAACTCTGAAGTCAGCCTTCCTCATCAGACAGGGAGTTCCCTCCCACGTAGCGCCAGGATGTCCCCCCACATCTGGCTGGAGATGCTGGGGTAGTGGCTGTGCCTCACCATCAGATGAAGACCATCGTGGGATGGGCAAAGGGGAGGCTCCACCACCAGCCTGAAGCTTTCAGAGGGAAGTCTTGGTTTTTTTCCTTATTAGGTTGAGCGTACACAGAAATAACAGAGCTAAGCATGGTTACACACGTCTGACATCCCAGAGTTTAGGAAGCAGTGAGGTTGTGAGTTCAAAGCCAAACTGAACTACATATCAAAAGTTAAAGTATTAAGAGAGTGACCACTTCCTTCCTATTCAGTGTTAGCTATATGCCTCCTGCTCCTCGTCCTTGCCCCCACCCCTTTTTTGAAATTCCTTTAAAAACATTCATCTTACCCTTAGTTATGTGCACGCACGGGGATGTACACAGCACCCTCAGAGGTATTACATCCCCCAAATCTGGAGTTACAGGTGGTTGCGAGCTGCCTAGTATGGGTGCTGGGAGCAAAGCCCAGGCTTCTTGCAAAAGAGCTTTGTATGAACAATGCTCTTAATTGATGAGCCATCTTCACAACCCAAATTAAATTTGTTTACGTGTGTGTGTGTGTGTGTGTGTGTGTGTGTGTGTGTGTGTGTGTGTAGGGGGTTCTCATACCGAAGCATACAGAGCATATGCGTGGAGGTTAGAGGACAACTTTGCGGAGTTGGTTCTCTTCTACCTTGTAGGTCCCAAGGATGGAGCTCTGATCTCAAGTTCTGAGACTTGGTGACAAGTATCCCTACCCGGTGAGTCATTTCCCTGGCCTGACACTGCTTTCTTTTTTCTTTCTTTCTTTCTTTCAGTTTGTTTTTCTTTTTTTTTTCATCAGTTTCCCTTAGACCTCATATGCACACTGTGAGAAAGGTCAGCATCATCCTTGCTTTCTGAATGAGGCTGACAGAGGAGGCTGAAGGATTTGTTCTGGACTGTACAGCTAGATGGTCTCTGTTGCACTGAGAGCAACCCGAGGCAGGATTGTGTCCTCCTTTGTCCCCTTTAGCAGAACAGGGACAACTAAGGGCCACGACTGGGCATGCCTTCTCTGTCTGTCCCATCCCCCTGCCAGGAGCAGATGCAGACCTTATTAGGTGCTATGCTTGGAGCCTGGGCTGGGGCCAGAGCGTTGGCAGGCCCACTTGAATGTACTTTCTGCTCCTCATGCTGTGAGTTGGTCCCCCATAGTTATGCCCACAGGGCAGAGAAGAGTCCAGTTTTTTGGAGATGGTGTCTCTGTGGAATAGGGTCAGGATGTCAGTGTTTTCTCAGGTCCCCAAGTATCTGGCTCCTATCACAGAGAACTTACTTTCCAGACGAGGGCTGGCGCCGTCCAGTGAACTGGGCATTTCCTTCTGTCCACAGCCCACCTCACTCCTGGCTGCAAAGTCCGTTAGGAGTTTTCTGGAACCTAGCAACTCACAGGAAACAATGGAAACTTGGGTTTGTATTTTTCTCCCTCTATCATTACTCAAAGGGTTTTCCTCAAAGCCACACACACACACACACACACACACACACACACACACTCCAGTTATTTTTCTCTCCACCCATTAGCCTGGGGCTTCCTGGAAATTTTCAGTGAAAAAGGGGGCGCTGGGTAGGTGGTAGAGACACTACCCAGCTCCAGACTTGTGTGTCTGCCTATGGGATGCAGCAGGGTTGCCTCAATGCCAATGACTTACCAAGAACACCTGAGAAGGGGGCTCTGGCAGAGCCTGTCTGTGTCTGAACCTGGGTATGAGAATTGGTACGTCTCTAGGACTGATGTATGTGGACTGGAGTGGGTCTATGAGTGATTAAGACTGTCTGTGGTATAGGGGTAGGAGCGCCATCTTGTCCAGTATCAAGCACTGGGATGAAAGTGTAGACTATATAGGCTGGTGAGTGTGTGAAAAAACACATTAGCCCTAGTGTAAAATGTGTGAGGAACCAGTGTGTGATTAGTGTGTAATATGGACTAGAAAGAGAACTCAGTGGGTAGAGATGCTTGTCACAAAGCTCGATCACCTACCTGGGTTGGATCCCTGAACCCACATTAATTTCTAAAACACCACTGCCCTCCACATGTGCACTGAGGCGTGTATACAGGCACACACACCTATACAAGTGCACAGGTACAGAAAACAAACAGTAAATAAAAGACACTTTATAGCTTGTTGGGATACTTGAGTCTGTAGAAAGGTAAACAGAAATGTAAACATGAACATGAAGTCAAAGTAAGCAGCTGAGCGCGTGTGAGGGTTCAGAAGGCTTGCGAGTGCTTGTGAGGATTGTTAGTGACCTACATTGTGTGTAGGCTGTGCTAGTGACAGCTGGGGACAGCTCAGTGCTAGAGAGCATTTGCCCTGGGGTCCGACATCTCATTGTTACGAAGCAACAGGATTGACTTTTAACGAAGTTAAACTAAACTGAAGTAGAAGCTCTGCAAAGCACACACACACACACACACACACACACACACACACACACACACACACACACAC
>CM052702.1:125071927-125200940 GCA_028551405.1 Uromys caudimaculatus
TGGGGGGGGGGGGAGGTGAGCAGTCCGAAGGACTCGGCAGGACAGCGAGCTGGTGGCTGCGGGCGGCGCCGAGCGAGCCAGCGAACGAGGCCGGGCCATGGGGCAGTGGGCAGTGGGCTCGCTGCTGCTGGGGCTGCTGCTGCACGCGCGGCTGCTAGCGGTGAGTGTGCGTGACCGAGGGCCGAGGGCGGGGGGCGCGCGCCAACTTGGCGGGGACACCGGAGGTTGCTCGGCTGGGACTCTGGCCCAGGACGGCCGCACCCGCGAAGGACCCTAGGCTGGCACTGGCCAGCGCCGTCCTGCAGCGTGGGGCTTTCCTAGGGGATGCCCCAGGGACCCAGCGTGGAGGTCAGGGGCCGTCCCTGCAAGCGTGGAAATCGGGGGGTGGCCGGCCACGTTGTTCAGGCTCAAAGTCGCCTCTGGGCATGGCCTGGCCTGCAGTTCTGGCGTGTGGGGGGGGCTGACTGAGAAACTTCTAGCAGGGTGGGAACTTGGCAGGACAAGGATACTCCTTTCTGCTGCCAACTTGGCAGAAGGGGCACTTCATGGTGATGGGTACCCTGTCAGTTTTCGCTGGAACTTTACCATGCTATTCTCTGGGGAGAGATTATAATCAGGCAGTCAAAAGTAAAAAACTTGGAACAAAACAGAGCCTTGTGTGGAGCACCCCTGGACCCTGGAGTCTTTTCTAAGTCATAAGCTAAATCAATCACTGCCTTGCACTGAGTCTCCGTGAGACCTGCAGAGAGCTAGTTAACCTCTGGGAGGTAGTCCCACGTGGGTAAAGAGAACTCAGAATGGGAAGCCTCGGGGCAGTTGGGCCTGGATGGAATGAGTGTTGGGTGCAGCGTTTATTATGAGTGGGCCCAAGAGCTGAGTCTCCCCAACGTTCTTCCTACATCTCCGAAGTGGGATGCTGTGTGCTCCTTCAGTTCTGCCCTTATTCTGAGCTCACAACGGGCCACAAGGAGGAGAAGGGAACTCTTGAGTCAGGAATCCTAAGACCTAGAAGGCACTTGGCAGGAGAGGTCCAGAGGACCCGAGTGACCTCAAGGAGGGCTGGGTGGAGTTGGTGGACCAGCAGAGGGTGGAAGATGAGGGTGGAGTCCATCTGGGCCCGCTGTGGTGAGCCACTGAGCCCAGGTGCTCCTAGACAGTCTCCATCCCTGTTCCCTGTTCTTGGAGCCAAGAGGGTGACTTTTCCAACTGGGCCAGTGTTTACCCAGTGACTGATTCTCTGTCCTTGCCTGGCTGGCTCTCTCTCACCTCTGCCCTCTTGAGTCACTCCTTAACCGCCCACTGGGCCTGACCCCTTACTATTTCTGCCGCACCCACTCAGCACCTCTCTTCCCCCTGAGCAGCTTTCTCCCTTAACTTTCCGTCTGTCTGGCCTTTCACCCCCACACTCTAATGCAGGGCACTGCAGTTGCTCCCTGTTCAGCCTGAACTTGTAACTCCTTAAGCTGACTTTTCCTTCCTCAAGGCAATGACAGAGACCTGGGATGCCATCTATTCCTGACCTCTCCTCAGCTCTGTCTCCCGCTGAAGGGCTCCCTCATGTATGGACTGCACAATGGCAGGAGTGGTGGGTGGAACTGTTTGCTGAGGGCCTGAGGAATTCTACTGAAATTCCCTGACTGCCACTGCTGCCCCGTTTGCTTTTTCATTCACCAAATCTTAATTGAACAGCGTTCCGTGACAGCCACGGGAGTCCCCTAGGCTCATTCATTGGGAAGATACTTTCCGTACGCTATTGTGTGCTGGCCCGTGGTAGGGCTGAGGCAGTTTGGGTGAGTTGGGACACACCCTTCAATGCCTTCTAGGACTCAGACTGGTAGGCCTTGATTCAGAGGAGAGAGAGCAGGTAGCCCTGAAGCTATAGGATCCTAGAGGCTGCACACAGTCACGTGGAAGTCATCGCTGACCCACCCAAGCTCAGAGTTGGGCCCTCTCCCGCAAAGAGCTTAGCCTCAAGGGTCTTACAGACCCAGTTTGAGTCCTAGTTTTTCAAGCCTGAGGTCCACATCTGTGAAATGGGTGGAGTCACTGACCAGCGCAGTCTCAGGAAGAGTCGTTTTTCTAGCCCGTGTCCCAGCAAGCCTTGCCCTACTGTCCTGGCTCTCCTCAGCCCTTCAGTTTGATTCTAGGCAGAATCAGGTGGGGGTGGGCGGCTTACACCAGGCCGAGGCGTCTAAGCCTCAGTGGAGGCAAGGACAGTGGTCTATGATTATGCGGGGGAGTAATTTCTGTCCTGGAGATAGGATGGGACCAAGCATAGCTGACTCAGGCCTGCCCTGGCCTGTTGACCCTTTCCTTCCGACTGCAGTCTTAGGCCTTTCTTTCTTAGGACCAGCCCCACTGTTGATAGTTGTCTTGAGGGATAGCAGGGGTAATGACAGTGTTTTCCAGGCTGAGGCGGGAAGTGGTTGAAATACCTGTTTCCTGCCTCCCTTAGATTTCTTTGCAGGGAAGGCTGTTGGTGGGAGCTGAGGAATTTCTCCTTCCTAGAGTGACCTCAGCCCTCCCTTCCACACAGCTGGCTACCCTGACCCCCCCGGCAGTTACCCACTTTGTTCCAGACCTGTGCCCAGGAGAAGGGCAGAGCTGAGGGAATGTGTGCAGTAGGCTACGGGACCATCATCAGAGTCTGGGCAGAGGCTGGACTGCAGCGATGGGGTTCCCACCACCCCCACTCCCAGGCTCAGCCCTGGGTGTCTGCGGAGCCGTCTGGGCCTAGTCTGGTTTGGCCCAGGCCTGCTCTCTGGATGAGCACGGGCAAGTTAGGATCTGTGGGCTTCAGTCCCTGTCTGGGAGACAATTTTTTTAAAAGGTGCTTGAAGGTGAGAGTAGGTTCAGGATTTGGAAGACAGTAAACACAGGATAGGAAGATGCAGGTCTTGGGGTGCAGGCCAGGTAGGGGCGAAGTGCTGTAGGTGGGTCTTTTGTATTCAGCTGACACTAAGTTTCTCAGCAAATCCTCTCATTGCTTCTGCTATGCCTTGCTCCCTGCCTCCCCTCCTTACTGAGAACAATAGCCCCACCCCGACTTCTCCAGGGCCCCACTCCCTCTGGGACTGTCCTGTCCACTCCTGCCTTGTGCTTTACTAACTAGGTTTCTGGTTTGTTTGGGGTTTTTCCTCACTAGTTTTTTTTTTTTTTGAAAACATTTAAACATTTTTGACAATTCATATGTGTATATAATTGTATTTTGGTCCTTATCGCCTCTCATCTTTAGTATTTATTTATATACTCATCTTTGGTATGTTTTAGACAGTCTCACGCATCCCGGGCTTGCTTGCCTTGGTGACTATGTGAGGATGACTTTGAACTCCTGACCCTAGTGCTGAGGTTACAAGTTTCAGCCACTGGGCCTGGCTAAGTCTTTGTTTCTTGAAGGAAGGTGCCAAACATGGTGTCTGCTGTTCCTGCAGCGTGAGACACTTGTCCCTGAAGCTGCAGGCCCCCTCTCCTTTAGGTCCTTATAATTCTGCCTAGCCCCTCCCCCCACCCCACCCCGTGCCCTTCCCCCATCTTCACAGCCCCTTCCCCGGGGCAGCACTGAGAATCAAACCCAGGGCTTCTCACATATGACCCTATGCTCCATGGTGAGGTACACCTTTTGTTTGCTCCTTGTCACCATCTGACCTGACTCTAGTCACTCTTTTATCCGTCTCCTCTGTGCCCTTTAAGTTCCACGATAACAAGACCTCATCTGTTCGGTTTTTTTTTTTTTTTTCTTTCAAAATTATATTCATTTCTTTTCCGCATGTCTGTGTGTCTGTGTGGCGGAAGTGGTACATGTGTGGAGGTCAGAGGACAGCTTGTTGTAACCCGATTCTCTCCTTCCAACCTGTGGGTCCCAGGGACTGGGACCTTGACCATAAGCACCCTTACCTGCTAAGCCACCTCACTGGCCCTCTTATCTGATTTTTGTTTATTTTACTTGTTCTCTGTTTTTATTCACTTCTCACCGTGCTTGACTATTTTCTTTCTTTCTTTCTTTCTTTCTTTTCTTTTCTTTTCTTTTCTTTCTTTCTTTTTTTTTTTTTTTTTGAGACAGGGTTTCTCTGTGTAGCCCTGGCTGTCCTGGAACTTACTCTGTAGACCACGCTGACCTCGAACTCAGAAATCCACCTGCCTCTGCCTCTCAAGTGCTGGGATTAAAGGCGTGCGCCACCACAGCCCAGCTGTGCTTGACTATTTTCAATTACTATTTTAATTACATTTGTTCTTTGACAGTCATATATATATATATATATATATATATATATATATATATATATATATATATATATTACAAGCTAGACATTCTCACCCCCACTCTCTTATCTTCCCTGTATACTCACCCCATCCCCTTCTGACTTTCATGTCTGCTTTGTTTTGTGACCCACTGAGTTTAACCAAGGCTATCTGTGACCACAGGTTTGGAACTGTCCATTGGAACCTGGTGTGCTGGGCAGTAGACACATAGTTGAAGACAGTGACTCCCCATGACCCGAATCTGTCAACAGCCAAAGCTTCAGCAGTGATAGGGTATGCCTCCCTCAGTCCCCCCTCAACCCATGACTGATCTGTGACAGGGCCAATCCTGTGCAGAGTTCAGTGTGGGTAGCTATGCCATCTGGTTTTGTCAATTGGCATAGCTGATTCCCAGTAAATGCATTTGTTGAAGTACACAAAGTCACAGAGACTAGTGTGGCCCCTGGAACCTGAGCAGAGGACACAGAGGTGAAGAGGTTAGGGGACCTGCCCACCTTTAGAAGAGGAAGGCAAAACTCCCCCGACGCTGCTCACTGTCCCTCTCGCCTGCAGCCACCGCCAGATTCTTAACATTTATTATATTTATTAAGGATGCAGTGATCAGATATGCAATGAGGTATCAGTTCTCTCCTGCCACATGGTTCCTGGGCATCAGATTCGGGTCTTAGGCTTGTGTCCAGGCTCCATCACCCACTGAGCCACTTTCCAGGCCCCACCATCACAATTTGATGAAAGAAATGTGGCGCTGATGTCATTATCAGTGAGAACCCTGGTCCCAGAAGGAACAGGGTGATTTCAGGCAAGGCACAGTGGAGATACAGGCTCAGGATGTTGGTGTCTTGGTGACTGTGGGTCCCCTGGTGATACCAGGAACTGGACTCTGTGGGGCAGTCATTTGTAGGTTTGTTAATTGATTTCTTCATCAGATAGTCTCTAAGGACCAGGTCTATAGATATGAAAGGTCTCTGCCCTGTCTTGATGTTCATGATGTGGGAGATAGAGAGATATATACCCTGGGGACCGCTGACCTGCAGGGAGCTGCTGCTGCTTCTCCTTCTCCTTCTCCTTCTCCTTCTCCTTCTCCTTCTCCTTCTCCTTCTCCTTCTCCTTCTCCTTCTCCTTCTCCTTCTCCTTCTTCTTCTTCTTCTCTTCCTCCTCCTCCTCCTCCTCCTCCTCCTCCTCCTCCTCCTCCTCCTCCTCCTCCTCCTCCTCCTCCTCCTCCTCCTCCTCCTCCTCCTCCTCCTCCTCCTCCTCCTCCTCCTCCTCCTCCTCCTCCTCCTCCTCCTCCTCCTCCTCCTCCTCCTCCTCCTTTTCCTTAACTGCTCCCTGGGGTCTGGAGGTAAGGATGAGTCTGGAGAGGCCTGCAGACTGCCTGGCCTTGGGATGAGAGCTGTGGGTGGGTTTTGGAATGATATGGATGATGAATCACAGGCAACTTGGAGGCCAGACTTCTGAGTTCTGGACCTTCTGAGTTTGGGATGGAAGGGATGGGCTCCCGGCCCTGGCCTTTCTCTCCTCTCCCGGTCCAGCTGTGAGAGCCAGGCTGGAGGATGGGAAATGAAACCAAGCCCCCCAGTGGCTTCCTAAAGGTCCTCCAACGCTTTCTTCCTCTCCCTCCTGCTCCTATCAAAGACAAGGGGGGTTGAGGGTCCCTGCCCCGTTGTAAGCCTGCCCCAGCCCAAGCCTTGGCCTCTTTGGCCCTGCCACTGCTCCAGAGCTCAGAGCCTGGAGCTGGCTGACTGAAACCCAGAAATATGTGTGGAACTCGCTTCGCGGGGAGCCGCCAGCCTCACTACCCAGCCTGGTGGCGTCAGGCAGTGTCAATATCGGCCTTGAGAGGGGTGTGGCTCATGGCTGCCTGGGGGTGGCTGTGCTGGGGACACCATCACAGAGGCTCCAGAACAAGGTGGCTCTTTGAAGCCTGGGAATGTGAGTCTGAGCCTACACCAGGCTCGTGGTCCCCTCCTTCCTATGATGCTTACTTGGGGCTGGGCTGCAGGGACATCATAGGTGTCTTTGGGTGTCCTTCTTTCTTGGGACACAGAGGAGGGCTCCCTATAGCTTGGGGTTTTGGAGATGCTTGTCACACAGAGCCAGACAATGTGGGTTAGGCTGGTGAGCGAGCCAGTGGGGCGGGCTAGTAAGCAGTCTTTAACCGGCAGCTGCCGACGGGTGTGTATCACACTTAAAATCCACTCAACAACTATTGATGGAGCATTGCCTCTGTCCTCGAACCTGTTCTAGATGCTAAGTTTGCAGCAGAAAACAAAAAATGTCAAGCTCTCACCCCCCTCTGTGTCTTATGTTTTAGGCTGTGGTACAGAACCAGTCATACTCAGAAGGGAGACCGAAGCAGAGAAAGGTGTAGAGAGGGCGATGTGGGGTTGGAAAAGCCCTGATAACACATACTGGAGAGCAGAAGGAAAGGGGTGAGAAGATGTCTGGGGAAGAGCATCCCGGCAAGAGGAATGGTCAGCGTGACCTGGAGGTCGGGGTGCCTGGCCTGTGGGACAGCAGCTTGAGGTGGTAGGTGATGAGGTGCAGATGAGAGCTGGCAGCAGGAATGGTACAGTCTTGGCTGTGGCAAAGTCCTAGGGTATTGAAGGGTCCCGGTACATTTTAAAAATCCTTTATTTTCACAAGTGTGAATATGCGTCTGTGTGAACATAGAGGCCAGAAGAGCGTTAGAACCCCTGGAGCTGGAGTTCTAGGTGGTTGTGAGCTATCTGCTGTGGGTGCTGGGAACCCAACTTAGGTCTTCTGCAAGAGCAGAGAGCTCTCTTACCTGTGGAGCTGCCTCTCTTGTTCTCCAGCCTTTGTTGTTTTAACAGGATGCCCGTAGTTGCTGTGAGGGTCAAGGGCAAAAGCAAGGAGTCTGTAACGCAGACAAGACGTGACTGGAGCTAGTCCTGGGTCCATGGACGGAGAGAAGTGATTGAATATCCAGTACATCTTGAGAGCTGGGCTCACAGGGCTATTGGGAGTGGGTGGGAGCTTGGGAGGGCTCCAGAGTCTTAGGCTTGAGCATCCAGAAGGCTAGAGCTGCTATGGAATCATGGGACAACTCCAGGAAACTGCATGGGAGATGACGGAGTGTGGTAGGTGCTAGAGGGGCAGTGTGGGCTGGGGGTGACTGGCTAATTAATGTCAAGGCCAGTGGCCTCTGGGCTTCTTCAGTCACTGAATCCCTTTCTGCAAGGCTGGGGCCTCTGTGGTAACCTGGGGCAAAGTGGAGAGGGCACTTGTATTCGCTCGTGGAACTCACCAGTAGGGATTCCTTATTAGAACCCACAGCCACGCCCCTAGTCTGTGGTGTGTGTGGAGAATGCATCCATGAAGCACGGTGAGGTCCCATGCTTCCGGGGTAGCGATTTGCCAGGTACTAGGCAGATAGCTGGCGGACACTGATTGAGCGAATAAGGTTGTGGCTTTATAGAGGGAAGGGTCTTCCTTGGGTTCTGGGCTCAGATAAGCTATCGTCCCAGCCACTGCTCTGTGTTGTGGTCTAGAGGGTGTGAGGTGAGCTATGATACCCAGTCCACCATCTTTCCCATCTTTCCTTTGTCTGTGTCGGCACTGAAACCTCTTCCTCTGGGTATGTGGTACAGAGTAAGTAGTGAGCTTGGAGAAGTCAGCTTTCAATTCTGTAGCTTGTCCCTGACTGGCTGTGTGACCTTGCGCAGGTTGCTAGACATCTCTGACCCTTGGATGGGCTTTGAAATAGGCAATGTCTGTGTTGTGGTGGTTATGGGTTGACCAGATGACTTGGGATATGGTAGGTGTTGGATAGCCAATGGTTGTTGCTAGACTTGTTCTTATCTTGGTGCCAGGCCAGCATGCTATTTGATGTAGGACTCCTAGTTCCTGGGATGCCCTATTTCTCTGGACCAGGGGATGGGAAGAATTCCGGGTTTGTTGAAAGCATGGCTCCCTCTGCCTTTTTCCTGCAGGTTTAGAGCTTAGAGCCCTGGATGCAACTCTGCCTGATCTGTCACTGCCCTCCTTCCCTTGCTGAGGCCACAGCTGCAGGACAGAGTCCACCCTTCTATCCTGATTGCTTCTTCCTGGAGTGGGGAAAGAAGGGGGGGGGGAATCACACCCCAGGGTGTGGCTTGGGAAAGGCTGGGGCTTCTGGATAAATCCGTCCCCTTCCCAGCTGTGTGCAGTCGGTAGGCTCTGAGCAACAGAAGGTGTGGCCAAATGGCTCCCATGGGTGTGGAGAGGATGTTTGAGCATCTTGAGAGGAACAGGAGAGGGGGCGTCCTGGGACCCCATCCCAGCACAATTCCTCCCTTTCATGCCTAGCCTGGAGAATGCTTTCTCAAGAAACCCTGGACAAAACTGTAGCACATCGTCTTTTGCCATGGCCGGAGCACCACTCAGCTTCGAATCTGGCTCTTCTTGTAGGCTCTCAGAGTCAGCGGGACTCAAGAAGGAGGGACACACAGGGATGCATGATCTTGCCCGTTGGGTGAGGTGTGGAGCAGACAGCCCTCACTGCCTACCAGGGTGGGTCACGCCCAGGTGGTTTGGTTTTAACTCTTGACATCTTTGCCAGCTTCCTCCTCTTCTGGTCTCTGGGAAGGGGAGTCAGCCAGGGGCTTGGCAAGGGAGGGCTTCAGAGGTGGCCTGGAGTGACCTCCACAGATGCTTCTCCGAGGGCTAGGCTGGGAATTCCCAGCTGCCTCTGGCCCCTTCCCAGCCCACCTCTCCCATGAAGGAGCCAGCACAGCCCCCACCGCCTGGCAGCCCCTCCGAACCGCTGACTCATTCCTGTCCATGTTTAGCGGTCCCAGTTTTCAAATAGTTGGGAACTGGGATCATGCCTCTCGTTGGAGCCCTGGCTGCCCCTGGATACGTTGAGACCATGACCTCATCAAGCCCAGCCCCACAGCCTCTCTCACTTTCACGACTCAGCCACTTATGCTTTGCTGTGAACCCAGGGCCAGAAGTTCCCAAAGGATAAGTCAGTCCCTTCTCTGGCCTAGGGTCTCTGGTTACCTAGGTCACTAGCCTGCGTTTAGAAGTGTTCACACCTTCTTGGTTAAAGCTATCAAGAAGGCAGCCTGGCACAGGGCCTTTCCTTTCTGGCCTTCATCTCATTCAGCCCTCCCTGTTGTCTGTGGGCCTTGCGCTATCTCCCCTAAGAGGGACAAACAGATACAGAATGACCCAGCCACCTACCTAGTCCACTCTGGGAGTGGAGTTCAGGTTATCTGACCCCAAAGTTTTCATTTCTTCGGTGGGTCAAGCTTAGTGGCTCTAGAGGGAATTCAGGAAGCAGGTCTGTCCATCTTGGCAATGCAATAGAGCAAGGTGTGTGTCTGCCAAATGGATCTAGCTGACTCCTGCTTCTCAGATTTGGTTATCTTTCATCCTGGACTTTCATCTCAACCCTGTTACTGTGCCCCAGGAGAGACATGTGGCTCTCACTAGGACTGAACACCCTGTAGGCTTCCAGCCAGACGCAAGCTCCTCAGTGGGCTTCCTGCAACTAGTGGGTGGAGCCAGCCCGTGTGCCCTCAGTATGGAGAGACTGAGTGATATACCATGTACAGACACACACGGAATTTAAAGATGAGTCCCCAACTGTCATTCAGACAGCTGGGACATCTGTCCATCCATCCATTCTTTGATTCAGTCATTCAGCTAACATTCTGAACATTTTTGGGAATATACCTTATTTCCCAGTAGAGGAGTAACTCACAAAACAATGACCTGCCCAAGATCCCAGAGCCAGAGAGAAGACTAGCATCACTACCTCCTGGAAGGAATTGGAGGCTGGGTCCCTGCTCTGAGGAGCCTCAGGCCTGGACTGGAGCCATGAGCCTCTTAGTTTAGTCCAGCTCAGAAGCCATTCATTCATTGTAAGTCGTTGGGCGACCAGTTTGGCTCCTGTTGTCAGGACTGGCTTCCCAGAGGAAGTGGCCCTGAATATTAGGTAGGTTTGGGTATGATTAAGGAAGAGGAAGCATCAGGCAGAGCTCCCAGGCTCCTCGGGCCCCCTCAGCCCGGATCCTGTTGTCCTCATTGTCTTGGATGTGCAGGAACTGGAAGGAAGGACCCGTTGAGCCTGCTGGAGCTGTTAAAACTGAGGAAAGAATGAGAGGAAGTCCCCAAGATAGCTGAGGGTGACATCCAGCTCAGCACCCCCACCCACCTAGCCTGACAAGTAGGCAAGAAGTCAAGGCCTGGCCTCCGCTTGGCCACAGCCACACCTCATTCTCTTCGCTGAGCCTCCATTTTTCCTCTCTTGCAATGGGCTGCGTGTGTTCTTGCTCTTCAGTCTTCCACCAGTGGAAGGCGGAGGAAAGGAGCTTCATACAGGAGTAAATGGGAAAACGTTCTCAAGCTCAAGGTCCTCAAGCCTTGGAGTCGCCGCCTTCCTTGATGCGACCAGCCTCTACGTGCTGAGCCCTTAGACAAATGAAGATCTGGGGACTGTTCTGTATGCCCTTAGACATCTTTGATCCTGTCTCATCCTGTATGTCGGTCCTGTGGTGACCTGACCCCTGGGCTCACCTCTGTGTCCTGTGGGTCCCTGATGCTGGGCAAACAGCTAAGGTCACTGTTGGTATCTGGCAGTTAAGCACTAGACTAGGAGCCTCTAGAAGAGTCTCAGCACCATGCAAGACTCAGGGCAAACCTTAGCTTCTGGGAACCTGATCTCCAGGTGTAAAAACGGGATCATTCATTCACTCATCTCTGCCAGATCCGCACACGGCTAAAGGAACTGCCAGTCTGCTGGGGGAGGCGGGCGGAGAGAAGATGCTGCCAGCAGAAGGTCTGGAAGAGTCTAGAGTGCTCTCCAGCATACCTCTGCTCCCTTTGCTTCTCTTTCAATGCTAGTCTGTGTCCTTCCTTCCCTGACATCGAGCTGGTGGGAGGAGGGCTCTGGGATTGCTAGGGCAGAGGAGAAGATCCTGAGAAGGGTTGGGGAGCATGCTTCACTGTGAGTCTCAGTACATGAAGAATGAAGGGGCTGATTATAATAACAGTCCCGGCATTTCCTTTTAGTATGCCAGGAAGTGACTCTCAGACCTCAGGTAGGGACTGGGCCCAGGAATAAGGAAGGCTAGGTGTGGTGATGCATGTCTATAATTCCAGTCCTCTGGAGGCTGAGGCAGGAGGATCTCAGGTTCCTGGCCTATCTGGACTGTATAGACAGACTCTGCCTCAAAACCAAGACAACAGCTGGGAATGGTGGCACATGCCTGTAACCGCAGTCCTTGGAGGTGGACATAGGAAGATTAAGGAATCCAGGGTCAGCCTGGGCTTGACGAGACCCTGTCTTTAACAGACAGGAAGGAAGGGAACAGAGAGAAGGTTAGAGTCCCTGCACCCTTCCACCTTCCTCTCTCACTTTTCCTAGATGGGGGAGGTGGGGGTCAATTCAAACCTGGGACTGAGATCTGGACATGCCAAGAAAGGGTTAAGTGGGCCTAGTAAGGGGAGGGAACCAGGACACTGGGGTAGGAATTTTTGTGATAAGATCAAAGCCTGCAGCCTGCCTGGGCCTCACCTCTGTTTCACCTGAGCAGTTGGAGGGAATTCTTCAGGCCAGAGGACCTGGCCTCCCCGGGCATGGGGGTGGGGAGAGGTTTGCCACACTACAGGAGGTGGGACTCTCACAGCTTCCTATGGCCCTGTGCTCTCCTCCACCTCTGTAGCTCCCTCCCCTCCGCCAGTGTCATTCTGGCAGATGCTAGAAGCTCCAGGAGCCACCTGTACTTGGCACCTATGGTGTGGGAATATCATCTCTAGCTGCACACTCTTCTTCTGTCTCAGCTCTCTCTCTGGGCAGGGGTCTGAGCCTAGGTCACTTAAACCAGAAACCTAGTCAGGTAGACTTACACCAACCACTCAGCCCAGAAAAGAGCCCTGAGGACCCTTTTATAGTAGGCTGTTAGCTGCCCCACCCCCAAGTTCTGCTTGTTCTTTGAGGCTGTGTCATGGAAAAGCAGGGGTGACAGGAGTAACCAACTGAGCCAGCTCTAACATGGTGCTGTTGCCCTTGGGCTAGTAGATTAACCTTTCTGGGCCTCATCTGTCAGGTAGACATGGTAATAGCTCCTTTGCAGGGTTTTGGAGACCAGAGGCTGTATAAATGACTGTCAAGCAGAGCAAAGCCTTCACACCCACAGGAGCTGAGATTTTTGATAATACCCTCCAGGCACCTGCTGGCCCCACCTGGCCTGGTGATGGACTTCTGGTAAAACGTGAGTCTTGAGTTGGCTAGTGACCTGGTGCCCCAGGTCTCACTGACCTAGTTGTGTGCAAGATGTCCCAGACCCAGACAAGGAGGACCTGGTTCCACCATGCTTGCTGCAAGGTCCGGCTCACTTTCCATCCTGTTCTGCCCTGGTTAATGATCACTTCGGGCTGCTGTGGAGTGCCCGCCCTCCTAGCTCTTTAACCACTATGTCAGCTGCCTGGGTGTTCCCTGTTTTAATGTGGTAGTCCCAATCTGAGACCCTGGGGTGGAGAAGGGGATTCTGAGTCACAGCTTGTGCTCCTGGGAGCTTGGAGCCATAATATCAGGGTGAATTGTGGTCGGTATCTATGTGAGCATGTCCAAGAATATCCCCCCCCCCGCCCCTCGCCTCCCCTCCGCAAGCAGGCTCCGAACATTGAAACCTCCATGTTCCTCTGAGCATGCTCACTTCTACAGGGGAGGTCTCTGGGGGGAGGTTTGGAACAGTGAGACTTGGCTCTTCACTCCCCTCTGCCTGTTCTGGACTGTGTGACCTTGGGCAAGTCCCCTCTCCATCTGGAGACTTCCTTATCTCCAAGAAGGGAGTGCTAACCCATACTCAGAAAGCGAAAGTGGAAGCCTACTGGGGCAATCCTGTCAAGAGCCACCCATGCACGTGAGCCTGCCAGCTTAGGAGTGGGAGGGAGAACGGAAACAGGAGTCTGGAAGGTGGACTCAGTTTATAGAGTGCTTGCCAACTACGCCCAAAGCCCTGGGTTCAATCCCCAGAACTGCATAAGCCAGGCATGGGGGTGTATGCCTGCAATCCTCGCACTCTCACAGATTCCGACGTCTCTCCTCTCTCCCTAGCCCTCCACCCCACCCCCAGGTTCACTTCTTGCCCTGGCAAGTGCTGAAGGGAGGGGGAGGCAAGAGGAATGCAAATTTAACATCAGCCTCGGCTACTTAGAAAGTCTGAGGCTGGCCTGGGCGACGTGAGACTTGGTTTCCAAAAAGAGGGGGGAGGGGCTCTAGGGAGTGGTAGGGCTGGAGCCCACCTCAGTCCTCCAGTGCTTGCTCCTGGGTTGGGTCCCTGGAGGACGGGTGACTATTCTAGGGCCATTAGGGCATTCCCCCCATCCCGGCTATTTTGAGAGCCCCGGGAACAGGGGCGCTGGTTAAATCAGGCAACGTTGCTCCAGGAGGAATGTGTGAGGAGTCTGGTCACCTAGGCTGCCGGGGTAGCACAGGGCGGGTCACTGCAGAAAATGACACTGCACTTTGGAGCAGAGCAGTTTGGACCTCTTTCCAAGACGACAGAGGGGACCACGCTGGAAACCACAGCTGGGGTGGGGGCAATGCTTTGAGCCTCTTTGGGCTGGCCTGGTGAGGAGCAGGGCTGAGGGCCAGGCTCCCCAGCTCCACGCTTGTGGCCGCCTGATGTGGGCGGGGTTTGGGTGTGTGATGCATTGGAAGGATGGATGGGCAGTCTTGACCTTGGATCCTGCTTCTCCCTCTCTCTAGCCTTAGGCTCCCAGGCAGGCTCTTGGTCCTCATGGTCCAGTGAAAGAAGCTCTTTATGGCAGACACGGTGTAGTCTGAGCCCTTTGTGGCTTTATGATTGTAGGGGTGGCTCGTGTATCCGCAGGGTGGGCCTCACCTGGGAGATCTTCAGGAATGTGGCTTCAGCCCCAGCCCAGCCCTCCTAAATTAAATCTGAGACAAAACTTCACAAGATTCTCAAGGGCTTGCTTTGCTGGTCGTCCTGTTTCGTGTTGGAAAACACCCTTGTGGTGTTGGGAGTGACTAGATCTGTGACACTGCACAGGAGGGACCACCGGTCACACGCTCTTCCCTGGGGGTAGGGCTCAGGACACAGGACATGCTCCTTTACCCCAGGCTTGTTAGCTCCAGGTACTGGAGTCTCCCTGAGTCACTTCCAGTGTTTACTGTTGTCCCAGTAAAGGAGCTTCATGCTGATGTGGCCTGTGGTGGTGATAGTGCCTTCTCTCACAGCAAGGCAGGCAAAGAAGGAATTCAGGAGGAGGAAGGAGGGCTTTGGCTCCACAGGAGAGCAACTCAAAATGACTGTAATTAGGACCCAATGTCTCGCACTGTAAGGTAGATATGAAGGCCTACAGAAGAGTGAGAGAGAAAGGTGTCTTACTCAGAGATCTCAAAACAAAGGCTACAGATGAGCTGGCTTTGGGGGGTGGGCATATTGGAGTGGAGAATACAGCACACCAATAGGAGCCACATACAGAAAGGCCCAAGGCCCAGTGTTTCTCTGAGTGGGTACCATCCACTTCTGTGACCCACATCAGATTTAGGATACTGCAGAAGGACACATCACTCTGAGTTCTTGCAAGGAAAAGGTCCCCATGCCCACAGGGACTTGGACCCTCACCAGTTGGGATATTCCATCATCTTTTCTGCCCTTTCTTGTGTTAGAAAAATCAAAGTCCTTTTTTTATAAATGGCTGCCAGGACTTCTGGTGTGTGTGTGATAACTGTTGTTGCTGGCAGACTTGGGATGGAAAGCAAAGGGACTTGATCTCTTGATTAACAAGGTGGCCTTATCTGTCACTCATGTATGATTTCCGCTAGACGTGCCCAGTGCCGCCGACAATAACCCTGGGTGGGGAGCATGGGGCTGGGGCCAGATGCGCACTCCCGTCTCCTCTGTGATTTACCAGCTGCGTAGCTCTGACCTCGGGCAAGCCTCAGTTCCCGCCTCTGAGATGGAGGCTGTCCTTCCTCCAGGTGTGGCTCTGGGCATGGTGATGACGCTGTACAACCCTTGTCTGCCGTAGTAGCTGGGGGCCATATGTGACTGTTGAGATGTAAAATTTAGTGGAAGAATGTTAAAGATGTTTGAAGTACACAGTTTCTCTGTTCACTTGCTTAGTTCTCAGGAGGCTGGATGGCGCAGGAGCAGGACCTTGCCATCTTGGCAAGTGCTGGGAAGTACTGTATGCTTTCAGCTAGAGGCTGCCTGGGTCATCATCCCTACTTCTCTGTCCCATCTGGTGCCACCCAGTCCTCAAGGGAGCCACAGACTGTTCTTACTATACAGCGTCAATCCCAATGTCTTCCCTGCCTCGAGGGTGGAGTGTCTTCATCCTTCCCTTTGGTGTGGCGTCATAATGGTAACAAATCCGTGACCACCTGGCACCATCCCTTGACATCCATTTCATTGGGCCTGCTTCGCTCGTTCTGCTGGTCTCCTTGTCCAGCTGCTGGCATCTGGACCCTCTATCACTAGCCTCCAAGATTCCCACTCCTGGTTCCCAGTGGGGGAGGGAGATGGCCTTCTGCTGTGTTCTGAACTCCCAGCAGGGGTGCCTGCTGCCTGGGCCCCTCAACAGGGTGGAGATGACAGTCTGTCGTAACAAAGGCAGTGGGCATCCTGCCTGCTCCAATGCTCCTGGACCTGGGCACTAAGCGTGTTGTTTGCACTTGGCCAGGCCTTGAGCTGGCCGGGGGCCCACGAGGGCCAGTCTGCTCTGGCACGCTGGTAACAAAGGCTGCTCCCAGGCATGGGGAGCCTGGGCTGAGTCCTGGAGCTGAGGGCATGTCTGCCACCTGTGGCTAGGTTCTGGGTGCTGAGTGGGACAAGGCCCAGAGTTGTGGACCTCTAGGAGCCAGGCTGGAGACCACCCTAGGCAGTTCATGCTGGTATGGTCTCAATCGCACACGGTACCTGTCAGGGAGGAGCTTTGGTCTAGGTTGATAGGAAAGCTGAGGTCCAGTTCCTTGTCTTTTTCATCTGATGTCCAGCCACTCATCTTTTTTCCCCCTCACTGACTACTCCTTTATCGCATAGGAGGTAAAGAACACATCTGGCCCCTGACGTGAGGCTTGTCAAAAAGAGACAACATCTCAGAGCCCGAGGCTGGCCTGGGCGGAAATCAGAGCTCTGACCCCATTGCCTTCTGCACTTCTCACCCGTCTGTCCTTCCCTCCCCGCCAGAGATCTGAGGATACTTGAGCCCTTCTCTGGGGAGGAAGTGGAATCCGGGCCGTCCACAGTCTCATGGGAATGCAGGGTGGGAGGAAGAGCCAGCAACCCGGGTAGTTGTACACTTCGGAGACCTGGCCCCTAACAGTTTCCAACGCATTCTTGGGTTCCTTCTGCCTCCGGGCTGATAGGGCTGCTGTTCCTTCATGGCTTTCCTCATCGCAGGCGCCCACCCATTCTTTCACCCCTTCGTGCTCCTCCTCTGCAGACATGTTTAAGGATCTGTACTAGGCTACTCTCTGCCCACTCCCTCACTGTTAGTTTCTTCTTCTGCCATTTGACAGACGCATGCATTTTAAGTATTAATTTATGGTCTCTCTCTACAGCTAGTATCAGCTCCCTGAGGGCTGGCTTTATGGTTCCTCTGCGTGCTGGCCTACTGGCCTTAGCGCCTAGCCCTTTGTGCTCTGAGTTTATCTCTAAGAATTAAATGGAGTTCCCCCCAGGGGCTCTTGGAACCTCAATATCCAGGGCAGAGTGGAAAGCACTGTAGTAACTTCCTCACTGGCCATTCACTTGGTCCAACCCTGGAACTGTCCCGTGGTTTGGGCTAACAGAGCCTTCACCCCAACTGGGTGCTCAGAATCTGCTGTAATTGGATCTGACAGAGTAGATTTAGGGGTGATCTCCATCTCCTGGGATCCCCCTTCCTGCCTCCTCTCCTGGGACTGGTCAGTTACGGCAGGGCTTTCTGACTCAGAATAACAGTTGCTCGATGGCCCCAAGGCCAGGGCAGGGAGCAGAGGGTAGGCCCAGGTCCCTGGTGTCCCTGGGGTGTTTAGGGGCAGGTGGACAGGACGCTTCCCCCACCCCCACCCCCAGCTGCAGACATTCCTAGTCAGAGGTGACAGGCAGCAGGGAGATTTACCATTTCCGGTAACCGGAGTCCCTGGCAATGTAGCTCTCCTTGCCAAGGACGGGCACCCCTTGCTCGCTGGCCATTCCTACTGTCCCTTCTTCTGGGTAGGCCTGTCTGGGGCCTGTCTAGCATAGTGGCATGCTCGAGGGAACACCTATAGTCCCAGAGATTGAGACTTGGTGGGCCTCAGGTCCCCTTTTAGCCCCAGCCCCAGCCCCAGCCCCAGCTCCAGCCCAGCCCCAGCCCCTGCCACAGCCCCAGCCACAGCCACAGCCACAGCCACAGCCTCAGCCACAGCCACAGCCACAGCCACAGCCACAGCCCAGCCCAGCCCAGCCACAGCCACAGCCACAGCCACAGCCACAGCCACAGCCACAGCCACAGCCCCTGCCACAGCCACAGCCACAGCCACAGCCCCTGCCACAGCCACAGCCATAGCCACAGCCCCTGCCACAGCCACAGCCACAGCCACAGCCTCAGCCTCAGCCACAGCCCAGGATAGTTGCCGCTATCCTCAGAATTCTCAGCTGCATGGTGACTAGGGAAGGCAGTAAGTCCTGTGTTAGCAGCCAAGGAGGCCTGGTTCCTGGGCCCTCCTCTCCCATCATGGCCCTGGCAGGCTCTTCCTCTCCAGAGCTGGGTTTTCTCCTTGCACCCAGCTTTTGCCCTGGACTGCAGCCAGGGCTTTTGAAGTAAGAATATGAGGCCCAAATGCTGCTTCCCTAGGGACCAGCAGTGTTGAGATGAGATGTGAACAGGCCCTCCAACCTTTGCTGGTCACGCTAACTATGCTTATGTCCCTCTTTGTGCCTCTCTTGCCCATTCTGACAAATGAAGGTTATCCGCTCAGATGGTCCTTTCCAGCCCTGGTGTCCCACATTCTGGAGATACTTTGGAACTCTCTGTGACCGTGTGTCCCTCTTGAGGCTTAGGGACAGGAGTTGTTCTCCCTGGCAGTTCTGGAGCTTGCACTCTTGCTGGTGGGTTTGAGGAAAGGGAGGGGTGGAAAGGAAGAGAGGGCAAGAGCACAGGCTACAAAGCCCTTCAGTTGTTCTGTTGAACGTGGTGGTCATTTTTATTCCCGTTGTCTAGTTAAGAAACAGAGGCTCGGGGGCTGGAGAGATGGCTCAGTGGTTAAGAGCACTGACTGCTCTTCCAGAGGTCCTGAGTTCAATTCCCAGCAACCACATGGTGGCTCACAACCATCTGTAATGGGATCTGATGCCCTCTTCTGGTGTGTCTGAAGACAGCTACAGTGTACTTACATATAATAAATAAACCTTTTAAAAAAAAAAGAAAAGAAAAGAAACAGAGGCTCTCCGGGCAGTGGTAGCACATGCCTTTAATCCCAGCACTCGGGAGGCAGAGGCAGGCGGATTTCTGAGTTCAAGGCCAGCCTGGTCTACAGAGTGAGTTCCAGGACAGCCAGAGCTACACAGAGAAACCCTGTCTCAAAAAAAAAAAAGAAAAAAAGAAAAAAGAAAGAAAGAAAGAAAGAAAAGAAAAAAGAAAAAAGAAAGAGAAACAGAGGCTCAGAGAGGTCAAGTGAGTTGCCCACGGCCACACAGCTAGAAAGTTGCCAGGCTAGAGTCCAGTGCCCAGTGGTGGGAAGTAGTATGTGGCCATTGCTTTGGATGGCTTTGATTTGTTAAAAGAGTATGTTTAATATATGATTAATCTTTCCCTAGATGTGTTAACGTGCTGCAGTAATGTGAATGCTTCTGTGTTCAAACTACATTTCCCAAGCTGCCTCTGGCACCTGGGAGTAGCCCAGAAAGCCTTTGTTCTACAATTTCTTGAGTTTTTGCCTTGGAAAATGTGGTCAATGTTAATTATGTGTGTGCAAGAGTTCAGAGGGGAGAGAGAGAGGCCTGTGGGCTAGAGCTGGTCAGGAGTGATGAGCTGAGTGAGACCTGAGGCAGGCCAAGCTCACGATCTCTAAGAAGGACCCCTCACAACAGACAAAGGGGACTGTGGGTAGAGAAGCCAAAAGGGCCCCCAGCTTGTGTTCTACCCACAGACCTTTGCTCCAGCCCTCCACTCTCTGCCAGGCTCCTCCAGAACTGGGTGAAGGGCTGGGGGTGGATGAGGCAGCGTGCCTGGCAGCCCAGCCAGTGGGCCTAACTAGGCCCCTGGGACCTGGGCAGTGGCTGCGTGAGGACTGAGATAACCCTGGCCAGCTAGCACCACCTCCTCCTCTTCCTCTGCCTGTGGGGCCCTTGGCCCCAAAGCCCCAGCAGCTGTCAGCCGGAAAGGGTGACAGAAGAAGGCCAGAGGTGACTTCCCAGGCTGCTCTTCTCCTTCAGCTGGGGCCAAGCCCAGCACTGTCATCAGCTGCTGAGCTTTGAGTCTCCTCCTAGTAGCTTCTCACCCTCATTTTTTTAGCCCCGCCTCTGGAAGAAGTTGGGACACATGGCAGCGGTGGGGGGGGGGGGCAGGGCATGATCACATCCTTTAGTTGCTTTGATCCCACTAAAGATCTGAAGACAGAGATGAATGTCCTGTTTTTCTGTGAGAGGAAACAGATTCAGAGAGGCAAAGTGACTGGCTGAAAGTCACAGAGCTACCTCGGCACCGTTAACTACTGGCTCCTGGCCCTCAGTCCAGTGCCCCCTGCTCCTGTCTTTAAGGAGCCCTATCTATGCATGCACGATGACAGAAACTTTCCAGTCCCATCCCCAGCTTGGGCACTTAGGCAAGCTGACCCACCGTTTGGGATGGGACTTGCACGTTCTGGCGTATGTGCTCTTGGAACTGAGCCAATTAAATGAGCTAATGAGTTTACAGCAGTAGTTAGCCCAGGCTCACCCTTCCGAGCACATAGCATAGTTGTCATAGAAGGCTAGTCACTTGTACACTCTACGGGGGTTCCAGATACATCCTGCAAACATTTGCATCACTCAGTAAATATTTGGCACCTGCTGTGTGCCAGGTGCTGGAAAAAAAAGTGAAAAATCACCCATGCCTCCCCAACTCCCAGCTTACGTTCACCCCCTCCCCTTGTAGCGCCCGGGGAGACACGCCTCCATGTTAACCGCAAAAGCTGGCTCTGCATATGTGGGGATTTGCTATCCACACACATCAGGGCTGCAGATGAGAGCTGTAGGATGCATAGATCATGGGTATATGGCTGCTAGGGGCCCAGAACTCTGCTTTTCGGAGGGTCTGTGACTTGCTACTGCTGCTGGGCATGAGAGACAGCTTAACGCCCAATTCCTAGGGCCCCAGCCCTAGGAAAGAGATTATTGGGAGCGGTAGGGGATGCAGCCATGGAGGTCCAGGCAGAGACAAATTCAGGAAGGTCTTGTGGAGGACAAGGCTTCTTGTTCCCCAGGGACAAGGCCCAGCCAGGTCTTTAAATACCCCACAGTGCCCAGAATAGTCCCCATTGTCTCAGCCCAAGGTTGAGAAAGAGAGAGAGAGTGCCGACAGAGCCCAGAGGGTTCTGAGGGAGGCTGGGGCTGGAGGTGGGGGCAGGAGGTCTGGGATACTTCCCTATATGGTGGTTCAGTGTTTCTCGGCTAATACTTTTCCATTTGCCTCCCGCAGGAAGGCCTGGGAAGGGCCAGGCAGCAGCGAGCTGCCAAAGAGGGAGTCAGTGGGTGGGGGACTCCCAGGGAGGCCTGCGTGCCTGGGGTAATGTGCCCCTTTGTGTGCGAAGGATCTATGTGCATTGGCCCGCAGAGCCCTCCGGTGGACAGACCTAGCCCAACCCCCGCCCAGGGCCTCCTGGTACCTTTGCCAGCTCTGGCTATTTTGAGCACTGGTTGCATTTAGGCTTGGGGAATGATGCTAGGCTGAGGTGTAGGGAAGGCCACTCCCTCAGCTCCCTGGAGCCTCTGTCTCTGTCTTCAGCCTCAAAGGGTCTCAGTCAGAGGACTGTGAGAGAATGAATGCCAGCTCCACAAGGAAGGCAGAGTTCACAGACCGGCCTCATCCTTTGGGGACCACTACTCACTGTGTCAGGACTATTTGTGTTTCTTCTAAGAAACAAGATGTGAAATCCTGGACAGGTGGTGTTTCCTGCTTCCCATGGACCACTGTGAAGTTTGAAATATGCACTCGCTCTCCGACCAGCGTGTCTCTGCAGGCTTGTCTGCCTGCCCTCCCTGGGTTCTGATGTACGTTTAGTTTGTTCTCTCTTGCTGTTGCGTGTTGATCTTGCCTGAAGCAAGAAGGGTAGGGAGACCCCAGCTCGGCTCCCATGACGTGGCTTGTCCTGATTTTGTCAATGCCCTCCAGTAGCCAGATCCCCTTTTGCTGAGGGGGGAGACACAGGCTAGGATTTTAGAATCCTAAGATTTTGAGGTTTCTCAGAGCGCATGGAGGTTGAGATCCTCTGGATCTGGTGTTACAGGCAGTTAGTTGTGAGTGGCCCAGTGTGGGTGCCAGGGATCAAACTCCGGACATTAGGAGCTTTGCAGCAAAGAAAGTTCCAAGTCACATACATTTGGGAATTGGTAAATAAGTTTCCGTACACCAGGCTTTTGCGGGTACACTGCTTGTCTGCATAGTTCTGATACCTACTCCTGTCCCAGGGCTACTGTAGCCTGGAACGGACATTTGTTGTGAGGACACAGGGGCCCCTGCTCATTTCCCTTGCAGCATCTATGAGCCCAGCCCGCTGCTGCTTCCTTCCCCTCCCACAGGCAGATGAGGAAATCCTAGGGCAGGGGTGCTGGCCTCCTCTGCCCGGGGTCCAGTTTCCCTTCAGCCTGTTTTTTCCTGTGCTGGATGCCCATAGCAGCCGTACGAGAAGCCTCACAAAGTCTGGCTGCCTGGCTGTCTTAACAAAGCTCTAGAGCTGAAGAGCTGACTCTCTTCACCTCTGAGCCTTCTGCCTGCTCCTTGGGACGCTCTGCAGAGGCTGGTAACCATTCGTTCCTCAGAGGTGGGCATCTAGCAGGAAAGCCCAGGCAGTAGGGGCAAAGAGATGCCAGGAGGTGCGACTAGGTGATACAGAGTTCCCTCTAGGCTTGTACCAAGTGTCCTGGGTTCAAGTCTCAGGTTTTACAACTCTGTCACTATGGGCAAGCTGGCTCTCAGAGCCTCAGTTTCTTTGCTGGTAAATCCCCCCCCCCCTTTTTTTAAAAATTTGTGGTTTGTACTGGGATGACTCTGTGGTTAAGAGTACTTTCTGCTCTTCCAGAGACTCCGAGCTTGGTTTCCAGCACCCACATCAAGTAGCTCATAATCACCTTGAACTCCAGGGGATCCAACATTCTCTTTTGGCCTCCATGGGTTCCTGTACCGCACATGGCATGTACTCACACAGACACACATACATACATGTACATAAAATAAAAAATAGGTTGAAAATTTTATTTTTAATTTATTTTGTTTTTTACATACATTGGTGTTTTGACTGCATGCGTGTCTATGTGAGGGTGTCAGATTCCCTGGAACAGGGGTTACAGACAGTTGTGAGCTGCCATGTGGTTGCTGGGAATTGAACCCGGGTCCTCTGAAAGAGCAGTCAGTACTTAACCGCTGAGCCATCTCTCCAGCCCTGAAAATTTTATTTTTAAGATGATTTATTTTTATAATTATATGAATGTGGGTATGTGCACATGAGTGCAGGTGCCAGGGTGGAGGTGTGTGCAGAGGGCTCTAATCCCTCACCTGGAATTATAGTCCAACGTGGATGCTGGGACCCAAAGCCAGGTCCTCAGCAAGAACAAAATGCATTCTTAACCACTGAGCAGTCTCTGCAGCATTAGTCACTGAGTCATCTTTCCGGTTGTAACCACTGAGCCATCTCTGCAGCACACCTCACCCCTGTCTGTTCTTGAATTGAACAACTACAGTGAGCACCTGCCATGGACAGAGAGCTGGGGAAACTGCTGCAGGGCACAGGGACAAAGACCCTGCCTTGGTGGAACCTTCCGGTGGAGGGGAAGATGACAGATAAACGTGCCAACAGAATGGAGTAGCCAGTGAGAGCCAGGAAGATGGGGAGGGAATGAGGGGGGATCTAGCATGGATTCAGACCTGGACTGTGACCTGGACAGGTCTCTAAAAGGTGACATTTGAGCAGAAACCGGGGGAAGAGAGGAGTGACTGGTGGAATGTGTGGATACAGGGACCAAGGAAGAGAGCACAGCAAGTGCCAAGGCCCTGGGGTAGGAAGAGGCTAGGCGTCTTTGGATAGTCTGGAGAAGGCAATGTAGCTGAAAGAAAGAGAATGGAGCAGGAGGTTGGCAGGGGTGTGTGTGTGTGTGTGTGTCTGTCTGTCTGTCTGTCCATCCGTCCATCCGTCTGTCTGATCGTCCATCCGTCTGTCCGTCCATCCATCTGTCCATCCATGGGTTGCCATAGTGAGGGCCTTTCTTCTCACCCTTTGGTGGGTTGAAGGCAACAGAAAGGCCCGATACAATTCTCATTATTGACGTCTCATTTCAATAGAAGCTCGGGGAGCGTATACCCCAGCCGCAGGTGTGGACAGGCCCAGCCGGGTGGGACGGGCCTCTGAATCCCACAGACAGGCCAGTGCCCACAGCAGCAGGGGTGCCAGGAGGCAGTGAACCTGAGATGTAAGGCAGGCTGTGAACAGGAGGTGGCACGTGAACACTGCAGGCTGTTGGCACCGGCTGTGCTTGGCAGAGTGTTCAGCCCCCAGGGACCTTTCTTCTGGGCAGCTCTGCCTGGAAAACTGTTCTTATCGCCAGCCTTGATCATACCTGAGCTGAGGGTGAGGTGGGAGCACTTCCCAGAGGGATTCCTGGGTGCTCCCTGGAGCTGCAGGGGAGCACTCCAGCTTCCAGGAGAGACCCATTCTTGGGATGTTTTTAGGAGCCTGTAGGGAGTGTAGGGTCTGTGGAGAATGGGAGCCTTCAGAGTTCACAGCGCAGCTGAGGGCCAAGCACTTGAAAGTGGGAAAGCCCAGGCGTGGCTTCCCCATGGCCTCTATCTCACACATGACACTCTGTACACTCCCTCCCGCCCCTCCACATGCCACAGCCCCCCCCAAGTGCCTCTGAGCCCAAGTTTGCCCTTCCACTCTGAGCCTATCCCCCCACCCCACTCTACTTCACTCAGCCAAACTTCTCAAGACCAGTTCCCTCTCCCCCCTTGCTAAGTGGGGGACCTATCTGCACCCCCAGCCTCTTTCCTTCCTTGTCACACCCCTTGTCACACTGTGTGGCTATCACTGGGTTGGTGGTCTGGACCCCACAGAGCTCAGAGAGCTCATGTAATCCAGGCTGGCCTCAAACTCACTACATAACTGAGGATAACCTTGAACTCCTTCTTGATCCTCCTGCTTCTGCCTCCCAGGTGTTGGGATTACAGGGGTACTCCAGCATACTCAGTGTATACAGTCCTGGCAGTTAAAGGGCTTTGTGCATCCTGGACAAGTACTCTATCCGCTGACCCATATCCTCAGCCCTTGTTTTTGATGATGTTGAGACAGGGTCTTGCTGTGCATCCCTCGCTATGTAGTTCAGGCTAGCCCCTAAGTCACAGCGGTCCCATCCCACTGCCTTTGTCTCCCCAGTGTTGAGATTACAGGCCTACATGTCACACCTGGTTTGCTTCACCCCTCTATGTGGGCACAGCAGATTAGAACTCAGGAAGTGTAGTTCGAGGTGATTTGAATTCAGTCTTAATGGGCAGGTCTGGCTGGTGACGCTCTCAATAGTTGGGGAAACCAAGGCCACCCATCTAGAATGTGGCATGGTGGCCTGAAATCAAGGTGACTGAGTGTCAGGTCTGGCTCTCTCTACCTCACTTCCAGAGATCCAGAGATCTCATGAGTTCTCCTATCCTGTCTGATCAGAGGCAAATGGGCATAGGTGCCAGCCCAGCCGAGAGGAATGCCGAGGTGGCGGGCATCTCAAGGCCTCCTAGGGTAAGGCTAGCCAGCTTCAGAGTTCACTGTCTTCGCTTCTTCACAAGCTCCAGGCTCCACTTGCCTCCAGGCACAGTGGTGCACACCTGTGATCCCAGTTCCCCCGAAGACTGAGACAGGAGGATTCAGCCTAGATTCTGCAGTTTCAGGCTAGCCAGGGGCCCATCGTGAAACTGTCTCAAAAAATAAAATAAAGTAAAATGATTACAAAAAAAAAAAAAGCGAAATAACAATAAAAGCCACCACCTTCTTGGCATACACAGCAACTGAAGTGGGCTGGTGTGGATCTTGTGCCTGGATGATGAGGACCCCCTGAAGCTGCTAAAAGGAAAAGCAGCCGGCTGTGGATGCTGTTCAAAGCTTCATCGGAAAGCTTCCAGTCCCAACTTCCCGTTCCCTGGGCTTTTGCCACAGCCCCCATCCTCCTAGTGCTCCCTAGTGCCCTGGCTGGTGCTCCTTAGTGCCCTGGTTGGAATGCAGCTTTTGCAGATCCCAGACTTGGGGGAGCAGGGGTCAGGGGTCAAGCAGGGGTCTCCTGGCCCCTGTTGCTGAGCTAGTAAGAGCCTAGAGCCCTGAGTTTCAAATGTAGTTCCCATTAGCTGTGTGTCCTCCGCAGGTCCCTTTAACTTCTCTGTGCCAAGTTTCCTTGCATGTGAATTGAAGTTTTCCACTCCTTGATATGGACTTAAGTGCTCTATGTCCCATAAAGACCTGAGGTCAGCACCCGTGCACAGCGGCACTCTGTCAACCCTTGTCCTCCTTCAGGGGAGTGGATTCTTCCCAGCTGAGTGGCTGGCAGAGGTCCTACTGCCGCCTTGAGGGCCCAAGTGTGAGAAGCTGGCAGTCCTCCCGAGCGGCACGGGCACATGGGTCTGCCAGAGAAGGCACAGCCACCTCTTTTCCGGTGGCGCCCCTCTCAGACTGCCAGGGGATTAAAGGCCTTTGGGCCTTTGTGTTCTGCTCACCCGCCCCTGGCAGTTTTCACTACAAACTGCTGCCCTGACAGATTCCTTTCCCCTCTGCCGTCTGTTGCCCTCGACGGGACACTGGGCAGCGGGGGGAGGGGGCGTCTTGGTCCTGTCCTTGTGGTCTGAGCTGGAGCAGGGGAAATGGTACTTGTAGGGGTCTTCTTAGGAACCCACATCATGGCAGAGGGCCTGAGGTTTGGGGCTGTGGCCATGTGGACCATGGGAGAAGGAGGCAAGTGGTCAGACCCACCCCCACTGTCCCTGGATTCTGAGGAGGTGAGCTCACGCCAGCCCCAGATGCCTGGAGTCTTGCCCTGGGCAGCCGTAGCCGCCCTGGGGACTGCTTGGAGGGGGAGGGGCTCAGAACTTCCTGACCAGCTGTGGGGGTGGAGGGGCTCAGTTCCAGACCTGGGCCCTGAAGACAGAGGCTGGGAGCTGGCCACCCAAGGCATGTGAAGAATGTCTCCAGAGAACCCCCCGCCCACCCCACTGCCCACCCTCGGCTAGCCCGGAGCTGGCAGGTAGCTGGAGCAGAAACCCAGCTCTGTGGCTTACCCCAGCGTAGGCTCTGTCTCTTAACCAGCCTCCCTCATTCCAAACCCGGAGGTGAGCCCAGGCAGGGAGCTCACACCCCACCTTCTGCAAGCACCGTGCCTCAGGCACACCCACCCTCACTTCCCCTCTGACCTCCCTGTATAGTACCCATTGCAGCACTTACTGAGTAGCTGCTGCCCACAATGTTTAACAGTAGGACTTACCTGCCTGATCATAGCTACGTACTGTTCTCTCTGAACCTCCGCATCCTCATTTGCAAAATGGAAACACGTTCCCAGGGGCAGGATGGAAGTTCTCAGGGTTGGATATAGTTTGGAATCCAGAAGTTTTTGAATTTGAGAAAGGAGACACAGAGCACTTGCCAGCTGTGAGGTGACATTCTCCGTGGGACCTGGGGCCATGCCCCACAATCAAACACATGAACATTGCTGCCAAAATCACGTAGTTCAGCTGGTTTCAGCGTCTCAAGCCTTAAAACTCAGTACTTGAGAGGTGGAGACAAGAAAATCTTAAGTCTGAGGCCAGCCTGGTCTACATAGTGAGTTCCAGACCAGCCAGGGTTACACAGTGACTCCCTGTCTCAAAGACAAACAAAAACATACTGGGCACAGTCTTATTCCTATAATTCCAATGTTGTGGGCTAGAGGCAGGAGGATCATGAATTCTAGGTCATTCTTGTCTGCATAGTGAGTTTGAGGCCACTCTGGGAAGCCTTGTCTCAAACAAAACTAAAACAACAAAATAACCCTTCCACTCCCAAAGAAAACCCAAGGCATGATTGAACATGTTTATGTTCCCAGCCTTTGGGAGGCTGGGGCAGGAGGATCTAGGCCAGCCTGAGCTACACAGTGGGACTCTGTTTCCAGGAACAGAAGAAGGAAGGCTTGGATTTTCCCTTTGTACAGGTGCAGAATTGGTGTCGCCGTAGCATCAGGCCTGTGGGGGTTGCAACAAGGATGACTGATTGCTCTACACAGTGTGTGGGGCTTGAGAGAACCTTCATGAAGTCTGTGTCTTCTCGTGTGTGTGTGTGTGTGTGTGTGTGTGTGTGTGTGTGTGTGTGTGTGTGTGTGTGTGTTTGTAATCTGAACTCAGGTCCTCATGTTTGATCAGCAAGCATCTTTCCCACTGGGTCACCGCCCCAGCCCCTCTGGCTCTTACTGTCTTCTCTCATTGTGCTCCTGTGGATCAGCAGCTTTGATCCGAGCAGTCTTAGAAGCAGTCTATGGTATAAACTTTGAAAGGCTCACATTCAACACTGTGGAAGCCCAGCATGCTCTGTCCTGTATGTACCTGTGTCCCCATGTTCCAGGTACCTGTGTGCCCGTGTTCCAGGCCTTGCCTAGTTTCTATGCCTTCCATGTCTCTTCGCTCTGAGAGCATCCTAGCCAGCCTTGACTCCCTCCAATGCCTCATGGATGCTACAGAGGATGGCCTACGTTCTGTCCCTTCTTTCCTTGTCCCTCTGTACCTCTATAGGCCTTGGATCTAGAGGTGTCTCCGTGTGTCCCTTGTCCTCACCAGGAAAACCTGGACACACACCCAGGGCTTGAGACTGCTGCCTTCCAGAAGTTCTTATTTGGCCACTTGCTTGGGTTCAGAGAATAACTGTCACTAGGGACCACCCTTGCCCAAATCCTTGCCTCTAGGAGTTACTCCCAGAATGTTAGCAGCAGACTTTGGCCTTGTCCTCCCCTTCCCCCAGCAACCTACAGGCCTGGAAAATCCCCCTCTCAGCTTGGTTCCTTCTTTGCTGGCTCAGGTCTCCCTCTAGCCCTGCCTGAGTACTCCCATTCCTCTGGGAGGAAGCAGGGCTCCCGTGTGGCCAGAGACAGGCTACAGGGCAGGAAGCCTGGGTTCTATTTCTGCCTCTGACCTTGGAGCTACCCATGGGCCTCTTAGGATGTAAGGAACACATTTGCACAGGCCCAGGCCGCTGCCAGCCCAGTATCCCCTTGGGCCATTCAGGAGACTGGTCAGGTTGGAGATGGAGTCTGGGTAGCCCTGGGCATTCTAGTACTGCCATCCTGTTTGGCCTTGCAGACTCTGTGAGGTCTAGCCCAGTGCTTTGGCTTTGCCTGGTTAGCGCAGAGCTTGAAGCACAGGTTAGCCCCATGGTGATCTAGGCAAGGTCTGTGTGGAAGAGCCACACAGTACTACCTCACACCTCAGAGGGTCTTTGTGAGCTGTAGTTCTCTGGATGACTGTGCACTATGCTGATAGAGGCTCTAAGGGGGGTCTTAGCACTCACTAGTGAGAGGTTAGGTCTGGGAGCCAGACCACCAGGGTAAATTCCATCCCCTACAGCTAAGCCCACCTTTCTCTGCCCTGTGCCCTCTTTTCTGCACCTGCAGCCAGCTTCGAGTGGTCCTGGTGTTCAGGGAGCACTCTGTGAGCGAGTGCTGGCTCTGACTATCCTTGACTGTCCCAAGGAAAGGCTAGTCTGGCCAGCTCTCAGTCCCTTCTACCATCAGGTGTCCATCCCCACTCTGTTCTTTCCAGAGCCTCTTTCCCTCTGGCTCCATTTCCCCTCCCAGATGTGAAATACAGCTGCCTTCGCATGGACAGCTTTTTGCAAATGAAGGTTTCTGCGCCTCCCCCCCCCCCCCCAGGTCTATCTTGCCTCTCCGAGGGCCCTGGCTGCCCTTCATACTGGGGAGGAAGCTACAGGGGAGAGCAGCTGGCACCATCAACCTGGGTGTTTGGGGCTGGGGGACTTCTGACTCAGTGCTCTGTACCCTTTGCCTTCCTGCAGATGTGTGTTCCTGGCATGCTTTTTCTTGTTGAATCTCACATTGCTATTTCCTGTCCTGTTCCAGGCTCCCCCCTCCTTCCTCCCTACAAGAAGCCCTGGATCTTGCTTAGCAGCAAGAGTTTCCTTTCCAGACAGCAGTGTCTAAGTGGTGCCAGGAATCTGTGCACCTCGTGCTTAGCCCCCATAGCCTTGCCTGAACGGGCACTGGGAGGGTTTGAGCTGAACACTGACTTTTTGTACCTGGAGAGGACCCAAGTATGCCCTTTGTCAAACTTCCTGTGCCCCTAACCCGTGTCCCTGCCTGTCCCAGCTCTAGCCACTTAGTTCTCTGGTGTCAATCAAGGCCTGTTCAAGACTGACTCTCCAGCCACCTCTGTTCCCAGACAGGGAAGGAAGTAGAGCCTCTGGTCTTGTTCTTAAGTGCCTGTGCCTCTTCGAATCTCCTGGGTCTGCACAGCTCTGTCAGACTTGGGATGAGAAACTGCCTCCAGGGCTCTGAGAAGAAGCCAGTAATCTGTTTTTCACCAGCCCTGGGGAGGGGGGGTGTGTGGCGGAGTGTTCTGCTTTTGTTTTGTGTTTTGGTGATGGTGGTACTTGAGACCAAACCCAGGGCCTTGCTCTATCAGTGCTCTATCAGTGAACCACTGAGACACACCCTAGACAAGACACTTTGTGTTTTTGAGGCAGGGATTCAATAAGGCCCCTGCTGGCTTTGACCTCATGATCTTCTTGCTTTGCCCCTTGAGTGCAGGTATTACAGGCATGTCCCATGTTCTGCTACCACTCCCAGAGATTCTGAGGTCACATACCTGAATGCATAGGGACATAGTCTGCAAGCCTTTGGCTACCACTGTGGACAGGAATGAGCCCTTAGGTGATCCAGAAAGAAGGATCAGGTGGCAGCACGGCTCTTTGGCTATGAGGATCAGGCAGTAGGTCCTACCAGGGTGTCAGATGAGGGCAGTACAGCTCTTATCCAAGACTCAGCAGCAAGGCAAACACAGTGACCAAGCGGTACTCAGTCCCGGAACCCAGGAGTTTTCTGCCCTGGGGTGGGGGTGGGGTGAGCGCTTTACCTGTAGGTCAGTGGGCTGGGTCACAGCTGCTTTCTCTTATCCATGTGTTCAAGCTAGTCACTGCCCCTGTCTTCAGGTTGCTTCTATCTACAGATAACTATAGTATGAGCCCACAAGGACCCAGGACTTAGCTGAGGGGTAGGGAGGGTGTTGGCCATGAAAGGCAAGGAGTCTGGATGTCTCTCTCTAGAACTTTCTTTTTTGCCTTCCCTGTTGATGCACAGGTGACTCAGAGTAAAATGGATTTGCTTCAAGCATACAGGTTGATATGTGTCATGAGCATGACGCATAGGTGGGAACCATCATCCAGAAATGTTGAGTCCCTTCCCACCCTCCTTTCTAGACCGCAGCCTGGGCAAACTGCTGGACTCTCCATCACTGTGTGTGGCACCCTCTCCCACCCTACGTCCCCTGGGTCTCTCTGCTGCCAGTTGCTCCTCCTGGGAGCTGAGGCTCATTTTAACTGCCAGGCACAACCATCATCTGTGTGTGTGTGTGTGTGTGTGTGTGTGTGTGTGTGTGTGTGTGTGTGTGTGTGTGTGTGTGTTTTGAGAGAAGGTCTTAGGTAACGCAGACCGACCTCCACCTTGCTGTGCAGCCAAGGTTGACCTTAAACTGCTTCTCCTGCCCCTATCCACTAAGTGTTGGGATTATAGGCGTGAGCCGCTGCACCTGGCTAAATGTCCCTTTTTGTTACTGGGTCGTTAAAGGGGTGACGGCTAAGTAACATAGATGTGAAAGGATTACAAGAGTTGGTTCCAGGGCTGGAGAGATGGCTCAGTGGTTAAGAGCACTGACTGCTCTTCCAGAGGTCCTGAGTTCAATTCCCAGCAACCACATGGTGGCTCACAACCATCTGTAATGGAATCCGATGCCCTCTTCTGGTGTGTCTGAAGACAGCGACAGTGTACTCACATACATGAAATAAATAAATATTAAAAAAAAAAAGAGTTGGTTCCAGAAACCAGACAAGGAAGGACATTGAAGCAGAAGGCCCTGTAGCATTAGGCACGGGAGACAAGGACTGTATAGATTGGGGTTTTCACAGGGACCTGGGTCCCTCTGCCTAGATACAACAGTGCCTGAAGCCCTTTCGCCAGGGATTCTGGACTGTTCAGGGGGTCACTGAATACCAAATTCCTGTGCGTGGGGCCTCCCAGCCTTTGGGCTCACTGGGTGTTTTCCTCTTAGTTACCTGGACAACGCCTTTGAAAACATATAGATACTGTCCAAGCGGATGCAGGCGTTCGCTGCCCACAGCCATTTCTTGGGAAAGCCTGGGTCAGAGGTACCTGGACCTCTTGCTTAGCCTTGTGCTGTGCTGCGGCTCCGCACCTCCCCCTCAATTCCCAGGACAGACGCCTCAGATGCACTGGAGCTTAGCATTAGCCTGAGGTCCTGGGGAGTTGATGTCTGTTCTGCCTCCATTTAGACACAAGCATTTAGCTGCAGGGCTTTACGTATTCTGAGCAGTGGAATGTGCTGCCCGAAGTCAGGCTTGGACGCCAGACCTGGTGGTGAAGGCCAAGGGCCTGAGGAGGGAGGAACTGTCCCAGAAGCCTACATCAATTCTCCCACTTCTGCCCTTGTCCCCTCCACACTTAAACTGTCCTCTACCTGCTCATGTCTCTCCAGGTTACCTAATGGCCCCTGGTCTACTCTCATGTCCTGGGTGTCCCTTGCCTTCTCCAAAGACAGAGAAGCCACCTTTTACCAAATGATCTTCCTTTTGCTGTTTGCTTTATTCAAAGACTCCTTGAGAATCTGCACGTTGAGCTCTGAGACCTCCAGGGGTTAGTAGGTCTTTGGGTAGCTGAGTCACAAAAAGTGACTCCTCCTGGTTCTCTTAGCCGTAGTGAATCTAACAACTGTGTGGGGGGCTATTGGGATGGAATGTTGGGTGCCCTCTGAAATGAGAAGGGCCCTAGAGTTCGGCAGTTAGCAGGAGGGTAACTTGTGGGCTGTCATCTCCCATAGGTGACACACGGGCTGAGGGCCTATGATGGCCTTTCCCTCCCTGAGGACACAGAGACTGTCACAGCGGGCCGGTATGGCTGGACCGACTCATACCTCTCTGACGATGAGGACCTGCTAGCTGATGATGCATCAGGAGGTAAGCCATGTGTCCCCTACTAGGGATGGAGGCTTTCCAGGAACAGTTCTGGCTTCAGCAAGTTTTGTGAAAGTCACCCCAGGTAGGACCTCAAGAGACAGCCCATAAATTGAGTGTGGTGGTATAGCCTTACTTAATTCCTGAACTTGGGAGGTGGAAGCAGGAGGATCAGGAGTTCAAGGCTAGCCTCCATTATACATGAGTTGGAGACCAGCCTGTCATAAATGAGAAGAACACATACAGGGGCTGGAGAGATGGCTCAGTGGTTAAGAGTACCAACTGCTCTTCCAGAAGTCCTGAGTTCAATTCTCAGCAACCACATGGTGGCTTACAACCATCTGTAATGGGACCAGATGCCCTCTTTTGGTGTAGCTGAAGACAGCTACAGTGTACTCATCTACATAAAATAAATAAATCTATTTTAAGAACAACACACACACAAAATAGACTAGGGCTGGCGAGATGGTTCAGCCGGTTAAGGTGCTTGCTGCCAAGTCTCACGACCTCAGTTCAATCTCTAGAACCGACATCATAGAAGGAACCAATGAGGGCCTCTGCCTGCTCACTGTGGCACATATGTGGTCACAGACATACATACACTAGAAGAAACAAACAAACAAAAAAGATATGGGTATGTCCTGAACCCCTGGCCTCATGATCCCAGGATCGGCTCATCTCTCTGACCCTAGGCTGGCCACCACTCCCCTCTGCAGCCTGGGGCCAGCAGGACCAAAGGAGAAGAGTTCACAGTTCACAGTAGGGGACACTTGTCATTCCCTCTACCTTACTACCTCCTTGTCCCCAATTGGAGGTCAGGCTGACCTGGCTCCTCTGCCCCACTCATTGGACAGATGGTCCCTGGAATTTGGGACCTCAGACCATACTCTATGATGGAGGCCTCCAAGCTAACTGGGCATACGGTGGGGGTTAGGTAACTGAACACCCTTCGCCATGTTGGTGCTCAGTGAGTGTCTGCTGTTGCTGAGTGAAGTCTCACTTTTTCTTGCAGATGACCTCGGCAGTGGAGACCTGGGCAGCGGGGACTTCCAGATGGGTAAGTTGCTGAGGGGATCCCCAGAGCAGGCCTATTGGTTGCAGAGGCCTCATCTCTTGGCAGAAGACCCATGACCCTGGGGAGATGGTCCCCTTCCTGCTGAATGGCAGTTGTGTGAGCTGATGTGTGAGTGTTGATGGGCCTGAACCCTCCCGCCTCAACCCTGCACAGCTGGCTGGCTGCCCGTGGGGTATGGCCAGCGGCTGGGCTGAGTCCCACATGGCAGGCACAGGTGTGTATCCTGACGCCCAAGTTCTTGGTATGTACATATCATATGGGCTTGCCCAGGACTGATGCCCTTCCTGTGCAAGCAAGGACGCTGCCCTGACTCTGACAGGGCCGTGCATGGGCTGTCCCCCTTGACTTGACACTAGAACCCAGCCCCTGAGATGTCCTTTGTAGACTGGCACACCTGTAGCTTTTTAGCTGCTTCCAGCATCAGCTGGACCACACCCTTCACAGACCACCCCTGGCTCGGCCTCATTCCTCTCCTAATCTGCCTGTTGGCCTTTCCCCCCAGCGGGGGTCCTGCTCTGGCCACTGCCTATTTCTCTATCCCTGTGGTAACTTCTGTCCACTTTCTCCTTGACCCCCCAGCTCCACTTCTGCCACTGTCTCTTCCCTCTCCCTCTTCCTCTGTCTGCCCCGCCTTTGCCACGGCCGAGGCATTTTTTTGCTGTCAGCCCACTTTGGTTTTTGTGTGTCCCTTCCTCAGTGTCTCTGTTTTTCTGTCTCCTTTGCCGGCTCTGCTCTTCCTGTCTGTAGACATCTCTCCCAGCTCATCCTTGTCATTCAGTCTTTCTTTTCTCCCTGTGGTCCTCTGTCCAGTCCACCTTAGCCGAGAGTCATGCAGGAGGCCAAAGGCGGCCCTCTCCAAACAGTCAAGTCCAGGCCAGTCCCTGGGCCTCCCCAGCGGGTCTCCAGATTGGAACATGGTGCTGGGTCCCTGCTGTTCTTTCTCTACCGGTGGTACCCAGGATGAAGCCAGGCTCTGGCGTTGGGAGCAGCTTGTCTGAACCTCTGTTTGGGCTGGTTTGCTGCCCATCTAAGAGATCCCAACCTGGAGACTCAGCCCAGTCATGATGAGGACTCTGCTGAGCAGGAATGGATGCTTGGAGCTGGGGTGCCCACTAGAGGTTAGGGGTGTATGCCTCCCACTCACCAGGACTCAGGCAGCTTAATCTTCCTCCTCTCCAGCCTCTGATCTCAGTGAATGCTTTAGTGTCAGGAGGTCAGGTGGGGGAGGCCTGGTCAGGGCAGATGTCCAGAACACCTCCTATTTCCTCCCCCAGGCAGCCTCACAGGTCCAGCCATCTCACTGGGTGGGGCCTTGGGCACAAGTTGCCTACCCACGTGGGATGCTTGCCCTGCCTTGCCTTTGCTTGGGGACAAGAAGAGGGGTCAGGCTGGAGGACTCCAGTCCTTCCCAGGCCCTGGTAGAAAGGGGCTTTGTGGCACTCTGACACTCTCCTCAGGAGTAGGCACATTCCTGGGCAGAGGCCTGGCCTCCTCACCCGAACTTGGCCGTGGGCTGAGGCCAGGGGCTGGGATGGGGGCTCTCAATGGGCCTCTGTGCTTGCACACAAGAAGCCTCTGTGGTGGAGCTCACAGTCCCACACTCTGCCCACAAGCTCCACCTACTCAGCACCCAGGAGCCCAGCCCCACCATTGGCTGTGGTTCAGAGCAGACACAAGCATGCCCTGACAGTGTAGGATCCACTCCTGCACCTGGCCCAGGACCCCACAGACCCCCCTAGCCTGAGTCATAGAGGGAGATCACTCTGATTTGGGCACTGTGCACCTCTAGGCCCAAAAAGATAGAGAGTAAAGTGGAAGAAGCCTCCCAACCCCTATGTCACATACATCCTGACCAAATGTCACACGTACACTTCAGTCTCAGGACCTTGGCACTTGTCCGTTCCCCTGTATACAGTGTCTTCTCACAGACACTGCCCGTGGCTCACCACTTTCCTTCAGAGAGACTCCTTCCTTGAACCCTCATGGAAAGCTACACTCTCCCCACCCTAGAGGGCTTTCTTCCCAGCCCTCAATTCCTATAGTCCACACATTCTTGCCCATTTGGTTTATTTCCCTTTCCCCTCAACTAGAAGATGCTCTCCCTGGGGATGGGAACTTCCATTTGATGAATCCATCGCTGTACCTCTGCCCTAGAACATCACCCAGCACATAGTAGGCCATTCATGCTGCTCCTTACCTGAATGCTTTTCTGGTCTAGGGCTCGTCCGGGAGGTCTGAGTTAATAGTTATTGTCAACGGTGCTCCCTCGTTGTGCTCCAGGTACCATGTGGTTCCTCACAGCAGCCCTCGGGATGGTCACTGTTGACCTCAGGTTACAGATGCTACATTAGAGCTCAGAAATGTCACAGGCTATCAGGGGGCCATTCTGCTCCAGCAGTAGGGTCATTAACTAGTGAGCTGCCCTACCTCCACACGGTGACTCCACATGGGAGTGTTCTGAGCGCTGTGCACACACTTCAAATTACTCGGTGATTCTTAGTAACCTGATATTTATAACCTGTGTGAGTACACAAAACTATCCTAGACAGGATATAGGGACTTAAGAAATTATTGGGAGGCTGAGCGTGTTGGCACGTGCCTTTGATCCCAGCATTCTGGGGATAGGGGCAGGAGCATCAGAAGTTTGCACATCCTTGGATACATATTGAATTTGATCTTATTCTGGGCTACATGAGACCCTATCCCTCCTCCCTCTGTTGAAAAAAAAAAAAAAGATTTGTAGTGAACCTTGACTACCTATCAAGACTAGCCCAGAATCTGAGACCCTGTCTCAGACAATGACAAACAGGTTGGGAAAGTGGCTCTGTTGAATAAAAACATTTGCTGGGCTGGGCATGGTGGCACACACCTTTAATCCCAGCATTCGGGAAGCAAAGGCAGCTGAATCTCTGTGAGTGTGAGGCCAACTTGGTCTACATAGTAAGTTCCAGGATAGCCAGGGCTACATATGAGACCCTGTCTCCAAACCAAACCAAACCAAACCAAAACAGAATACTTACTGCCTAAGCATGAGACCCTGAGTTTAAATCCTCAACATTCATGTTAAAAAGGCCGTTATGACTCCCAAGCCCTGTAGCCCCAGCTGTGACAGGTGCAGAGACAGGATCGCTCAGGCTTGCTGGCTGCCAACCCAGCTTTAGGTTCAGTGAGAGGGCCCAGTTCAGTAAAAGAAGGCGGCCTGATAGAGCAAGACACTGCCTCCATGTCTTCTTCTGGCCTCTATGTGCTCATGAGTGTGTGTACCTGTGCATATACATCACACACACACACACACACACACACACACATATGAAGAAATAATTGGGGAGTGTGTGTGTGTGTGTGTGTGTGTGTTTATGTGTCTACACACCATTCTCTATGTAACGTAGGCGTATTGTATAGATGGATTTGGTTATCATTTGTCTGGCATCTGCTAGCTGTGTATGTGTTTGTCAGGTGCTGTGTGTCTGTGTGTGCGTGTGCGTGCACATGGGCGTGTCTGTGTGTGCGTGTGCGCGCACATGGGCGTGCATGTACGTACACAGGCAAATATCCGACTCATTTGCCACTAGAGAGTTCAATTTACATTTCCAACTCAAGAACATCGTGCTGCCCAGCTGTCCATCACTGGGAGGTAGCACTAGAGGTAATTGGTGTAGAAGGAAGAAAAGATTTACCTTGATTCACAGTTTCAAGAGTTTCAGACCAGGGCCATTTGGCTCTGCTGCTCTGGGCCTGGGCTGGCACAGAATACTGTGGTGAGAGTGTTTGGCAGAGGCGTCTGGTTCACCTCCTAGTGTCTGAGAAGCAGAGGGGAGACATAAGAAGGACTGAGTCTCAGTATCCCTTATAAGGCTGGGCCCTCAGTGACCTAACCTCCATCCACTAGGGTGCACTTCCCAACAACAAAAGCAGAGGCTGGAGAGATGACTTAGCTGAATAAGAGCACTTGCTAAAAGGTTTCCTACCTTCCAATAATGCTACAAGCTGGGGACCATGCGTTCAACTCATGGACCTTTGGGAGACTTGAGACCCAAACTCCAGCCAAACTGATAATCTGTGGCTGTAGTCTGTGTTCCGGCGCTAAAGGAAACAGTAGTTGTATGTTCTATTCTCAGCAGAACGACCTGAGTGTATTTGACCATGACTGACAGATTAGCACTTGGGCCATGCATGGGTGGGTTCTCCATTCCCTCGTGGAGCTCCTGGTGTGGGGCAGGGTGACGGGTGACCACACTTCTCAGTCCCAGGTGCTGGCTCTGCACACAGGAGCAGTGCCGGAAGCCAAGCACCCTTTACTCTGTGTGGCAGCCCTGGGGTGTGAGTGCTTGGACTCCCTCACCTCCACATTTTCTGAAGAAGGAATGAGGCTTTTCCTGAGGCGGGTCGTTGTCCGAAGTAGCTGACTCCAGACTGTTGTCACTATGCTGCTGGGCGGCTCAGACACACGCAGCAGAATTCATGCGAAGAGGGAGGGAAGATCTCCAGTTTGGCAAGTGAAGGTTCTGTGAGAGCCCAGAGTGGTGGCCACACAGCAGCAGGGCAGCCAAGGTGTTCGTCTTAGAGAGTATGGCTGCTGAGATGAGTCCAGAGGATGAAGAACTGTCTGGAAAACATATCACAATAAAGTGGCGCTCCTCATGCTAGCCAGTGCCCTGAAAATGGCCCCTTCCTGCCTAGCCTCCTCTGAGCCCTGGACAGACCTTTCAGGCTGCTGCGGGCTGTGTTGTGACAAGCGGTACTGGGCCTTTCTGTGGATACACAGGTGTCCTGTGTGGGAGTCCAGCCTCTTTTTTTTTTTGGTTTTTTCGAGACAAGGTTTCTCTGTGTAGCTCTGGCTGTCCTGGAACTCACTCTGTAGACCAGGCTGGCCTCGAACTCAGAAATCCACCTGCCTCTGCCTCCCAAGTGTTGGGATTAAAGGCCTGAGCCACCACTGCCCGGCTCCACCCTCTTATTTACAGCCTGCCTGCTAGGCTCCCACCTGCCAGGCTGCCCTGGCCCTTCCCCATGACTTTCCCACCTTCTCTTCTTCCACAGTCTATTTCCGGGCTCTGGTAAATTTCACTCGGTCCATTGAATACAGCCCCCAGCTGGAGGATGCGAGTGCCAAGGCATTCCGAGAGGTGTCGGAATCTGTGGTAGATAAGGTAGGTGAGCGAGAGTACCTGGGGTTGGGAGCTCCCCAGGGGTGGCAGGGCAATACTAGAGTATGGCCTCTGATGGTGGTGTGTCCCCCACAGCTGGAGTCTGAGTACTTGAAGATCCCCGGAGACCAGATTGTCAGTGTGGTGTTCATCAAGTGAGATGGATTCCTGGAATGGGAAGGGTGGAGTCAACCAGAAGGGGTGGCCAACGATGGGAAGGAGCCTGGGTAACCAAGAACAGGGCAGGGAGGGTCTGGAGGAATGGGTCATTCTTGATGGGAAATCAGGAAGCATAGGTGGGGTATCCAGTACCAGAAATGGCCCTACCTTAGGCGTAGGCTGCCCAGGTAGAGGGCTGGGTGTCGTGCTTGACAGAGGCATGCAGATTACAGACCTTTTTCTTCCCAGGGAACTGGATGGCTGGGTCTTTGTTGAGCTGGATGTTGGCTCCGAAGGGAACGCAGACGGATCTCAGATTCAAGAGGTGCTGCATACAGTGGTCTCCAGTGGCTCCATCGGCCCCTATGTCACCTCCCCCTGGGGGTTCAAGTTCCGACGCCTGGGCACAGGTGAGCCTGTCCTCCAGACCTGGGTCACCCCACACACTCCAGTTCCTCAGACTCCGGCCAGTTTCTGTGTCTCCACCTTGGGCCATCCTAACTTGGACTAGCATACCACTAGAGATAAGGAGCTCACTCCATCCTGAGCCTGAGCCTGACCACCAGTCTTTTTAGAGACTCTAATTGGGTAGAGCCAAAATACTTCCTCTACCTGGCACCTCGGAGCTGTCTCCTTGTAGACCTCTGTATTTTGGCAGGAGATTAAACTCCTTTATACAGCACTCCCAAATCAAAAGACACTGGCATCCCTGAAATAACAATTGTTAGGCTGGGGAGATAAAAGAACTTATGCTGAGTCAGGTGGTGGTGGCCGCACGCTTTTGATCTCAGCACTCAGGAGGTTGAGGCAGGGGGATCTGAGTTCAAGGCCAGCCTGGTCTACAGAGTGAGTTCCAGGACAGCCAGGGCTCCATGGGGAAACCCTGTCTCGAACCCCGCCCCCCCTTTCAGTGAGAACCTGAGGAGCGGAGTTCAGACCCCTAGCACCCATGTAAATACCAGGAGAGTATGAGGCTACCTGGGATTCCAGCTGTCAGGAGCCAGAGACGGGATCCCCAGAGCAAGTTAGCTAGGTAGACTACAGAGTCAGCAAGCTCTGATTCAGGAGAGAGACCCTGCCACAATATAAAAGGTAAAGATAGATCAGGGAAGACAACCCAGTGCCAACCTCAGGCCTCCACACCCACACACATCACATAACATACATGTGCATCTTCGTGATACACATCTACACATGCAAAGACCCACTGCACACACACCGGAAACACATACGCTCATCTCTTTGTGTGTGTTTGTATGACTGAAATCCATCATTTCCCAAGCATCAAGTGAGTGCAGGCAGGCCCTGTGCGCAAGGCCCTGATACCCAGCATCCACTCGGGCCTCCCAAGCTCCATAAAGTAGTCCTCGTGTTTTTAAGATGAGGGAACTGAGGCTCAGAAAGGAAAAGCAGCCGCTCACAGTGATGGGAATGTAAACCAGACTCTGTTTGCGTGCTGCTCTCATGGAAGCCATGCTGGATGGGAAACGGAAGACAAACAGGCCCTAAAAGGACAGGAAACGGGCCCAAAGTCACACAGCTATTAGATGCAGAAGTCAGGCTCAGGTGCCTAGCGTCAGTCCAGGCTTCCGGTCACTCTACCTGTGGCCCTGTTTAACCCACCAAGTCTTTCCTGGGCCAGTTCTGCTTTATTTCTCATAGGCTGTGCTACTTGGCCCCTCATAAGTCCTTTTCCACCTCAGAGTCCTTTCTGAGTAGGCTCCATTTGTCATGTCATGTGCCTCTGACTCACTGACGCTCCACACAGGACAAATTCTATCCCTACATGGTATCCAGACTACGAGGAAAAAGCAAAGCAAAGCAAAACCAACCAACCAAAAACCTAGTGAGCTCCTTTGCATTCACCCCATGTTTCTGTCAATGCACCCCAAAACCAAACTTGCTCTGCCGGGTCTTCAGACCCAGGCCTGAAGTTTGCCGGTATCTGCTCCCGCTTTCAGTTCTAACTGGAGGAGAGGGGACAGTCGGCTTGGGCCTCAGTTTCCAGGTCCCAGGTAGTATAGTTGGTGACTATAGCTTCCTTTTCAGCACAGACCCCCCCGCCACCCCCGGCTGCTATGGGGGTCACAGTGACACCAGGTGAGCGTGTGAGCCTGGCCGAGGTCCAGGGGGTTCCTAGCAAACCTAACAGATGGAGGGAGAAAAGAAGGGCAAAAGCCACTTGGCTGCCTCCTTCCACTCTGGGCCAGACTGCGGCCTGCACGTGTATGGCATGGTGGCTGCATGTGTGTGGCATGTCACCTGTGTGAAGGTCCATGTAAGGGGTTCTGCACTGCGTTCCACTGTGTGCCAGGAGTGTGTCCACCATGTGCTTCTTGCTGTCTGCCACAGTGGTCTGACTCGGGTCTCCAGAGCCACTCCCAGCCATGCCTTGCCTGTGCAGCCTGTCTTAGCACTGGCTTCCTCGGCCTGCTGCCTGACTCCCTCCTACCCTGTACCCCACAGTGCCCCAGTTCCCAAGAGTCTGCACGGAGACAGAGTTTGCTTGCCACAGCTACAATGAGTGTGTGGCTCTGGAGTATCGCTGTGACAGGCGACCTGACTGCAGGGACATGTCTGATGAGCTCAATTGTGGTGAGAAACTTCAAAGGGGCCCCTAGTGGCCTGCCCAGGGTGGGGCTACATCCGAGGCTCTGGGTCATCTGGGCTACAAGGGTTTGGTGCAGGCAGAGAGGTCTGGGGGAGGTGGGGATGGGGAAAGACTGATGGCAGAGGCTGCTCGTGCGTAGGTAGACTCCAGGGAGCATGGGGAACCGGGGGGTAAGGGGGGAGAGATGTCCGTTTACTAAACATCAAGGGATCCTGCCCACAGAGGAGGTAGTCACCGATCTCAGCTCCTTACCACCTGCTGTGGTGAAGGTGTCACCTTTACCACTCTGGCCAGAGGCAGCCACAACATCTCCACCGCCAGTCACGCATGGGCCTCAGTTTCTGTTACCCGGTGTTACTGGGCCCACAGCCTGTGGGCCCCAGGAGGCCTCGTGCCACAGTGGGCACTGCATCCCCCAAGACTACCTCTGTGATGGGCAGGAAGACTGCAGGGATGGCAGCGATGAACTGGGCTGTGGTGAGCACTGCGTAGTTGGGAGCGTGGGGACTGGGGTCTGGTCAGCCGAGGACCGTTGTGAACCCCATGCCTGGTCCACACAGAGCCCCCTCCACCCTGTGAGCCTAATGAGTTCCCCTGTGGCAACGGGCACTGTGCTCTCAAGTTGTGGCGCTGCGATGGTGACTTTGATTGTGAGGACCGGACAGATGAGGCCAATTGTCGTGAGTACACCAGGTCCCACTGTGCCCCTGTGCTTATTCTGGGAGGTGTACTGGCCTCACTGCGTAGTAAGGGACCCTGCCCTCTGCGTTTAGAACTACAATTAGGGGACAGCTTTCTGGCCATGTCTGTCCTGCTTCAGTGTATTTTGGTGGCCATTAGTCTGGTCTTTGTTACTGTGTCGGCGTGCGATGAGAACACCGGATATACGGGTCTCTGTGAAGATGGTGTCCTGGACTGATGTGCGAGCCACAGCCTAACCTATGGACTACTCAATCTGCTTTGTGTTGTTGTGACAGAATGCCAGAGGCTAGTCACTTTATAACTCACTGTATTTGGCTCAGGTTGGGAGGCATTGTGGGTAAAGTGGGCAAGACGGAGGGAGTGACCCAGAGAACACCTGGAGAAGGTGACAGATGAGCTGCCTTGCCCGACAAACAGGGCTCTGTGCTCACTCCCCTGGCTTTGTCCCCAGCCGTCAAGCAACCTGGGGAAGTATGTGGGCCCACACACTTCCAGTGCGTCTCCACCAACCGCTGCATCCCGGCCAGCTTCCACTGTGACGAGGAATCCGACTGTCCTGACCGCAGTGATGAGTTTGGCTGCAGTGAGTGAGGAGCCGGGGGTGGATCGGGTGGCGCTGGACAGGTTCCTCTTGATTCTATTTGATCTCCACCTCAAGTCCCCACTCTCTACTGTTGATTAAACACTCCTCTCCTACTCTACTGTCCCCAGTGCCTCCTCAGGTGGTGACGCCTCCCCAGCAGTCCATCCAGGCTTCCCGGGGCCAGACAGTGACTTTCACCTGCGTAGCCACTGGTGTCCCCACACCCATCATCAACTGGAGGCTCAACTGGGGCCACATCCCTGTTCATCCCAGGTGCAGCTCAGGTGGGGGTGACTTGCCTGTGGAAGAGGCTGGGTCTGTGGCTCAAACCTAACCCACCACTGTCTTGGGGTCTAGGGTGACAATGACCAGCGAGGGTGGGCGTGGCACGCTGATCATCCGTGATGTGAAGGAGGCAGACCAGGGCGCGTACACCTGTGAGGCCATGAACTCACGTGGCATGGTGTTTGGCATTCCAGACGGCGTGCTGGAGCTCGTCCCACAGCGAGGTGCTGTAGACGGGCAGGCGGGTGGGCGCAGGGTGAGTGACTGGCACCAGTGCCACAGGACCTCCTGTTGGTGGCTAACCACAGACCCCCCCATCCCTCGAAGCAGGACCCTGCCCTGATGGGCACTTCTACCTGGAAGACAGTGCCTCCTGTCTGCCCTGCTTCTGCTTTGGTGTGACCAATGTGTGCCAGAGCAGCCGGCGCTTCCGGGACCAGATCCGTCTGAACTTTGACCAGCCCAATGACTTCAAGGGTATGTGGATGAGTGGGCTCTAGGCTCCTAGGGACCTGGGACAGGTGGAGAAGGACCTGGGCCAAAGGGCAGAGAGTGACCCAGAAACACCGAGTTCTGTCAGAAAAGCTATCTGTGCTGTTTGCAGCTTCCCTGCCTTGGGTTCCAGGGAGGACAGACTTTAAGACAGGGTCTTATGTAGCCCAGGCTGGTCTTCAATTTAGACTCATGATTGTCCAGGAGTGCTGGCATTACAGATGTGTGCCCAACTCTGCTTGGCTACTACCTGACTTCAGAAGGAAGGCCTCTGTTTTCTCCCAGGCACCCCTGCCTGGGTCCCAGCTCTTCGACTGGCTGGTCTCCCCTAAAGCATGGGCTGCGATCCTCACCTTGCTTTTGTCCTTGCAGGTGTGAATGTGACGATGCCCTCGCAGCCAGGTGTGCCGCCCCTTGCCTCCACCCAGCTGCAGATCGACCCCGCCCTGCAGGAGTTCCAGCTGGTTGACCTGTCCCGCCGCTTCCTCGTCCATGATGCTTTCTGGGCCCTACCCAAGCAGTTTCTGGGCAACAAGGTTAGGAGGGCGGGGCCCGCTCAGTTCTGCTCACCCTGAAGCAGGGCAGCTGCATCTCTAGGGATGAGACAAGATCTCTGCTGGCTGCTCTTTCAACCCATTTTGGGTTCTTCCCTAAGTACCCGTCTGTAGTGGACTGGCTAGAGTGCCCCACACTGGCCTCCCTGGGTACAGCATTCCATGTTTTCAGCCAGGACCGCTTCCCGTGCCCACTTCTCTATGAGTCTGCAGTGGGCAGAAGGAGGAACTAGAGAACAGGATGAAGCGTCCTGAGGATGGCTGCCCAGCCCTGATCTGTCCTGTCTCAACCAGGTGGACTCCTATGGTGGCTTCCTGCGCTACAAGGTGCGTTATGAGCTGGCCCGAGGCATGCTGGAGCCGGTGCAGAAGCCAGACATGATCCTTGTGGGTGCGGGGTACCGCCTTCACTCTCGAGGCCACACCCCCACCCATCCTGAAACTCTGAACCAGCGCCAGGTCCAGCTCTCAGAGGTGGGTGGCACCTGAATTTCAGGGATCGGTGTGGGGAGGGGTGCCGTGCTGGCACTGATAGACAGAACAACCTTGTCCCCTCCAGGAACACTGGGTACATGAGTCTGGCCGGCCTGTTCAGCGGGCTGAGATGCTGCAGACCCTGACGAGCCTGGAGGCTGTCCTGCTGCAGACAGTGTATAACACCAAGATGGCCAGTGTGGGGCTGAGTGACATTGTCATGGACACCACTGTCACCCATACCACCATCCATGGCCGGGCTCACAGTGTGGAGGAGTGCAGGTGCCTGCCCCAGTGGGACTGTGAACCACGGGACGTTCTCTGGGGTAGAGGTGAATTAGCAGGGTCTGTGGTCCCTGCAGCCATTCTCTTGGTCCTATCCCGACAGATGCCCCATTGGCTATTCTGGTTTGTCTTGCGAGAGCTGTGATGCCCACTTCACCCGCGTGCCTGGCGGGCCCTACCTGGGCACTTGCTCTGGCTGTAATTGTAATGGCCATGCCAGCTCCTGTGACCCTGTCTATGGCCACTGCCTGGTGAGTAGCACAAGATACCACTTGGACATTGTATGAGAGCAGGGCTCCCTTGAATCCATGAACATTGCATCATTTCTAGAATGGCTTGAATGGCTACCATGACCTTCGGATGCATTATCAAGACATACAGAGCCTGGAGAGGTGGCTCAGAGGTTAAGAGTACTGGCTGCTCTTCTAAGAGATCTGGGTTCAATTCCTAGCACCCACATGGCAGTTCACAGCTGTCTATAATTCCAGTTCCAGGAGATCCAACACCTTCACACAGACATATGTGCAGTCAAAACACCAACGTGCATAAAATAAAAATAAATAAACCATTTAAAACAAAACCAAAAACCAAGAGATACGGTAGTGTCCAGATAAGGGAGATGAAGGTCTCTCTCCCTTGGTGAGGGCTGAGGGGAGTGTGGCTTAGACTTTACACTGTATCTCTTGGGAAGAGAGATGAGGGCTAGGGTTGTGGAGCTGATAAAAGAGAGGTAGAGCCACTGTCTTCAGATCCCCAGACAGCTGTCGGGGTGACAGAATGCACTCCAGGACAGAACCGGTTACTACTGGGAGGGGGTGAGGGGGAGGCACCAGGATGCTCCTATCTGCAAAGCTGTGGAACGTTCTAGAGCCTGTCTGGTCCAGTTCTACTCAGTAGGCCCCGATTCACCGTCTACCCTCTCCTGTTCTAGAATTGCCAGCACAACACAGAAGGACCTCAGTGTGACAAGTGTAAGCCTGGCTTTTTTGGAGATGCCACAAAGGCCACAGCCACCGCCTGCCGGCCCTGCCCCTGCCCATACATAGACGCTTCCCGAAGGTCAGAGCCCTCTCAGGATATAGGCGTGCAGCAAGTGGGGACATTCTCTGTCAGGGAAACTGGGTACTCACATGGATTCCAGTCTTAACCTGCTCACTGAGTTGTCCGTGCTCTTTGATCTTTTGTGGACCTAATTTTTCCTTTCTGTATAATGGACCCATTTCCTTTCCTACAGATGCTATGAGGCCACAGGGGCCAGAGATGGCATCATGCCTCTCTGTGTGTCTTCCTGGGGTGAGCATGTCAAGCCCAGCCCTGAGTTCTACCCTTCTACCTTGACCACTTGATCCCCACAGGTTCTCGAACACTTGCTTCCTGGACACGGATGGCCAAGCTACTTGTGATGCTTGTGCCCCAGGCTACACAGGCCGTCGCTGTGAGAGGTAAAGGGGAGCTGACAGGGGTTATGGGTAGGAGACAAGATGCCCTGGCTGGGGTGTGACAATGTCGTCTCTCCCAGCTGTGCCCCTGGATATGAAGGCAACCCCATCCAGCCAGGCGGGAAGTGCAGACCCACCAGTGAGTATTGTGACCACCTCCTGACATAACTGACCGGGCTGGGCTCCTCCTCCGACTTCCCAGCCCGCACCCAGAATCCCTGGAGAGCCACCCCTTCCCACCACACTGCCAATGCTTTCCTCCTGCCTCCAGACCAGGAACTTGTGCGCTGCGATGATCGAGGGAGTCTGAGCACTGCTGGGGAGGCTTGCCGCTGTAAGGTACATGTACTGTCTACTCCCTCCAAGACCTTGGGCCCAGCCTTACAGTGGCCAAGGGAGGAAAGAGATCCCAGCCTCTCAAATACCATGGCGAGTGGACACTGGCCTTGCCTGAGGCCACAGCCCTGTCTGGTCTTCTATACCGCGAGGGAAGTCCTGGCCATTTGCAGGCACACTGATTAAGGAGTTAGCCATCCTGAGTTCAATTTCCTGGCATGCTTGCAGCAACTGCTGCACGCATTCTGGCTCTCACCTGCACGGCTCTGTCAGGTTTCCTGTTGACGTCCCATCAGTCATGGGAGAATCAGATGGCAGTGGAGAAAAGAACTGGGCAGGTTTTGCAGTCAGGCATCCCGATCTTACAGCTCAGGAGATAAACATGCTGAGTAACCCAGGGTGTTCTTTTGTATTCTCTAATCTCCCTCACTCGAAAGACTGTAACTGTAATAGAAGTTTAGTGAGGTGGCTGCGGAGACACCTGCACGATTCGTGAAATGTCCCATTGTCAAGCTGTAGTGGTGATTAACTCTATCAGCTTGCTGTGTTTCAAATCTAAACTTATCTGTGGGTCTCCTAGTGGTCAACGAGAAAAGAGAGATGGGGTTCAGTAAGCACCACAATCTGGGGGTGATTGCTCTTATGACTGTGATGCCTCACATATATGTGAGCACTTTCCATGGCTCTCTGGGACACCCCCATCTAGACTTGGGGGTGGATTCAACTGCTGGTTCCAGGGAGCCCCTCCCATGGGCCACCCTGCAGCTCCCGACTCTGCGTCCACAGAACAATGTAGTGGGGCGCTTATGCAACGAGTGCTCGGATGGCTCGTTCCACCTCAGCAAGCAAAACCCCGACGGCTGCCTCAAGTGCTTCTGCATGGGAGTCAGTCGCCAATGCAGCAGCTCCTCCTGGAGTCGTGCCCAGGTACCCACCCGCAAGAGGGCAGCAGCTGGATGGGACAGCCATGCCTGGAGCTGGAGGGACAGAGGGTGGACCCCACCACCCCAACCCCTGCCCCATCCGAACATTCTCCATCTCCAGGTGCTCGGGGCCTCAGAACAGCCCTCTCAGTTCAGCCTGACCAACATGGCCGGCACCCACACCACCAGCGAGGGGGTCTCGTCCCCTGAACCCGGAGAGCTGTCATTCTCCTCCTTCCACAACCTCCTGTCTGAACCCTACTTCTGGAGTCTTCCCGCCAGCTTCCGAGGGGACAAGGTGGGCGGGGCAGAGGAAGAGCGCAGGCAGGGAGGGCATTGGGAGAATAGCGGCGACTGACAGCTGGCCTGACTGGTCTCCCACTGAAAGCCTGTCCACCCCTGTTCCAGGTGACATCCTATGGAGGAGAGCTGCGTTTCACGGTGACCCAGCGGCCCCGGCCTGGTTCTGCGCCCCTGCACAGACAGCCACTGGTGGTGCTGCAGGGTAACAACATTGTGTTGGAACATCATGCCTCAAGGGAGCCCAGCCCTGGCCAACCCAGCAACTTCATCGTGCCCTTCCAAGAGGTGAGCCCCATCCCGTCCCTTCTTGTTCCTCTCTTTTGGGGCCTCAGTACCCAGGGCATCAGGAATGGATCTCATGTCACTTCCTTTACAGCAAGCGTGGCAGCGGCCTGATGGGCAGCCAGCCACACGGGAGCACCTGCTGATGGCCCTGGCAGGCATTGATGCCCTCCTCATCCAAGCATCCTATACCCAGCAACCAGCCGAGAGCAGGTAGCTGGGGCTGAGGCAGGGCAGAGGGGTCTCCAGAGCAAGCAGAAACATGGTGTAGCCCCCCCATGCTCTGCTGGTAACATGGAGAGCATGCCGCTGCGTCCCCCCAAAATCCTAAGATGTTGGGTGCCCAGTGTCTCCTGAGTCAGCTTTCCAGAAGTCCCCAGAGGAGCAGGGTAGTTTAGGGCGTCCAGGCAAGGAGGGGTAGAGGATGGTAGCCCTTTGGAGAAAGCAGCACGTGTGAGCGGTTCGCCGCCTCCTATGAGACTGCCGGAGAATGTAGACCATGAGATGCTGGCGCACGGGACATATTCCCGGTGCACCGTGAATATCCTTTCACTGTGAGTCTCTTTGCACCCAGGCTCTCTGGTATCAGCATGGATGTGGCTGTACCAGAGAACAACGGCCAAGACTCAGCCCGGGAAGTAGAACAATGTACCTGCCCCCCTGGTTACCGCGGCCCTTCCTGCCAGGTGAGCCTGGGTCCCCCACCTATCCATCCAACTTCCTCCACAGTGCTTTCCGGCCTTTTGTCTCTTCCCACATTCCCAGCCCTCCACCATCTTTTTGTCCCCAGGACTGTGACACGGGCTACACACGCGTGCCCAGCGGGCTCTACCTGGGCACCTGTGAGCGCTGTAACTGCCATGGCCACTCGGAGACCTGTGAGCCCGAGACAGGGGCGTGCCAGGTGAGCCCTGCCCCTTCACTCTCCATCCTCCTCCATCCCGGAAGCCCTGGCTTTCAGGGGCCCAGTCTCAACCTGCCCTCTGTCCCTCCAGAGCTGCCAGCACCACACAGAGGGTGCTAGCTGTGAACAGTGCCAGCCAGGGTACTATGGGGATGCCCAGCGGGGCACACCGCAGGACTGCCAGCCCTGCCCATGCTATGGAGCCCCTGCTGCTGGCCAGTGAGTCTGGGCCCCACTCTCCCCTCAAATGCCCACCACCCTTCCCACCTCTTCTCTTGTCCAGCACTAGGGAGAGGTTACAGTTAAGTTCTGGTAGGTCACTGGGGAGAGATACCCTCCATTTCAGAGCCTCAGTTTCTTAAATGCAGACAGCGTACCCGCCTTAGCCCCTGAGAACTGAATGAGGGGATGGGAAAGAAACTCTTGATGTGGATCTCCCCTACCTCCTGAGTCTGTGAGAGCCCAGCAGGAACAGACAATGCCTTACTGACTGGACTTGCCCACTCTCTCAGGGCTGCCCACACTTGTTTCCTGGACACAGATGGCCACCCCACCTGTGACTCATGCTCACCGGGCCATAGCGGGCGACACTGTGAGAGGTGAGATGGTTGGTGGGAACAGCCAGGGGCCCGGCAGAGGGATTCCTGAGCGCCATCAGTGAGCCCCAGCCGTCCTATTCACAAGGAGCCTGTGACTTCTGCTCCTCATTGCATAGGCTCTTAAAGGCCTATGCAGTTTTCCTCTCTGGGAGCCTCACCCTGCAGCCTGGCACTGGCCTGCAGCCTACCTTCCAGCCCAGCCCTTGTCTTATCCAGGCCAGACTCCTTCCATTAGACCAGGGGTTCTCAACCTTCCTAATGCTGAAACCCTTTAATACAGTTCCTGACATTGCCGTGATCCCCAACCATAAAGTTATTTTCGTTGCTACTTCATAACTGTAACTTTGCTACTGTTATTAATCATAATGTAAATATCCGTGTTTTCTGGTGGTCTTAGGTAACCCCTGTGAGAGGGTCATTCGACCCCTTATGGCTCGTGATCCGTGGATTGAGAACCCCTGCACTAGGCCTTTGCTCTGTTTTAAGATGGCGTTTCATGTAGTTCAGGATAGCTACAAACTTGTATTATCATGTATGGCCTTGAACTACTCATCCTCCTTCCTCCCTCTCCTGAGGATGACTATAGACTCACACTACCAGGCCCAACATTAGGCCTCTTGACCTTGACCCTTGGAGGTCAAGGCCTGACGGAGTCAACTCACCGGCTGTAGTATTGGCCCCACCCTTGCTTTTCTCTCTACCCCATCTATGCAATGGGCTCACAAAGCTGATGAGGTTTTTTTCCTTACTGTGGGATCATTGAGTCCAAGCCCAGATTCCCCCCTTGGGCCCAGACCCTTCACCAGTTTCCCAGGACTCCACTCTCTCTCTCCCTGCAGGTGTGCCCCAGGTTACTATGGCAACCCCAGCCAGGGCCAGCCCTGCCACAGTGAGTAGAGTTGTGACTTGGGAGGGCACTGGGGAATGCTTTTCTTTCCAGGGAGAGCCAGGTCAGGTCCTTTGTTTCCCTGCGACCCGGGAGTGGTGACTTTTCCTTTCTGATCCTTGGCATCTGTCACAGGACATCCTCAGAAGCGGGCAACGGTCCTCTTGGTGCTGAGTGACAAACTTAGAGAGCGGTGGAGACGGGGATGGTTGGTGTTGGGTTGGGGGTTGTGTCATCTGTGGCTTCTTTACACTTCAGGAGATGGTCAGGTACCAGAGGTGCCAGGCTGTGACTGTGACCCCCATGGCAGCATCAGTAGCCAGTGTGACGCAGCTGGTCAGTGCCAATGCAAGGTCAGTTCAAGGCCCCGCCCTCTATGAGGTCCAGCTCAGTCCACCACGGGGGCTGAAGTCCAGTGGTACCTGAGGGAATCCTGGGAACCTGGTCATGGGACAGGGTAGGTAGGGCTGCTCACAACTGCTAATAAGTAGTGGGTGGGGAGACTGGCCCCAGAGGCTTCTGGGATCCAGCAGACACCCCTGAGTCCCTGAACACATCTTTTTGTCTGTCTTCCCCAGGCCCAGGTGGAAGGTCCTACTTGCAGCCACTGCCGACCCCACCACTTCCACCTGAGTGCCAGCAACCAGGAAGGCTGCCTGCCCTGTTTCTGCATGGGTGTCACCCAGCAGTGCGCCAGCTCCTCTTACTCACGCCAGCTGGTAAGAGCCAGTCTGTTCCCTGCAGGTCAGGAGCACTGTCCCGGCCGGGTGCCAGCCTCCCAGGAGGGTACCTATCTCCAGGCCTTCGTTTCTGCTCACCTCAGCCTTCAGCCCAGTGGTTTGACTCCTGTTCCAAGACCTTCCAGGGTCTATCAGCACTGAGCACACCCCTTCATCTAACTCCAGATGTCCCACACTCCAGCATTTCTCTCAGCCCTGGTCTCAGCGAGCCCCATGTTCTGCTCTGACATCTTTCTGTGCCCTGTCTGACCTAACCGACTCCTGTTCTTCTTCCTGATGCCAGATCTCTACCCACTTTGCTCCTGGGGACTTCCAAGGCTTTGCTCTGGTGAATCCTCAGCGCAACAGCCAACTGACAGGGGGCTTCACTGTGGAACCAGTGCCTGATGGGGCCCGGCTCTCTTTCAGCAACTTTGCCCACCTCGGCCAAGAGTCCTTCTACTGGCAGCTGCCAGAAACATACCAAGGAGACAAGGTAAGATACAAGTAGGCTCCCGGAGTGCCAGCTCTGAGCTGGGTCCTTGCTGAACATGGAGTCAGCAGGCACAAGTTCGTGGTCTGCCACATGGCTGCTATGTCATGATGAAGTGTATGGCCTTTGGGGATCCAACAGACCTCTGGTTATGTCTCAGCTGTGTTGTCGGCTAACTGGACACCTGACCTCCCCAGCACAAGGTGACTGGGACAATTGTGCCTGATACATACTGAGCACTCAGCTGGTAATGGCTGAGTGTTTAGGCCAGGTCACATGTGCGTGGTGAGACAGTTTCAGTTTAGACCCCCCTGTGCTCATTGGTGCGGGGTGCTGGGATGGAAATTCTCAGGTCATTTCTATTGTGCGACGACCACACACCCACTTAAAGTATCTTAAGCCATGGTTGCATGGTCCAGTCTGCATTATTGCCATTTCTTAGCAGAGAAAAGTAAGGCCAGAGAGGTCAAGGACTTTACCTGAGCCCCAGGATTAGTGGGCAACAGCGGCAGGATTTGGATCCAGGTCAGACCTGCCCTTTAAAAGCTGAGCTAAGCAGAGAGGGCCATCTTTCCAACTCTGAAAGTTTGGAAGGTTTGACAGGAAGAGAGCATCATCAAGGATAGTCTGGTGAATGGCAGGTCTAAGAGGTGAACGCCAGGGGGCTTGGCGAGATGGCTCAGGTGTTAGGCGCCCTGGCTGCCCTCCCAGAGGACGCGGGTTCAATTCCTAGCACCCTCATGGCAGCTAACACCTATCTGTAACTTCTGTTTTAGGGAATCTGACACCCTCACACAGACATACATGCAGGCAAAACATCAACCAATGACCCTGAATAAAAATAAATAAAAATAAAATAATAAATAAAAGGTGAACCCCAAGGCAGCCACATATGGTTCTCAACGAGTCATGGCCATAGTACCAGGGCACATGGGACTTAGTGTGTGAGTCCCCCAGCAGCTGAGGCCCATGCCCAATCAGCCACACCCCAGTCCATCCACTGCAGGGGGGTTTTGAGGCCTTCCAGGCCCTGCTCCTTGGTGAGAAACAGGTGCCACCCCCTGTCCAACCTGACTGCCTTCCGGTGCGTTCTTCCCCTTGGCTCCTTCTCTCCGAGCCTCTCTCAGACCTTTCTCTGTCTCCTCCCCTGGTGCTTCTCGCTGCCCCACAGAGGGAGGCTCACTTTGCACGGCTGCGCCGGGCTCACCAGGTATGTCCTCTGCTGAGTGGTGTGAAATGGGGGTCCTCTTCAGGACATGTCCCTGGTCGCCCTCAGCCTGCATGGGAGATGCCCTGTACTCATGGATGCCCTGTTTGAGCCTGTACTGTCACTAGGAGAACAGGAGGGGTGTGTGCTGTGCTATGGCCCACCAGCCATGTGGTGTGTTTCTGGTGCCAGCAGTTGGAGATCTGTGGACAGGAAACCTAGCTTGACGTTAATCCATGTAACTGTGCCTGGCTCCCCAGTTTCCCTGTATATTTGCCAGTAATCACCATTAACCTATGCATGTGCCCTTCCAGTAGCCTGGAGTAACTCTATGTGCCAGCCCCAAGATGGGGCATGCCTCCCTCACCAGTCACTGTGGTCTGCCTTGCTGGTACCATGTATGGGGAAGAAGCTGTCCATAACTCTGAGCCCTGTGTGGGCTGAGATGGCTTGTGACTTCCACCCCATCAGAACCGCACATCCCTCTCAGAGGAACAGTGGCGGGCAGCTGTGACAACTGGGAGGATCCTTGGGGCTCCAGAGGGCAGGGGCCGGGCACAACAAGCATCACAGGTAACCTAGGGCAAGCGCAGGCTATGTCTGGGGACCTAGGGATCAGACCTTGAACCAAAACTAGGCTTTCCTGGTTCACCTTCCCCCGAGCCTGTCCAGGCCAGCACATGCCACTGTCCTACACACACACCAGAATGACTTATGTAGTGTTGTGGACAGCTCTCCTCCATCCCCACGGCTGTCACAGAACTCAGAACTCCTTCCCTTGATGGGCACCCTGGGCATGGTTCCTCCCCAGCAGACCCAGCCCACACTCATCCCAGAGTGCTCTGCCTGACTTCTAGGAATGAGAAAGCAAACAGCACAAGGAGAGGGTAGGGGACATGGACACAGGCATATGGGTGGCCCAGAGGGGGAGAATTAGATGGGGCAGGCGCAGCCTGGGGCGAGGCAGAGAGCCTCATGGTCTTTCTGTCCATCTATTCCTGTCCTCTACTTCTCTCCTCGTCCTGCAGGTGGATGAGGCTCAGAGACGGATGGACGCTGAGATCTGGCAGCTCCTTGCCAGCTTTGCTGTCCACCCCCAACCCCCTCCTCGTGGGCTGCACCCCAACCCCCAGCTAACCTCTGCTCTACGAGCAGGTCCCCCCTCCTCCTCCTCCTCCTCCTCCTCCTCCTCCTCCTCCTCCTCCTCCTCCTCCTCCTCCTCCTCCTCCTCCTCCTCTTCCCTGTCTTCCCCAGCAGGCTCTCAGGTATGTACCCAGTCACTCACTGAGGGGCCCGGCCCACCATGCTTCCTAGACTCTGGCCATTTCTAAACCAGTTTGATATTTCTTGAGACTGCCTGGGCTATCATTGACTTCAGGCATCACTTTAACTACACCAGATACCGAGTCAATTATAGTTATACTTATGTTTTGAGACAGCCTCACTTCAGCCCAGGCTGACCTCAAGTTCAGAATCCTGACTTAGCCTCTCAAGTGCCGGGATAATAACCATGTCTGCCTGCTACTTGGGCTTTCTTTCTTTTCTTTCTTCTTTAGACAGGGTCTCTCAGTAGCGACCAGGTTGGCCTCAAACTTGTGTTCATTCTCCTATCTTTGCCTCTAAAGTATCGAGATTAAAGATACACACTATCATACCCAACTACTTTTTTTGTTTTTAGAGACACTTCTCTGTAGACCAGGCTGACCACTTTATAGCCAAAGATGACTTTAAACTCCTGATCAACCTGCCTTTACCTCCTAAGTCCTGGGATAGTAAATGTGTCTATGCCGTCTATGCCATCTTTAGGATGGAACCTAGGGCTGCATGCAAGTTAAGTAAAAACTACCAACTGAGTTAAATCCACAGAGCTCTGGCTACATTGTTAGTTTTTCTGCCTACTTTAAAAAAAAAAAAAAAAAAGTATCTTATTATGTAGCCAAGGCTGTCGTGGAACACACCAGGACAGACCAGGCTGGCTTCAAACTCACAGAGACCCACCTGCATTTGCCTCTCAAATGCTGGGATTTAAAGATATGCACCAGCCGGGCGGTGGTGGCGCACACCTTTAATCCCAGCACTCGGGAGGCAGAGGCAGGTGGATTTCTGAGTTCGAGGCCAGCCTGGTCTACAGAGGGAGTTCCAGGACAGCCAGGACTACACAGAGAAACCCTGTCTCCAAAGACAAAAACAAAAAAATTAAAAATAAAAATAAATAAATAAAGGTATGCACCATCACATTCGGCTCCAGGTACATTTTTAAATATCTGTAAAAATGAGCCACTGGATTTTGTTTACCAATGTGCCCCATTGATCTTGGGGTCCTCTAAAAGGACACACCATATTCACGGTAAAACAGACCAAGAGCATGCTTAGAAAGAACATGTAGAGAACCTAAGCCCAAAGGGGGAAGCAGGTTGCCCAGAGAGCATGGTGGGCGTGTGCTGTGGAGCTGGGTGGGTTCTGGGTCCCTGCTGGGGCGCCTGTATCTGTTCTTACCTTCTACTCTTCTGCTCTAGTTCTCACTTTCCTACGAGGGCTTCTCTCTGCTGCCCGGAAGCCTCTATTACTGGCAGCTGCCCCGAGCCTTCCTAGGGAACAAGGTAACCAGGAAGTGGAAGGGCCATGGGTGGTCAGAGGGTGCATTTATTAGGCACTTGCTGTGTGCTGTATTGTCAGTACAGAGGCAATTACAGTGCTGGCCTCCCAGAACTCTCCACTGTTCTTACTTACCAGCCCTGCATTTTGGATGTCGCTATCTTTCGAGTGTGTGTGTGTGTGTGTGTGTGTGTGTGTGTGTGTGTGTGTACTTGCATATACACATGAGCCTATGGAGACTAGAAGACAACTTCAGCTGTCATTCTTTGTTTTTTGAGAGACAGTCTCTCACTGGACTGGAGCTCACCTAGTAGGCTGGCCAGCCACGGAGTCCCTGGGATCACCCATTCTGTCTCATCAGTGTTAGCATGCCCACGACTTTTGGGGGGCTGCTCTGAGAAGCAATCCCAGTTCATCATGCTTGCATGTAAGCACTTTACCAACAGAGCCATCACCACTGTTACTGTTACCCTGACATTAACATTCAAGTTGATATGGCTCCCGCCTTGCCTCTTTGTCCCCACATGACAGAGAGAGGCTCTTCAGATTGTATGTACTTAGGACTTGGGGCTTTGGCTCAGTGGTAGGGTGCTTAAGGCCCAGATCCGGTCCCACATCTGATCCAGAGGGTGAACGTGACGGTGCGTCTGGTGGGGGGGGGGGGCAGGGTTTGATTAACACATGTAAGGCTACGTTCAGAGGCCAGGCTAGGCCACCTAGGTCCAGAGAAACTGAGGTAAGAGTCTACCAGAATCTGGGTTGGTACCATAAGTAGGGGAGAATCATTGTCCTTCAAGTGTGCTCTCTGCGCTAAGATGAGTGTGTCACTGTGTGCGTCCTGAGCTATGGAATCCTCGAGGTGGCCTTTAAAGTATTTTTCCTCCTGTTTGCACATGAGGGAAGTAGGGCTCAGAATAAGTGACTTGTCCACAGTTGTCTAGACAGCAGAGCTGACATCTGAGCCCGGGCTTTGACCCTGTAGTCCTTGCCTCACACCCCTGTGTGGCACACGCCTTCCACTTCCTAGAAAGCTGCTCCCAGATGACTCTGTGAACTTACTGGCATCCAAAGCAAACAGGAAACCAGTTGTTTCAGTTGTAAGTTGGTTATGCTGAGTTCCTTACCACACCCCGAGCTGTAAGAGAATAGCCCTGGGGCCTATGTCACCCAGGGCCTGGAGTGTAGCCAATTGGTGTTTGATCAATGTTCACCTACTGAATGAACGCACTTGAACCAGACGGACACCCTGTGCTGGGTGGTTTTCAGCCAGTTGTCTGCCCTGGTGATAGATAAAAGTCCAATGGGTAGAGCTGGGACCTCAGCTGCCAGGATGAAAGAGCCAAGACTACAAAGACACAAGTCCAGTTGACTTGTCCACAGTAAAGAACAAACAAACAAACAAACAATAACAGTCAAACAATAGAATGGTTCACACATCCACAGGGTTCAAGGGCGGCGACTGGATCCAGGCATTCTAGGGCTCTTTCTCAGTCTGTAGCTTCTGGTCCTGGGGGAGATGGGAGTTTCTCTGCACCAAAGAAAAGAGGAGTGCCAGGTGCACTGTCCGTTCCCCAGCTGGGGAGAGGTGCACATGGCCATATTGCATCTGGTCACACTGGGACTGACCCCACTCATCTACCTTCCTGATCCAGAACTGTGTCGATTGGGCGGGCCTGGCTGGCTTGCCCTCCATGCAGATGGGAGGGACCTTGGTGTACAAGGAAGGTGGTTCTATAAAGAGAACAAGGAGGGGACTGGAGAGGTGGCTCAGAGGTGAAGAGCATTGGCTGCCCTTTCAAAGGACCCAGGTTCAATTCCCAGCACCCCCATGGTGGCTCACAACCCTCTGTAACTCCAGTGCCAGGGGATCCCCAGTGCCAGGGATCCAATGGCAGATCCAAGGCCTCTTTTGACCTCCACAGACTTCCACACATTCAGGGCTTATTGTACCCTCAGGAACACACATACACACCTAAAATAAATACAGAGAGAGAGAGAGAGAGAGAGAGAGAGAGAGAAACAAGAATGTAATTCAAAGAAAGAAGGAAGTAAATTCTAGATAGACCCAAAGCCAGTAGCCCAGGAGACGAGGCCTCAGAGCCCATGCTGAGCCAAGCCCTGAACTAAAATTTCTGATCTTGGCAGCCTTGTTATGGGAGTTACTCCTGTCATTTTATAGGAAATGCCTACACATAAAAAGGGACTCGGAGCTTGCTGACTGTGACTGTCAGGCAATGGAAAATGGGAAAGATGTCCTCCCATGAGGGAGGCTAAGGAGGAACTGGTAGAGAGGACCTTTTTGTCTCCGTGATGTGAGCTCTGGCCTTCTGAGGTTAGGGTGTGACACACAGGAGCAAGAGACTCTGCCCCTCACCTGTGTGATCTTGTCCCTCTGCAGGTGGCAGCTTATGGTGGGAAGCTACGGTACACCCTCTCCTACACATCAGGGCCACAAGGCAGCCCACTCTCCGACCCTGATATCCAGATTACGGTGAGCTCATTATAATCCACAGTAATCAGGCAGAAGAGAAGATGGAAGCCATGTTCCCAACACCCAGCTAGCCAGTGTGGTCTCCTTGCCCCTACCTGGCTGACTGCTCCCCAGATCTTAGCCTCGCTGCTGGCCATGGGGGCAGTGGGCAGGCACATGAGCTTGGGAGTGTGGACAGACGAGAGGCCAAGTGGTTGGGAGACCCTGGGGGTTGTGGGTACTCCTGCCTTGAATAGCCCTGAATGCCCTTCCTAACTCTTGGTGTCTCTGCAGGGCAATAACATCATGCTGGTGGCCTCCCAGCCCACACTACAGGGCCCAGAGAGGAGGAGCTATGAGATCATCTTCCGAGAGGTGGGTGGCACTTGGCTTTGATTGCCCAGGCACAGAGTTCCGGAGGCCTCGCCCAGAGCTTCCACCGACCCTTGCTGTCCCCCTACACAGGAGTTCTGGCGTCGTCCAGATGGACAACCTGCAACCCGAGAGCACTTGCTCATGGCCCTGGCGGATCTGGATGAACTTCTGATTCGGGCCACATTCTCCTCAGTGCCACGGGCAGCCAGTATCAGTGCTGTGAGCCTAGAAGTGGCCCAGCCAGGGCCCTCTGGTGGACCCCGAGCCCTCGAGGTGGAAGAGTGTCGCTGCCCCCCAGGCTATGTTGGCTTGTCCTGCCAGGTGGGTGTGTGGCTGGCCTGGCTGCATCTGCTCCAGTGCCATGGTCTGTGCAAAGTGATTGGTCAGTAACCATTGCTATAGGCTGTAACTGCTCTCCGAGTTAGGCCACTTCTGTTCTCACATTGTTATGGTCACTCCTGAATAGTCAAGCCATCCCTTTAACTGATAGAAGCAAACTGTCCAAGGGATAGGTGACTTACCCAAGGGCATACAGCCAACATGTGGAGGACTAACTTGGACCTGGATCTGATGGACTCCAAAGTCTGTTTGTCCTAACCACCAGCCAGTACTGCCTAAAGTGTGGCATGCTTTCAGATGGGGAGACGCTCTCAAGCACATACGGACTCGTAGAGCTAAGCAAGGACATGCCTCAGGCACACAGCTTGGAGTGATGCCACTGTAGGCCTAAGGAGAAGCACATGGAGACCAGGCCTGCTGCTGGGTCACTATGAATAGCCTAGAACAGGGCCCTGAGGTGGGGAAGTCACGCTGTTATAGGCATCCCGTGAGAAGAGCCAGTGAGGAACAATGGATGTGGGTGGAGGCACGGTGTACTGTGTAAGCGAGGGTAGTGGGTTGGGACAGAGGGCTGTCAGTTTGTCGCTCCTGGGAGCCTCTGCTAGATGTGGCCCAGGCTTTAAGTTCCAGGTGGACAGGAGTTTACCTACACATGGCATCGACCCACTCAGCATCAGATGAGGTGGCGGAACCCTTTCCAGGGGGGTGGCAGGGAGGTCAGGAGTGGGTACAGTTGTAGCAAGCCCACGTCTCTACACTTTAATGTCCCTGTGCCTTATGTGGAGCCACAGACTTTCCAACTCCCAGTGTGGAATTCATACTCCTCAAAGAGACCATCTGGGGGAGGAGCTGTTGGGAAGCACCTCTGTGCCCTGTGCACACTGTTGCAGCTCAGCCCAAGACATCCACCAACTGACCATGGAATGTGGAGAGGAAGCCTTTGGCCGTGTTGACAGAAGGGGGCAGGGGAAAGAGAGAACCCCCTGCTCTCCAGACCTGTGATCCTTCATCCCTAACATCCGCCATACTGTGTGCTTCCCCTATCACTATGCCTGTTTTGGTTTGGGTTTTAGTTTGGATTGGATTTTCAAGGCTCATGTAGCTCAGGCTAGCTTTGAGCTAAGTATATAGCAGAGGCTAGCCTTGAACATCCCAGTCTTCCTGTCACCATTCCCAAAGTGCTGGGATTACAGGTGTGTGCCACCAGGCTAGCGGGATTACTAACTAGTGCATGCAAAGCCAGCGATGGAGATTGGTAAGAAAGGCACTTGCCACAAAGCCCGGACTCAGTTCATCTCCCAGGGCCCACACTGTTGAAGACTTCTACAAGTTGTCCTCTGACCTCCACACATACGCTGTGGCTCCTACACACTCACACAAATACATAAATACATGTCAAAATATCCTCAAGGGCCCTCTCTTCCCAAGAGACCTTCCCAGATCACTTCCCCATTTAGCTGTAAAGTGTTTCCAGAAAGACCTCTCCCACCAGAATTTTCAGGAACCAAGGTCTTGAAGAGGGACAGGTTCTCCATTAAAACTATCCTACGTTTCTCCAAGCTAAGACTGCCTGGGCACACCAAGCCCTGTCTTCTTCTGGAGCCATGAGAGATGAGAGACAGGCCAAGGTCTCTTGAGAGAGCTTGTGGATGGAGACTGGCCTGGGATGCTCTTTTCTAGAGCCAATGGGGGCTAGACACTAGACAGGGCAGGAGAAAGCTAGATCGGCTGGCTCTGGGCAGCACCCTGCAGGCAATGTAGACTGACTTTCCTCCATCCACTAGGACTGTGCCCCAGGCTACACTCGCACGGGGAGCGGACTGTACCTTGGTCACTGCGAGTTGTGTGACTGCAACGGCCACTCCGACTTGTGTCACCCGGAGACTGGAGCCTGCTCGGTGAGCTGCCAGCAGGGCTAGGTGGGGTTGGGCACTGGGATGGGGAGGGGTCTTGGTAAGGTATGCCTGCTTCCAGGACAACAAGTTCACAGGAGAGCACCTGAGTGAATAAAACAGATGAACATGGTAGGGAACCAGGACTATGGAGCACCACTCTTTGTAAAGAAAACTATGGTTCCTCATCGCTCCCAAATGGCTAATGCTATTGCAACAGAGACAGATTACAGAGGGTTGGGTTTTTTGGTGGTGGTGGTGGTGGTGGTGGTGGTGGTGGTGGTGGTGGTGATCAAACCTTGGTAAATATACCTTTCCATGCATTTTTTGGAGTGGTATGTGTATGACCCCACAGGTACATGGCCAGGGCACAGATAGTTGACAGAGTCCCAAACTCTGTATGAAGCAAGGAACACTATGCTAACAACCCACATGAGGCAGTCTTTACATAAGATTGTATATGTTCCTTACTGGGTTTTTGCTTTTTTATGTATATGGGGGTTTTGCCTATATCTGTGTACCATATGCATGCCTGGTGCTTATGGAGCCCAGAAAGAGGCATCAGAAGATTGATTTGTACCCAGTTGGGAGAAAGCATGTGGGTGGTGGGAATTGAACCTGGGTCCTCTGGAAAGCAGCCAGTGTTCTTAACCACTGAGCTGCCTCTCCAGTCCCCCTCCATGTAGGACTCGTGTGCGCACGCGCACACACACACACACATACACACACACACACAGACACGGACACACGGACACGGACACACGGACACATGGACGCCCGCACGCCTACTAATCTTTTTTTTTTTTCTGAGACAGCAGACTTACTGTGAGGTGAAGGATGAGCTTGACCTCCTGATCCTCCTGCATCCCTCCCAATTGCTGAGGTTGCTGACATATCACTAAGCCCAGGCCTAGATGGACGTTTTGATTTATCCAGGTCCCCACGGGAATTCTTTTCAGCACAGCTGAGCTGATGGATATCACTGCATATAAGTCCATATGTCCTTCCACGACTCTTCTTTAAGACATGTCTATAGGTCTATGGTTTCTGGATCAGGGCGTTTGGATGAGTTTAGCTTCATGGCTGCTGTCTGACACTCTTGTGCCCTGCAGCAATGTCAGCACAACACTGCTGGTGAGTTCTGTGAGCTGTGTGCAGTTGGCTACTACGGAGATGCCACAGCTGGGACACCTGAGGACTGCCAGCCCTGCGCCTGCCCGCTGACCAACCCAGAGAACATGTGCGTACTTTGCTAGGATCCAAGGATGAACTCCTGCTGGGGGGTGGGAGGCAAGCTGCGAAGGGGGCTCCTGGGACCTGACGCCTGCCTACCTGCCTGCCCAGGTTCTCCCGCACCTGTGAGAGCCTCGGAGCTGGAGGGTACCGCTGCACCGCCTGTGAACCTGGCTACACCGGGCAGTACTGTGAGCAGTAAGTAGGGAGTGGGGAGAGAAGGAGTGAATGAGAGACTCCCAGGCGGAAGTCCTGCAGGGTGCGGCTCGGAAAAGTCTCTACCAGGCTCATGGCTCCCACTGCTCCAAACTCTTCCCATGTTCATGCCGCCCTTGGGATGAGCAGGTGCTTATGACAGTGCTTCAGACATATGGCCGTTCTTCCAGAAGCTGGGATTGGGATAAATTTCTCGAATCATTTGGGGATGTTTTGTTTTGTTGTTAAGGCACGGGGTCTCACTGTGTAGCCCACGCTACACTGCTTCCAGTGCTGACGTTGCAAATGTGTGCGACCACCCACCCCTGGCAACTTCGTGAATTCTTACTATTCAGATCTTTATGTTGCTGCTCCCTGTATGCAGAACACTGTAACCCCCAACCCCACCCCTTCCCTGGCTAACTCCTCTCAGCCTTCAAGATTCAGCCTCTTGCATTTATTCAACCCTTTTTGGAAGGTCGACAGGTTAAACCAGGGTCTCAGTATAAGCCTAGACTGGCCTCCAACTCTGTGTAATCTGGACTGGCCTGAAATCTCAGCCTCCCAAATTACAGGTGTGGGTTTTGCCATGCAGGGCTCAGCACATTTTTATTGACCGTCTACTGTGTGTCTAGGAAGTGTGCTGAAGTGCTGGGACTAAACTGGCAAACTGTGCCAGCCCCATGGAGTCTGCAACCCAAAATAGATGAATCGGAGGAAAAACAACTATGAGATAAACATTTCCAAATTTGATCAGTTCTCTGGAAGCACTGTGCAGCATGCTCGAGGGGACCGATGACAGCATAGGAGTCACGCTTTGTAGTGCCTGTGACCTCACTTCTCCCTGGGTCACATGGCCCCTGTTCCCTTCCCTCATTCTCTCTTTACATAAAGTTTCTATGTTGTTTGTCTGATGAGTCCACAGACCAGGGACCTTGCCATGTCCCTGTTGTGCCTCCACACCGAGTGTGGTGTCTGGTACATTAGTTCCCTAGTAAATGTTTGTTGAATGAATGCTTCCCTGGAGAACAGCAGGCTTACCTCTCCATTGCCCAGGCCACTGGCCACTCTGATTCAGCTCTTTGAGGCCCCGTGTTAGAGTTTCCCTTGTCTCCAAGTCCTTCTAGGACCCTGAGCTTCTTCATTATACCATGGGCAGCTGGCTGAGCTGGCTCCTCAAATTCCCTGTGAGACACTAGATCCCTTGGGGCTTACAGAGCTGGTCCCTGTTCCTCCAAACAGGTGTGCCCCAGGCTATGAGGGTAACCCCAATGTACAAGGAGGCCGATGCCAGCCACTGAGTAAGTAGGACCATGGCCTAGGGTGGTGGGAGAGGGAGTTGTGGAGCCTAGGGAGTGTGAGGGAAAGAGTTCTGAGGTTGGAGACCTAAGGCTTTGGGAGACGCTGTTTTATGCTGGGGCCTTCCTGGCTGAATGAACTTCCACCACTCCATTAGCAAAAGAGTCCCTGGAGGTTCAGATCCACCCTTCTCGGAGTGTAGTTCCCCAAGGCGGCCCACACTCCCTGAGGTGCCAGGTCAATGGGAGCCCACCACACTACTTCTACTGGTCCCGGGAAGACGGGCGTGCCTTGCCCAGCAGTGCTCAACAGCGCCATCAAGGTACTCACGCACCTACGGCCCCCTCTGTCCCATGAGTCAGCCCTGTTCCTGTCCTACTGGGGGGTTCGTGGAGCTGGACCTTGACAAATCTCTACCCACCCCAGGCTCTGAGCTCTACTTCCCTAGCGTGCAGCCCTCCGACGCCGGTGTCTACATCTGCACCTGCCGAAACCTGATTCACACCAGCAACAGCAGGGCTGAGCTACTGGTCGCTGGTGAGTCCCCACTTCCCTGTCCCCTCTAGAACCTGCCTAGAGAGGACAGTGGCTGCTCAACAAGGATATTGGCTGCGGAGAAGCGGGGGGGGGTGGGGGGGTGGATGATGAATTCACACCTGTTCCTGAGGCAGAATCCACAAGACTCACTATGATCCTTACGGATGAAGGGAAAAGATACGGCCTTGGGTCTGGGTACCATTTACTGAGACGAAGAAGGCTCTACCTGTAAACTGTCTTTATTTGGGCTCACCCAAAGCAGAGACACTGAAGGATTCCAGCAAGGTAGGAAAACAGAGAAGAGAAGGTGTCAGACAGGGAGGACATGGTCAAGTGAATGGCCGCCGTAAGCAGATTTTCCTGAGCTGTTTAATGTGGATGAGGAAATTGGGAACTCCAGAGTCACCGTGACCTACCCGGTCTGTGTGTCCCGATTTGTCTTGGGCATTAGCTGAGTTTTATTCAGGACAGGCCCTAGATAAAACCCACCAAGCTCCAAGGCTAACCTGTCAAGCTCGAGAGGAAGGGCAGAAAAGGCCAGAAGAGAAGCCAGCGAGATTGGGAAGGATGTCCCGGGTGCAAGCTGGGACAAAGGCTTTTGGGAAAGCCACTCATCCAACACTCTATAGAAAGTATGGTCTAGGCTGGGGAAGGACATGAAGGTCAGACTCTGACAAGACAGGTTGACAGAAGTGGGAACGTAAGCAGACACATGGAACACATGGAAACTCTTCCAAGAATCATGGCTCTGAGAAAGGTGCCTGGCACCTACCTTTAAGGTGCATGCTCAGGAGGCTAAGGCAGGTGGATCTCCAGATGGAGGCTAGCCTGGACTATGTAAGCAAGACCCTGTCTGGGATGGAAAATAAGTCTGAGCTCTGAAGAGAGGTCAAGTAAGCAATGTGGCAGCGTCTGGAAATATGTGGAATGAAAGGGGATGCTTTCAGACATGGAAATCTGGAACAAACTGGTCAGTGAAGCAGTAGGCAGGGATTGATATGGTGTAGGAGGAAGTCCTCAGGAAGGATCCAGAGCTCTGAAATGCAGGGTGGGATGGGGACAGGCAGAAGCATGGTCACATCCTTCAGGGACCAGGGAGAAGTAAGGAAGAGTTAAGCTGTGGGAGGGGGAGTGATAGACCACAGAGGGAGGCTTAGACACTGGGTGGGCATAGAAATACACCTGACTGGCAGGTTCTGTCTTCTAAGCAACTGTAAGTTGAAGCCATGGGCTTTACGGTGGAAGGGTGAGTTGGCAGGTTGAGGGAGCTGGGAGGAAGTGACAAATAGCCGTCTGAGGACTCAAACTGGAAGCAGATGGAGAAGCCACAAAGTGTGAATTGTTGAGAGCCCATTTGTGGCCTGGGATGATGAACTGGGGCCGGGATGCTCCCACTGGACCACATGCTGGCTGCTCGGTGCTGGCAGGGAGAGACGTGGTAAGGTTCGGCCAGGAAGGTGCAGGGAGACACCGGGAAGTGGAATGGCATCCCAGCTGTACTAGGAAGGTGGGCTGGGGATGCTGCTTAGCTGGTAGAAGGCTTGCCAATCATGCACTAAGCCTTGCATTTGAACTACACAAAAACTGGGTGTGGGACTGGAGATACAGCTCAGTGGTTAAGAGCATATGTTGCTCTTCAGCATAGGCTGCTTACAGGCACCAGTAACTCCAGCCTCAAGAGGATTCGATACCCTCTTCTGGCCTCTGTAGGCACCCGTACTCACATGCATATGCATACATCCACATATACACATACTATACTTAGATATAGCTATATTATATATATGGTTATATGTTAGAGTTATATTTTATATATTATATATAGTTATACATCTCATATTTATGTTTTATATTAAAATATATATATATTGTATAAAAACTAGATGTGGTAGCACAAACCTATAATCCCAGCACTTGGGAGGTTGAGGCAGGAGGATCAAGAATTTAAGGTCATCCTTAGCTACAAAGGAATTTGAAGCCAGCCTGCAGTGCATGAGACTCCATCTTAAAAGAGAGAGTACTCGGCCAGGCAGTGGTGGCACACGTCTTTAATCACAGCACTAGGGAGGCAGAGGCAGGCGGATTTCTGAGTTCGAGGTCAGTCTGGTTTATAGAGTGAGTTCCAGGACAGCCAGGGCTACACAGAGAAACCCTGTCTCGAAAAACCAACAGAGAGAGAGAGAGAGAGAGAGAGAGAGAGAGAGAGAGAGAGAGAGAGAGAGAGAGAGAGAGAGAACTCAAGGCACAGAACTAGGAATATCTCTATGAGTCTGAGGCCATCCTGGTCTACATAGTGAGTTCCAGGCCACCTAGGGAAACAGGAAGACGTGTCTCATAGAAGGGGTCAGGAAAGCAGGCCTAAGAGAAAGTGACACAGAACCAAGGATGTGGAGCTCACTGGAGGCTTCCCACTCACAGAGGCTCCCAGCAGGCCCATCACGGTGACAGTGGAGGAGCAACGAAGCCAGAGTGTGCGGCCCGGAGCTGATGTCACCTTCATCTGCACGGCCAAGAGCAAAGTGAGCCGACAGGGAGTGGTGGGGGAAGCCTTCTGGGCTCCCTGAGCCCACACATGTCCCTCACCCTGCTGCTGGCTTGCAGTCCCCAGCCTACACCCTGGTATGGACTCGTCTGCACAATGGGAAGCTGCCGTCCCGAGCTATGGACTTCAACGGTATCCTGACCATTCGCAACGTGCAGCCAAGTGACGCAGGCACCTACGTGTGTACTGGCTCCAACATGTTCGCCATGGACCAGGGCACAGCCACACTGCATGTTCAAGGTATGCCTTGTTGTGATCAGAGCCTAGCCCCAGGGTTCCCCCTATGTGCTCTGAAGAAGTGGGGTACAAAAGGATAAACTGTATCTCAGCCCTCCTGAGGCATATGTCCTGGCTGAGGTGACCCTAGTGAGAGAGCAGACACAGACACTTGTGTGTGGTGATCAAAGCAGGGGTGGGAGGGCCTGGGGGGAGAGAAGTGAGGGGAAGATGGTAGAGGCCTGGAACCCCAGCAGTTGGAGGTTGAGGCAGAAGTTCTGTGAAGCTGAGGAGTCTGGGCAGCATTGTGAAGCCTCTTCAGAAAGAGGAGGGAGGGCGCCATGGAAGGCAAGGAAGCAATAAGGACCATGATGTTTCCAAAACCCTCACCGACCCTGACACCCACCCTTATCCCCCACTACTTCATGGAGGAATGGCTATGCCAGGCTAGAATAGAAGCAGAAACTGGCAGGGGACTATAACAGTGAGTTGGAGGACAGTCCCCACCCTGACTGTATCTTATCCTTGCTTTCTTGCTAGTCTCAGGCACCCCCGCTGCCCCTGTGGCCTCTATACACCCGCCACAGCTCACTGTGCAGCCCGGACAACAGGCTGAGTTCCACTGTAGCGCCACGGGGAGCCCCACCCCCACTGTGGAATGGATAGGTGAGACTGGCTGTCCTGGGTGAGGAGGACAAGGGCCAGTCCCCAGCGTGTGCTGACCCATGTCTCCCGACCAGGGGGTCCTAGTGGCCAGCTTCCTGTGAAGGCTCAGATCTACCATGGCATCCTGCGCCTGCCAGCCATTGAGCCCTCGGATCAGGGCCAGTACCTGTGCCGTGCCCTCAGCAGCACTGGGCAGCATGTGGCCAGGGCCATGCTTCAGGTGCACGGTGAGAGGGCCGGCCTGGAGGTGGGGGTTGGGGGTGGGAGAGGCTCAGAGAAGCATCCTCATAGGGGTTCTGTCTGCAGGGGGCAGTGGACCCAGGGTCCAGGTGAGCCCCGAGAGGACCCAGGTGTATGAGGGCCGCACAGTGAGACTGTACTGTAGGGCAGCAGGAGTACCCAGTGCCAGCATCACCTGGAGGAAGGAGGGAGGCAGTCTGCCCCCACAGGTGAGCCAGCCTGGCTGTCCCAATAGAGTCTCAGCATTCATCCGCCTATCCCTCCATGCTCCCCCCTCTCCCCCTGGCTCTCTGAACCTCCTACTAAGACTCTGTACTCCAGTCCCTCTCCCACCCCTTTACAGCCCAATTCCATTATCCACAATTCCATAGTGACTCCATTCTAATAGTCCCGAACTCATCTTAGTGTAGGGCATGATCCTTCCAAGTCTGCCCTGGTCCCCTCACAAGCACCTGAGCCTTCTCTCCATGTGGCAGGCCCGGTCAGAAAATACAGACATCCCCACACTGCTAATCCCAGCCATTACAGCGGCTGATGCTGGCTTCTACCTCTGTGTGGCCACCAGTCCCACAGGCACCGCCCAGGCCCGCATTCAGGTGGTTGTCCTCTCAGGTATGTATGGGGCCTCCCTCCGGGGCTGGCATTATGGGTAAGGTGAGCCGAGGCTCTCTGAAGCATGCTTACTCTGCTGTGGCTACAGCTTCAGGTGCCAGTTCAGTGCCAGTCAGGATCGAATCCTCATCACCATCTGTGACTGAAGGACAGACACTTGACCTCAACTGTGCGGTGATGGGGTTGACCTACACCCAGGTCACATGGTACAAGCGAGGGGGTAGCCTGCCTCCCCATGCCCAGGTAGGAGGCTTTTCCAGCCTGGGGCTGGTACTCAGGATGGAGGCACAGGCTGTGGATAGGGGGGGAGTGGTAAGCAGGGGAGAGTGGGAGGGGTCTTGGTGCTTCAGCTGCCAAGCTGTCCTCCCTCCTGGCTCCCACCCTAGTGGGAATGGCTCAGAGTAGAGCCTGTGAGTTGGATGACTGAACCACTGTGGCTCAGAGGGTGTTGGAATCAGCCTCATTCTTACTCACCTTTCCCCAACCTGGCCCAGGTCCACGGCTCCCGGCTGCGGCTCCCCCAGGTCTCACCAGCGGATTCTGGAGAATATGTGTGCCGAGTGGAGAGTGACTTAGGCCCTAAGGAGGCTTCCATTGTTGTCTCTGTCCTTCACAGCCCCCATTCAGGCCCCAGTTACACCCCAGGTGAGATACCAGCGGGCAGACAGGGATAGAGCCATAGGCTCTCCCAGGCACAGAAAAGGATGCCTACGATCTCTCCAGGGCCATCAGGATGCAGGTGCATCCTGTCAGCTTCTGCTGCCTGCTCTGGACACCAGCAGGCTGGGGGTGGAGTAAATGCTGATCTAGCTTGCCTCAAGCCCGGTGAGGCTCTCCACTGAGAGGCTTCCACACTGAGTCAGGAGTTAGGCGGATAGGGGTTCAAATCTGGGCTCTGCCCTTCATCGACCTTGAGGTGGTTCTTCGACCTCTGGTGACCTCATTTTCCTGTTCTGGGTAGACTGTGCCATTTGTAGGCTACCCACTGGGTATGGGTGTGGTCAGGTCAGGATATACTTGCTTAGCTTGATGGGAACTGTAAGGTCGTTAGGGTATGCATAGGTGACGTGGGCCTGTGAAGCATGCTGGGAAGTGCTGGCAGGTGTTCTGAGAAGCCTCATTACTACGCATATTCTTGCCTGGCCTGACAGAGAAAGTCCTTGGGTCCCTACATCTTGTCACTTTGAGGTCATAAGGGCAATGAAGTCCTGAGCTAGAGGTGGGCAAGGAAAGGACACTCAATACTCCACTCAACGGGCAAGAGGTTCAAGGCTGGCCTCTAACCACCCTCTCTGTGCCCAGCCTCTGGCAGCACTCCACCCATCCGCATTGAATCCTCATCCTCCCATGTGGCCGAAGGACAAACCCTGGACCTGAACTGCGTGGTGCCTGGGCATGCACAGGTGACGTGGCGCAAACGTGGAGGCAGCCTTCCCGCCCGGCACCAGGTAAAGCCTCCCTAGGGCTGGCCTGCTAGAGGGGATGGATGGGGACACTTTAAGCCCAGCCTAAACCCCAATCCACCCCATTGGCAGACCCACGGTCCCCTGCTGAGACTACACCAGGTGTCCCCTGCTGACTCAGGCGAGTATGTGTGCCATGTCATCCTGGGCTCTGAGCACAGAGAAACCGCTGTCCTGGTCACCATCAAACCGGCTGAGTCCATCCCTGGTGAGTAGCAGAAGATTTTCAGGGTGTGGCATCCCTATCTGTGACTCCTACTGCTAGCTGGGGACAGGCAACCACCTGGGCTCTGGCTTCAGGGCCCTGCCTAGGCAGACTGCTTTGTCTGAATGACCCAGATCTTCCATCAAGGTCTTCTTGGCCATGTCTCCCCCCTTGGTCTCCTGCCTCCCTTCTCCCTCGTAGCCTTACTGCCTGCCTGTCTTACTGACTCTGTCTGTCTGTCTGTCTGTCTGTCTTCCTGCTGTGAGGAAAACTTGGGCTCTTCATCAGAGTTATTGAGCTCAGAGCCTCAAGACAGGGCTGTCAAATTTCTGAAATGGGGGCCTGACCTCAGATGACAAGGCTGAGCCAGCTCCAAGAGGGAGTTTCAGCCCTGTCTCTTGGGAAGTATCTATTACCTTCCCCCTGTCCCTACAGCTCCTGGACCTGTCCCTCCTGTCAGAATTGAGTCCTCATCCTCCACAGTGACTGAGGGTCAGACGCTGGATCTCAACTGTGTGGTGGCAGGACAGGCCCACGCACAGGTCACTTGGTACAAGCGTGGGGGCAGCCTGCCTGCCCGACATCAGGTACTCACTCCTAGAATGTGGAAGGACCCATGGGTGCTAGGCTGTATAGGGGTCACAGCCTGGCAGGCAGGTATGGAGCCCCTGCTGGGCTCTGGGAAGTCCTCTTATATCCCTGTCATGGCTGGCCAGGTCCGCGGCTCCCGCCTGTACATCTTCCAGGCCTCCCCATCGGATGCTGGAGAATATGTTTGCAGGGCAGGCAATGGGCAGGAAGCCACCATCACAGTCACGGTCACAGGCAACCAAGGGGCCAACATTGCCTACCGTGAGTAGTCCACTCGGCTGGGCTGGGCTGTGGAGGGAGGGGAGGGCGGGGCAGCTTTGGAGAAGATGTCTGACTGTGACCTTTCCGCCAGCTCCGGGTAGCACACCACCCATTCGCATTGAGTCCTCTTCCTCTCACGTGGCTGAGGGGCAGACCCTGGATCTGAGCTGTGTGGTGCAAGGACAGGCCCACGCCCAGGTCACATGGCACAAGCGAGGAGGCAGCCTGCCTGCCCGGCACCAGGTACAGGATAAGGGGCGCAAAGGAGCCAAGAAGAAGGGAGATTCTGGATGGGAGTGGTTAGCATGGGCTCCATCACTCAGGTGTGTTCTGCTGTGGCTAGACCCAAAGTCAGTGCTGGGCCAGCCTCGGTATGAGTCATAGCTTGCTACCCTGACCTTAGGCCAGTTGCTCAGCCTCTCTGTGCTGTGGATTCAGGGTCTACACAGAGATAGTGGTCCCTGTGCTCAGAGTCGTCTCGGGACCAAGTTCAGTTGTGTTTTCTCTCAGCTTGTGCATAGTGCATAGCCATTGTTGCAGCTTATAGACTGTGTGCTGGGGTTTGCAGCCTTTGATTCCACTGACTCCAGCACGCCTCGGCATGGGAGGGGGGTGTTTACAATTGTCAGAGAGAGAAGCACTGCAGAGGGCCTTGACTGGGATTGGACAGTGTGTTCTTAGCACTGATGCAGTGTGGGGGACCATGTGCCAGTTCTCCGGGGGCTTCTCCCAGTAGCCCTCACTCCTAGGATAAGACCCAGCCAACTCAGAGCTGATGGCCAAGCCAGGGGTCTAAAAGAGGGCAGCAGTTTGCAGATTATGGGTGTTGTGTTGGGCTCCTGGGAGGAATCCCGCTGATGTCATCCTCTCTTGGCCAGACCCATGGTTCCCTGCTGCGGCTGCACCAGGTGTCTCCCGTTGACTCAGGAGAATATGTGTGCCGAGTGGAGGGAGGGCCCATGCCTCTGGAGAGCTCTGTCCTGGTCACCATTGAACCCGCAGGCACTGTATCTGGTAAATAGCCATGTTGTGAGGGGATGGGAGGCTCCTCGCTGTGGCCATGGCAGGACCTGGAGGTGACACAGCCTACTGTACCTCCATAAGTCCCTGCCCCCACTCACACCCATCTGTCAGCTGCTGGAGACCAACACTCTACCCTCTCTTGCTAGCACTCGGGGTCACCCCTCCAGTCCGAATTGAGTCATCTTCCTCCCACGTGTCAGAAGGGCAGAGCCTGGATCTGAACTGCCTTGTTGCTGGGCAGACTCACCCCCAGATCTCCTGGCACAAGCGTGGGGGCAGCCTCCCTGCCCGGCATCAGGTAGGAGATGGGAAGCTAAGGGAGAGCCCAAAGAGCCCTGGTAGCCGGGGAGTGAAAGGCACAGGCTGTGAGTCCAAGCATATGGTAGCAGTTCAGGCGCACTCTGCCACGTGCCTGCTGAGTGACCTTGGGCCAGTTCCTTCACTTCTCTGATCCTTAAGGTCATCTGTCAGTGGATGTCCCTGTCATGAGTACTGGGCCTGTGTGCATCAGGTGGCAGGCCCGAGGGGACTTAGCAGATCCTAACCTGTGCAATCACTAGCTAACTGGGTTGGGAGGGAGCCAGAGAAGGCAACCAAAGTCTGGCAGGTGACCACCATGCTGGTCTCTGAGACTGGCGCCTCTGTCCTCTTCCTCCCAGGTACATGGCTCAAGGCTGAGACTGCTCCAGGTGACCCCAGCTGACTCTGGGGAGTATGTGTGCCGAGTCGTCAGTGGCTCGGGCACCCATGAAGCTTCTGTCCTTGTCACTATCCAGCAGCACCTCAGCCCCTCCCATTGTGAGTGTCTTAGGGGTGGCAGTGAATAGCAGGGGCTGTGAGGGGCTCAGCTGCACCCACAGCCTGCGTTCTGTCTCCTCGCAGCCCAGAGCGTGGTGCATCCCGTGCGCATTGAATCCTCATCACCTTCGCTAGCCAATGGACATACTCTGGACCTGAACTGCCTGGTTGCCAGCCTCACCCCCCACACCATCACCTGGTATAAACGTGGAGGCAGCTTACCCAGCCGGCATCAGGTACAGAGCCAATAGATAGGACAGCAATCTGGTAGGAAGTCCAGAGTAGATTCTGGCTCCTGGCCCTGAGCTCATTCAGTCACTCAACAAACACTGAGCATCTCCGCTGGGTAGGCTTGGATTGGCACTAGGGTGTAGACCCATCCTGCTGGTCCTGGTTCCATCTCTTCTGAAGAGGTTGCTGAAGTCACTGCTTGTGCCTGGCACTGCTGAGCCCAGGAGAGCAAGGCAGATGTCAGCCCTCATACAGCTGGTGGTCTGAAAGAAAGCTGACATTCTAAATGACAGAAGGATGTGACAAGTGGCACCCACTGTGGGTGCTCAGAAGGCCTTTGGAGGAGTGAGGTATAGAGACAGCACAAAGACTAGAGACTCCTTCCACAGGACCCAGAGGGTGTCACACTAGGCGCCTCAAGAAGGCACTGAGGCTACTGCTGGGCACCCAAGCCAGGTCGGGAAGAGGGGCTTCCGGAATCCAGTGTTCACAGTGTCTAGCAATACTTAGGTGCTGCTTCCATTCGCCACCCTCTGCCCCTCCAGATTGTGGGCTCCCGCCTCCGGATTCCTCAAGTGACCCCAGCGGACTCCGGAGAATATGTGTGTCACGTCAGTAACGGTGCTGGCTCCCAGGAGACCTCTCTCATCGTTACCATCGAGAGCAGAGGGCCATCCCATGGTGAGAATGTGGTGGACGGGGGCTGGGCAAGTGAGTGCTGGGGAGCCAAAGGTTGTTGCCTGACTGTATTCTCTCCCCCACTCTGCTCTGTCCCCAGTGCCCAGTGTCTCCCCACCAATGAGGATTGAGACCTCATCTTCCACAGTGACAGAAGGACAGACGCTGGACCTGAACTGTGTGGTGGTCGGGCGGCCCCAGGCCACCATCACATGGTACAAGCGTGGGGGCAACCTGCCATTCAGACACCAGGTACCGAGAGGAACTGTGGAATGGGGTGGCCCTTGGATCTCTCGGGGTGGCGGGGCTCTGTCTCACGCCTGGTGTGCTCCAGTGATCTGGACTTTGGGTAGACAAAAGGCAGCCAGCAGGCTAGGGATACAGCTCAACTGGTAGAGCGTTGCTTTGCATACGGATTTCCTCCCAAGCCCAGCAATAAGCCAGGAGTTGTGCTGTGTGGTCCCAGCAATCAGGGGCCAAAGGGAGAAAGATTTGATGGTGCACACCATTTTAGTGGGGCATGTTTTTAAAGCCAGAACTTGGGAGGCAGAGGTAGGTCGATTTCTGTGAGTTCGAGGCCAGCCTAGTCTACAGAGTGAGTTCCAGAACAGCCAAGGCTACACAAAGAAACCCTGTCTGGGAGAGGGGGGGTTCAAAGCTATCCTCTGCTGTATAGTAAAAAAAAAACCCAGGCCGTTCTAGTCTGTGTGGGAATCTGAGTTCAGATCCCAGCACTCATGTGTGTTATCCAGGTATTGTTCTGCACCTCCCTGTAATCCCAACACTGAGGTGGGCAGAGACAGGGTACTTCTTGGCCTTGCTGGCTGCCAGTCTAGAAGGCCAAAACTCAGCCTCAAAGCAACAAAGCTAGCAGCCATAGTGGAGGACACCTGGCGCTCTCCTCTGGCCTCTGTGCGCATGTGCACTTTGACACCACTCTCATAGCCGTACATACTCACAAAACCACATATACACAGAAATAAATAAAAGAAGATAGAGCCTCAGTAGGCTTGGCAGGGGAAGCTGGAGCCAGTAGGGGCCCTGTGACTGCTGACCCCAGCTCTGTCCCTGCCCTATCTCCACCTGTCCCAGGCCCATGGCTCTCGTCTACGGCTACACCAGATGTCAGTGGCTGACTCCGGCGAGTATGTGTGCCGAGCCAACAACAACATTGACGCCCAGGAGACCTCCATCATGGTCTCGGTCTCTCCCAGCGCCAACAGCCCCTCTGGTGAGTCTGACTTCTGATCCAAGAAGTTCTCTAGGAAGAGGAGTCTTGAGTTGAGGCCCACAGACCTGGGCGTAGGTGAGAGTATCGGTTTACAAAGAGTATCTGTGTTCAAATCCTGCTGTGTCACTCAGGGCTGAGTAAGTTACACTTCACCCCGGACCCATAAAGTCTCATAACTAAATGGTGCCCACCAGCTTTGTGTGGCAATTATAGTTAACAAGCCAGGCCTGGTGGCGAAGGCCTATAATCTCAGCTAGTTGGGAAGCTGAGACAGGAGAATCAAAAGTTCAAGGCCAGTCTATGCAACTTAGTGAGACCCTATCTCAAAACCAAAGTGAAAAGAAGGTAAGACGCAGCTCGGTGCTGGAGCGCTTACACAGCGTGCCAAAGATCAACCCGAGGACTGTAGAAGAAGAAATAGAAAGAAATTTGATTTGTAGGCTGGGGAGCTAGTGCTGTCGGTAAAGTGTTTGCCACACTCACGTGGGGACCTGAGTTAGAGCCCACTTAAAAATGTTGGGTGTGATGCCACATGCTTGTTACCCTGGTGTGGGGGAGACAGAGACAGGAGGACTCATCTGTCAGCCATCTCAGCTTGCCCAGTGAGCATTCCAGGTCAGTAAGAGATCCTATCTCGAAAAGACAAGATTTGGCTAGCCTGGGCTACAGAGTGAATCCCTGTCTCTAAAATAAATAAATACATAAATAAATGCAAATAAATAAATAAAATTAGGATGGGTGGCTCTGAAAAACCTAAAAAAACACCTAAGGTTAACTTCTGGCTGATACACACACCTTCATGTGTGAGTGCACACACACACACACACGCACGCGCACACACACACACACACACACACACACACACACACACACACGAGCGCACAGTTACATTTTATGCCAAACATGATAGCTCGGACCTGTAAATAAAAAAATAAAGTCCAGGGGGCTGGAGAGATGGCTCAGAGGTTAAGAGCATTCATTGGCTGCTCTTCCAAAGGTCCTGAGTTCAATTCCCAGCAACCACATGGTGGCTCACAACCATCTGTAATGGGATCTGATGCCCTCTTCTGGTGTGTTTGAAAATAGCTACAGCGTATAAATAAAATGAATAAATGTTTTTAAATAAATAAATAAATAAACAAATTCCACATAAAAGGACATTTTCATCATAACAGAATGTGGAATTGGGAAGGTTAAATGAGTTGGTCAAGGATGTGGGCCTTTAGAGCCAGGCCGAGCCCACTATTGGTGCTTGCCAAGGGGTAGCTGAGACTGCCCTGGGCTACAGATTCGGTGAGATTGAGAATCTGACTCAGGCCAACCTGCTCTCCTCGGTCTTTAGCCCCCGCCAATCCTGCACCCATCAGAATCGAGTCTTCCTCTTCACATGTGGCCGAAGGACAGACCCTGGATCTGAACTGTGTGGTCCCTGGGCAGGCCCATGCCCAGGTCACATGGCAAAAGCGAGGGGGTAGCCTGCCCCCTCATCATCAGGTATGAAATGGGAATGAGAGACATCCGGGAGTCCCAGTTTGCTCTGCCCAGGAGGGAGGCCTGAGAGCCCTGTGCCAGGGATGCCTCGCACACCTGGGTGGGAGGCTGGACCCTGGCTCCCAACCTTCCAAGGCTCTTGCTTGATATCTTACTCCTGCTCCTCTGATTCTGCCCCATCCCTGGCCAGGCCCACGGCTCAAGGCTGCGGCTGTACCAGGTGTCCCCAGCTGACTCGGGTGAATATGTATGCAGCGTTCTGAGCAGTGCTGGCCCTCTGGAGGCTTCCGTCCTGGTCTCAATTACAGCGGCTGCCTCTAATGTCCATGTCCCTGGTGAGGATCCCTGTATGGGTCTGGCAAAAGAGACAGGGGAGAGAGAACAGCAGCTGAGTTGGGCAAAAGAAAGGCTCTTTGAAACCTGGAGACGGCAGGCATCTGATCGCAGACTTCTGCCTCCTGTCTCTTGCCCACCCTTGATGTTAGAGCACAAACGGCTAGGCTGTGTGGTGTGGGTCCTGTCTCTCTCAGGGGCTTGAGAACATAAGCTTGCAAGTATGCCATCACCTGGGGATGTCACACAAAGGCATTTGCCTCTCCACATTGCTATCCTCAATGGGAAAGGATAGTGGGGTTCTCACCCTCTGCTACAGTGGTACAGGCAATTCAGTGAGGTCCCTAAGGCCTGGGCTCGTCCTGCAAGGTGTTAGCAGGCACCCGGGGTGTGTCTCAAGGAGTATCTACTAGCTGTGGTATAGTAACAACTGTTACAATTCAGATCTGTTGTGGCTCATGGTAATTATCGCTAGGGTGGGGCTAAGGACTGGGGGGGGGGGTGTTAAAGGGGATGCAATGAAAGGAAAACACAGGAAGTGACAGCGCAGGGAGCTGGGACCCAGCCAGGATGGAAACTAATCAGACGCAATGTCTGAGATGTCAGTTGTCCAGATACCAATCCTCGCTGTGCACATGTGAAGTACATTTCATCCTTGTTAGCCCTGAGGCAGGACGATCATTCTCTATTTTACAGTTGAGGAAACGGAGGCACAGAGGTAGCTTTGCAAAGATCACACATGAAATGGTCACACTAGGAGTTGACCTCTTCCGTCTGGCCCAAAGTCTGAGTTCTTAGTTACTATCTTACTGGAGATTGCGAAGTGTCAGTGACTCTGTAGAGGGGCCTAGCCCGATGACTCTGAGAGTTCAAGGTTGCCAGGGGTGGGGTGGGGTGGACTAAGAGGAAGAGGGGCCCCCCATCTTCAGGGAGCTCTACCCTCCAGATCTGAGTGGCCTGGAAAGAGAAAGAAGCCCTTTAATCTAGTCTACACAGTAGGCTAAGAGGCCTTAATCACTGACCCCTAGGTCGAGTTCCGTCCATCCGCATCGAGACTTCCTCCTCCCGAGTGGCTGAGGGGCAGACCCTGGACCTGAACTGTGTGGTTCCTGGGCAGGCCCATGCCCAGGTCACATGGCACAAACGTGGAGGCAGCCTGCCCGCCGGACACCAGGTACAGAGCCTGGGAAGAGCAACCATATGCCCCCTCGTCCCCATTTCCTGAGCCCATCCCTGAAGGGAAGTTGACCCCAGCAGTGACAGTTTGGGAAACTTTGTACAGCCACTAGGGCCAAGTGGTTGCAAACAGACTGGACACAACAGGGCCACCACCAGTCCCCAGAACCTTGCTATAGGAGAGGACACCACTTCTTCAAGACCCTACTCCCCGAACTCTATACTGTCTATTGCATAAGGCAGAGTATTGTGTAGCCCAGGGTAGCCCAGCCCTTCCCCACTCTCTCCCCTCTGTGCAGGTCCATGGCCACATGTTAAGGCTGAACCGTGTGTCCCCAGCGGACTCTGGCGAGTACTCATGCCAAGTGACTGGCAGCTCAGGTACCCTGGAGGCTTCTGTCCTGGTCACCATTGAGGCCTCTGAACCCAGCCCTATCCCTGGTGAGTGACAAGTGACTGGGGGTGAGGCACTCCTCTCTACCTTAAGTTCTGGGATTACAGACAGTTGTCAGCACACCTGGCTAGGCTGGGCATTGGCTTTGCTATGGCTGAGGATAAGCCTGCCCAGGTCAAAGCTCCCATGATCTGTGTCTGAGTCCTTTAGTTACCCTAAACCAATGGAAACGCAGTCCTGTGTCTCAAGAAGACACTGCAGACCCAGGGAAGGGAGACTTCCTTGGCTGATATGGCTCAGCCATGTCACCGCTACGAGAATCACCACAGTTAGGTCCTTGCCCTCATACCAGGAGCCTTAACTGTTCTCCATCTCTGTGCCAACAGCCCCGGGACTGGCCCAGCCCATCTACATAGAGTCCTCCTCCTCCCATTTGGCTGAAGGGCAGACTGTGGATCTGAACTGTGTGGTACCAGGGCAAGCCCATGCCCAGGTCACATGGCACAAACGGGGGAGCAGCCTGCCTGCCCGACACCAGGTAACTATGTTAGGATGGGGAGAAACCCAGGGTAGGCACAGTCTCCTCTCGTAGTCTTCTCTGCACCTAAGCCTCATGCAGACTCCAGCATACATGGGATCATGGGAACCAGGCATCTCTCAGCGAAATCCCCAGACCAAGAGACCAATTGCTGAGAGACCTGGGCTTTTACCCCCTAGCTTTGGTTGGTAGCTAGCATTTGAACATGTTTCCGCCTCAGTAAACAGAGTGGGTTGATTTTCAAAGATTCCACGCAGCACTGGAAGCTCCTTCAGCTCCACAGTTGGAAGCCTAGTTCCTGAGTCTCCTAGAGAAACAGTCTTGCTTGGGAACTTGCCTCATTCTCTAGAACCCTCAATGGCTTCCTTCTCTTTCTGGCAGACTCATGGCTCCCTACTGAGGCTCTACCACATCTCCCCTGCTGACTCTGGCGAGTATGTGTGCCAAGTGGCTGGTAGCTCCCACCCTGAGCACGAGGCTTCCTTCAAGATCACAGTACCCCCCAGTGAAGGGTCTTCCTACCGTGAGTGTGGGGAATGCCAGGAGTGGGAAGGGAGCCTGGAGGCTAGGCAGGGCCTACCTGGGTAGAGTCAGCCTACCCTACTGAGTCCAGTACCTGACCATGCAGGTCTCAGAAGCCCTGTCATCTCTATTGAGCCACCCAGCAGCACAGTACAACCGGGCCAGGATGCCAGTTTCAAGTGCCTTATCCACGAGGGGGCAATGCCCATCAGCCTTGAGTGGAAGACTCGGAACCAAGAGCTGGAGGGTGAGTGGTGGACTGCTTGGGCTGGAGCAAGAGGAAGGGCCATCTGATGTGGTGATCAGGGTCCATACCCTATTCTGAGTAAGACTTGAACCCACCCATGAAACGATGAAGCAGGACCCCGGAGACTCCAAAGACTCCCACTTTCTGCCATCTATGATCGAGTCCCATGCCCGGGCACAAAGAATTAACAGTGGGCTATCCATCCCTTGCCTTCCTTCCTTTTTAGATGTGATAAAATACCCAGATGACAGCAACTGGGCTCTCTGGGGGAGGGCTTTTTTCAGGTCCCAACTTGGGGGTTAAAGTCCATCAAGGCAGGGAAGTCAAGGTGGCAAGAGCTTGAAGCAGCCGCTCATTGGCATCCACAATCAGAAAGCAGAGAGAGATGAATGAATCCCCTTGCGGACTGGAGAGATGGCTCAGCGGTTAAGAGCACTGACTGCTCTTCCAGAGGTCCTGAGTTCGATTCCCAGTAACCATACAGTGGCTCACAACCATCTGTAATGGGATCTGGTGCCCTTTTCTGGCCTGCAGGATACATGCAAACAGAACACTGTATACATAATAAATAAATCTTTAAAAAAAAAAAAAAAAAGAATACCCCTGTTCAGCTCACACTCTCTGTTTATAAAATCCAGAATTCCCTGCTCAGGAAATAACTTTCTTCACAGTCAACACGAGTCTCCCCTGCCAATTAACCCATTCCGGATAGTCCCTCACAGGCCTGTCTTCTAGGTGATTTTAGATCCTGTTGAGAGACAACTGACACTAACCATCACACTTCCCCCATGTAACCCTACAGACAACGTCCACATCAGCCCCAACGGCTCCATCATCACCATCGTGGGCACCCGGCCCAGCAACCATGGCGCCTATCGGTGCGTGGCTTCCAATGCCTACGGTGTGGCCCAGAGTGTCGTCAATCTCAGTGTGCATGGTAAGAGTCACCAGCCTATGGATCTGCCCCTCTTGCCAGCCCGGCTCCTCCACGTTTAAAGCCTGCCCCACCACTGCCCACCCTGTAAATTAATTTTCACATACGTGGTATTTAGCTGTGGACTCAGGTGTAACCCAAAGCTCTGAGTGTCACTTTTCTCTCAGGGCCCCCTACGGTGTCCGTGCTCCCTGAGGGCCCTGTGCATGTGAAGATAGGCAAGGACATCACCCTGGAGTGCGTCAGTTCTGGGGAACCCCGCTCTTCCCCACGTTGGACCCGCCTCGGCATCCCTGTCAAGTTGGAGCCACGGACCTTTGGGCTCATGAATAGCCATGCAATGCTGAAGGCGAGTTTGGTTTGTTCTCTGTGTGCATCTGAGGTCCTTTCTAAGACCTGACCGAAGCAGGTGCCTAGAGGGAGCATACGTGAATGGGCAGAGAAGAGGAAGAAGGTGAAAGACGGAAAGGAAGATGGAATGGCACAGAACCCGGGGGGGGGGGGACAGGTGGTTGAATGGTGGGTAGGTTGGTACCTAAGCAGATGGACAGACTCCATGGGAAGTTGGGAGGGTGAACCATCCAGCAGCACACAGAAGAGCTAGAGAGGAAGGCATCTGGGAAATGTAGCTCAGTTAGGAAAGGACGTACCTACCGTGAACCAAATCCTGCCCTCAATTCCTAGCATCGCATAAATAAATCACGGTGGCATATGCCTGTGCTTGAAGCATTCAGGGTGTGGAGGCAGGAGGGTCAGGAGATCTCGATCATCAAGGGTAGAGTTTGAGGCCAGCCTGGGTCACATGAGACCCCTGCTCAGAAACAAACAAACAAACAATCACAAATCAAAGGAAGGGATCCCTGTGCAAGTTTTCTGCTGCACACCCCCAAACCTGACTTCTTTCTTCTAGATTGCATCAGTGAAACCGTCAGATGCGGGCACCTATGTGTGCCAAGCCCAGAATGCCCTAGGCACGGCACAAAAGGAGGTGGAGCTGATCGTCGACGCTGGCACCGTGGCCCCGGGTGCTCCCCAGGTCCAAGTTGAAGAAGCTGAGCTGACCTTGGAGGCTGGACACACGGCCACTCTACACTGCTCAGCCACAGGTATGGTGTGCTGGGGACTGGCAGAAAGGCAGATCAGTGCTGCTCCGAGGCTTGACTACATCTGAAGATTCTCACATTCCAGAAGCATCCACTTAGCCAGTCCCTGGAGGGAAGGGTCACTTAGGACCTTTGCTATCACCCCCACACTCGACTGGTCTCTGTAACAACCTAGTGACCAGTGCCATCTTCAACCCCATAGGCAACCCCCCGCCCACCATCCACTGGTCCAAGCTGCGCGCCCCACTGCCCTGGCAGCACCGGATAGAAGGCAACACACTGGTCATTCCTCGGGTGGCCCAGCAAGACTCAGGACAGTACATCTGTAACGCCACCAACTCTGCTGGACATACTGAAGCGACTGTTGTCCTGCATGTGGAGAGTAAGGCTCCCGTACCCTCTCCTTGGACTTGGGTCAATGTTGTGTGGAGGTCTATGTTCCTCTGCCAACCTCCTCCTTGGGCAGAACCTCAGGATCATCATCCACCTAGAGGACTCCAGAGCCCACCCTGGCTGCCACCCATGTCTCCTCTTGAACCCTAAGTGCTTGGTTGCACTTCTTGGATCTAGCTTCCTACTGTGACCTTTGCCCTTTCCCACCTGGTCTCTTTGTGTATCTCTTAGGTCCTCCATATGCCACCATAATTCCAGAACAGACCTCAGTGCAGCCAGGGAAACTGGTTCAGCTGCAATGTCTGGCTCATGGCACACCCCCACTCACCTACCAGTGGAGCCGTGTGGGTGGCATTCTCCCTGAGAAGGCTGTTGCCAGGAACCAGCTGCTGCACCTCGAGCCCACAGGCCCTGCAGACTCTGGCCGCTACCGCTGCCAGGTCTCCAACAAGGTGGGCTCCGCTGAGGCCTTTGCTCAAGTGCTGGTCCAAGGTAAGCAACCGGAGTCTCAGCAACTGGAGTCTCAGTGGGAAGCCAGAAGTCAGCTTCCCCACAGACCTTTATTTGACCAGCATGTTCACTTGGGATAGAAAGGCCTCAGCCTGTTTACCCATTTTCAGCTAGCGTCCATCTATCTCTAAGGCCCAAGGCAGCTTCTATATCCAGGAAACCCCTCCCTCCATTCCTGTTCTTGGCTCCCTAGCCATCAGTCTGCTCTCTATCTACTCTGTACTTGCTAGGATAGTTGCATCACCTGCCAGATAGGGGGGACACTCAATGTAGGGCCTGGGCTATACTGTCTCAGAAACCCCGAGCTTGTCCACCACAGGCCCAGAGTAAGTAAACACGCAACTGAAACAGAGGAAGTGACAGGGCCATCTCTTACAAGCCCAGGATCCCAGGACTCTAACATGGCTGTGGCCTTCTACAGAGCCACACAAGCCTTTGGACGTGAAATTCTAGGAGCAACAAAGCCCCTAGCTCACTGGTCAAGAGCCTAGACTGTGGCCTCAGAAATAACTTTAGCTAAGTTGTCTCACCTTGAACCTCAGTGGTTTTTTTTTTTTCATCTTTAAAGAGAAAAAAATGTGTCCCCTTCCCAATCATTCTTGTCTTAAGCCACCTTCCCTGTCCAGCTCCACAATGGCCCTTACATGCGTCGGATGCATTGACTGAGTGAGCAAACAGGCAAGTGGTTCTGTATTGAAAGGACTTTGTTGTCTGGCTGGAGAGGCTGCCAAAAGAATGTCCCTTGAATTATTGAGATGAGGGTGTCCTGGCACCTGGCACGTATCCATGTGTACAAAAGAACGGTTGGTGTCAGATGTGACGGTGTGTACCTTTGTCCGAGCTCACCAAGACACTGGGCTGAGGAAGCCCTTGAGCCTAGGAGTTCAGTACCAGTCTGGACAATGGATGAGAGTCCTCATCTCAAAATCTTATCATAAAGCCTCACACGATTAGGCTGGGTTTGTGGCTCAGTAGGCAGAGAGCATGTTTAACGTGCAAATTCAATCCCCAGCACCACATTGACTAGATGTGGGGACACCCACTTGTAATCCCAGCATTCAGGCAGGAAAATCAAAAGTTCAAAGTTCAAGGTCATCTTTAGCTACATAGTGAGTCTGAAGATAGACCCTGTCTCAATCAATCCATCGATGAATAACTGAATCTCCCATGTCTCCACAGGCTCTTCTGGCAATCTCCCTGATACTTCCATCCCAGAAGGATCCACACCCACTGTGCAAGTCACTCCTCAGCTAGAGACCAAGAACATAGGGGCCAGTGTTGAATTCCATTGTGCTGTGCCCAATGAACGTGGGACCCACCTTCGTTGGCTCAAGGAGGGCGGTCAGCTGCCTCCTGGACACAGTGTACAAGATGGAGTCCTCAGGTGAGTCTGGTGTTGGATGAGGACTGGTCTCAGCCCTGCTCCCACAACCCATCCCCTACAGCCTAAGGCTCACTGAGACTGAGTAACTTTACCTGCCTATGGGGCCCACCACAGAGCAATACTTGAGTGAACTGCTGGTCCTTTCTAGGCCTTAGTTTTCACAGTTGTAGGTTATGAAATTGAAGTGTTGTGCTTTCCTTGCTCCTGGAAGACCATCTGCTAACAGAGGCTAGTGTTCCTTCGGTTCTGGTTTGGCTTGCTTTTTGGTATTAGATTTCTGAAACCAGGTCTCACTCTGTAGCTCAGGCTGGCTTGAAACCCACCATGTCAATCAGATTGGCCTCTTAACTAGCTGTGATCCTCCTGCCTCAGTCTCTCTCTGAGCCACTGAGTCCATCTCTGCATTTCTACTGTTATTAAAGGCAAGCAAATGGCTCAGGGGTCAGAGATCTGCAGCTCGATCCTTGTGAGACCTTGAGCCAGTGGAACAGGGAGCCTTAGAGCAGACAATCTGTCTGAGATGGGCATGGTAGCCGGACCTTGTGGCACAGGCCTGTAATAGGGAGGCTGAAGGAGGCGCATCCTGAGTTCAAGGCTACAGAGTGAGTTAAGCCAGCCTGGACAACGTGAGAGCATGTTTCAAAATAGTGAAAATGGAAGGAAAAAGTAGCTCGGTGGTCGAGCACTGGCCCGCCATGCTAAGGCCTAAAGTTCAATCGCAATTACAGATAGATGATGGATGGATAGATAGATAGATAGATAGATAGATAGATAGATAGATAGATAGATAGATAGATGATAGATAGTTGAGATGGATAGATAGATAGATAGATAGATAGATAGATAGATAGATAGATAGATAGATAGATAGATAGATGATAGTTGAGATAGATAGATAGATAGATAGATAGATAGATAGATAGATAGATAGATAGATAGATAGATAGATAGATAGAGTGGTGTGGTGCATTATCCTGCTCACCTGCATCCAGGTCTCTGATGCTGGCCCTGGAGCTGGTCTATCTGACGTGCTGGTCTATCTCATGTTTGTGTGTGCATGTCTGCATGTACATGCCAGTGTCCGTATGTGTGCGTGCCCCTACGCATGTACTTGTGTGTAGACCAGAGAACAATTTGCAGGAGTCAGCTCTCCTTTTCCACCATGTAGAACTCAGGGATTAAACTCAGGTCACCTGGCTGAGGGACAAGCGCCTTTATCCACTGAGCCATGTCTCATCAGCCCCAAGTTCTGTTTCAACTCACAGCTGCAAAACTGTTGGCTTTCCTTCTGACAGTATCCTTCTCTCTTCTCAGAATCCAGAACTTAGACCAGAGCTGCCAAGGGACATATGTTTGTCAGGCCCATGGGCCTTGGGGACAAGCCCAGGCCACTGCCCAGCTAATTGTTCAAGGTAGGAGGTGGCTTCAGGCCTCTGCAAAAAGCAGGGCCAGAGATGAGAAAGGAAAGGGCGATGCAGGGGCCTGCTCCTCAGGAAGCCCCGTAAATGTGCATGGATTACTTGCACCTTGCATGTGACCAGTATTGCAAGGAAGGGAAGGGAGATGGGCACATGAGTGGGTGCTCAGCAGAGCAGTAAAGACTTAATTACCAGCTACTTGGGTGCATGAATAAGCAGAGGCTTAATGAAGAATGCACGGGTGACCATGTGAAAAGCAAGCCGGAATATATCTTGCATGGTAGTGCTCCAAGCCATCCCTCTCCCAGACTTGACCTCACCCTGGCCTGGCTCACCGCCCTGCCCTTCCCCACCACCCTGCACCTCCCCCAGCCTGGCTTACCACTCTACCCCCCCCCCACCCTGCACCTCCCCCAGCCTGGCTCACCACTCTGCCCTTCCCCCAGCCTTGCCCTCAGTGCTTATCAACGTCCGCACCTCCGTGCACTCCGTGGTAGTCGGCCACTCTGTGGAGTTTGAGTGCTTGGCCCTGGGTGACCCTAAGCCTCAGGTGACATGGAGCAAAGTCGGAGGGCGCCTACGGCCTGGCATCGTGCAAAGCGGAAGCGTCATTAGGATTGCCCACGTGGAGCTGGCTGATGCGGGACAGTACCGCTGTGCGGCTACCAACTCTGCTGGCACCACCCAATCCCACGTGCTGCTGCTGGTACAAGGTAGAGGCCAGGAGGGACTATGGAAGGGACCTGGGAGGGACAGGACCCTGAAGTGCTGCCAGCTCCTTCCCTTCTGTGCTTCCCTGGGAATCGCCTAGTGTCCCTATTTAAGGGACAGCTTTCCCAGCAAATGAATGGATGTGAGTGTCTTTCCGAGCAGGCTGTATGCCAAGGGCATGAAGAGAAGGTAGGTCTGGTGTGGTGGTACATGCCTTTAGTCCCACCACTCTGGGGAGGCAAGAGGTGGATCTCTGGGCTCACTGACTCCAGAGGCAGAGGCAAGCCAATCTCTGTGAATTTGAGGCCAACCTGGTCTACATATTGTGTTCCAGAGCAGCTAGAGGTGCATAATGAGATCCTGTCTTCAAAAATAAAAGAGGAGGAGGAGCAAGGGGAAGAGGGAGGAGAGGAGAAGGAAGAAGGGGGAGTAGCACTTACTCAGGTGGAGGAGACGCATGCCGTAGTCTGACGGCAGACTTTATGCAAACAGACGATGTGAAGTCAAGAGTGGCGATGCACACTTGCCATGCCAGCACTCAGGACTGAGGAAGAAAGGTCCTGGGTTTGAGGCCAACCTCGGCTACATAATAAGACACTATTTCAAAATAAATAAATCAACATACACCTATTATCCAGCACCTCCAAGGTGAAGGCAAGAAGATTCATAAGATAGAGACCTAGCCTGGACTATGAGAGACCATAGCCCCAGTTTTTTTTTAAAAATGGGCTGGAGACAGCATAAAGACACTTGCTGCCAAGCTCCAGGACCTACATGGTGGAAGGAGAGAACCGACTCCTGCAAGTTGTCCTCTGACTTCCAAACACATGCCATGGCATGTGGACACATACACAAGCATGAACAGACAAACATAATTTTAAAATAAATAAATAAGACATCGAGGGAAGGAAAAACACTGTAGGCACACAGTAGACACAAACCTGTTTTCTTTAAAGGCAACTCCTTTTACTCCAAACTCTGAGACTTGCTTTATCCTGCTCACTTATATTGCCCTAGTGCCCCCCTTCTGAGGTCTCGGTTGTACAGATGTTAAATGAAGACTAGAAAAACATAAGGTAGCATGAAGTTGGTGGATGCCATCATGTGATGGCTCTGTCTGTCCCCCTCAGCCTTGCCTCAGATCTCAACACCCCCAGAGGTCCGAGTGCCTGCTGGTTCTGCAGCCGTCTTCCCATGCATGGCCTCAGGCTACCCGACACCTGCCATCACCTGGAGCAAGGTAAATATTCGTCAGGTGCCAGGCGACATTCCTCCAGGCCAGGACAAGCTCTGAGCCAGCTCAGTGCCACAAGACCTGGCCAAGTGTGAATGTCCAATTTGAAGACAGGCCTGGGACAGAGGTAGGGGCATGAGCCAAGGCCAGGCCTTCAGGACCAATGTTTGTAGGTGGATGGTGACCTGCCACCCGACAGCCGCCTGGAGAACAACATGCTGATGCTACCATCAGTTCGCCCCGAGGATGCTGGCACCTACGTGTGCACTGCCACCAACCGGCAGGGCAAGGTCAAAGCCTTTGCCTATCTACAGGTGCCAGGTAGGATGACGTCAGCCCTAATCAGCAGCACACACCTACTCACCCACTGAGGTCTGTCTGACAGTTTTCTCTCTGCAGAACGAGTGGTACCCTACTTCACCCAGACACCCTACTCCTTCCTGCCACTTCCCACCATCAAAGATGCCTACAGGAAGTTTGAGATCAAGATCACCTTCCGGCCAGACTCTGCGGATGGTGAGTAGGCACCTCGTGGGTCTGGGAGACCGGCCTGGAGTTGGTGTGGGGACCTGTCTTGTGGGTCTGCCATCACAGTATGAACCCTGACAGAAGCTCCTATCCTGTCCAGAGTCCCCTGGGTTTCTCTTGCCTCCTTGCTTTTCCATCCCTCTTCGGTGGCATTCTGGCCTCCACCTGGTCCTCCTGCATGGGTGCTTTGATACACAGCCCTCCTGGTCCGTCTTCCTGTCCTGCTCAAAGTTCTTTTTTATCTGATGGATCTCATTCATATTCTCTCTCTCTCTCTCTCTCTCTCTCTCTCTCTCTCTCTCTCTCACACACATCTCCTCATCTTGCTGGTCTCTCACTGTCACTGTCCAGGCCTCCTTCTTTACTCAGGTAGGTTCTACCTCCCTCTCCTCCCTCAGACACACCACCCCAAGGATGCATGTCCAAAAGTCAGGTCCTGTCTTGAAGCTCTTAGCATGGTTCTTCTCCTCAGGTCACTGAGTTTCTGGTGGGAGATTCCTGGCCATGTTCCAGGGTGAAGTACCAAAGAATAGAAAGGCTCAAGACAGTGGTCCTCCACCTGTGGGGCCCCTTTCACAGGGTTCACCTAAGACTATTTGCGTAACAGATATTTTCATCATGATTCACAGTCGTAGCAAAATTCCAGTTATGAAGTAGCAACTGAAATAATTTTATGGTTGGGGGTCACCACACCGTGAGACTGTTAAGGGTCACAGCGTTAGGAAGGTTGAAGACTGGCTTAAGAACTTAAGCCAGGGTGACAGAGGGCTGGTGGCCAGCAGGGTGTGGCTGGGGGAGGCTGCTCACACTGTTGTGTCCTCCAGGGATGCTCCTGTACAATGGGCAGAGGCGGACCCCAGGGAGACCCACCAACCTAGCCAACAGACAACCGGATTTCATCTCCTTTGGCCTCGTGGGTGGAAGACCTGAGTTCCGGTGAGATCCCTGTCCTCAGGGAGAGATGGGCTGGGGACTGGACACAGAGTTTCAGTTTGACAGATCCTGTGTTAGGCTGAGCTACGCCATTGTGATTCTAGAGAGACAGGAGTTGCAGCTGTCACTGTTAATGACCACTTGGTCTACTGGAGTAGGCGCCATATCCCAGGCAGGCAGAGGAGAGAGCCTCCAGATTTAGGACTACTGTAGGCCAGCACTCATTAATCCATCCATCTATCTGGCCATTCATTAATTCATCTATCCATTCCTTTCATCCATCCATCCATCCATCCACCCACTTACCTATCTGTCTACTCATCTACACACTCATCCACCCATCCATCCACCCACCCACCCATCCATCTACCCATCTATCTATCCATCTATCCACCATCCATCCACCCACCCACCCATCCATCTACCCATCTATCTATCCATCCATCCACCCACCCACCCACCCATCCATCCACCCATCTATCTATCCATCTATCCATCCATCCACCCACCCACCCACATATCCATCTACCCATCTATCTATCCATCCATCCACCCACCCACCCACCCATCCATCTACCCATCTATCTATCCATCCATCCATCCATACATACATACATACATCCACCCACCCACCCAACCACCTACCCATGCACCCATCCACCCACCCATTTACCCATCTATCTATCCACCCACTTACCTATCCATCCACCCATCCACCCTCCATCCATCATCCATCTGTCTATCCCATTTATCCACCTACCCAAGCATCCATTCATTCACATCACCCATCCATCTATCCATCCATCTCTTCACATAACCATCAACTCATCCATCCACCCATCCATTTATTCATTCATCTTTCCACCAATCATTCATCCATCTAATAATTACTAGTTTGACTCTTGCCATGTGCCAGGCACTGGTATGAACTGGTACGAACAGGTATGAACAACAGGTCAGGTTGTGCCCTATGGGAGTATCCACTCTAGTTGGGAACCCAAGCCATAACAAGGAAAGTCAAGGTCATTCAGAGGCAAATGCAGTGAGGCCAGGTGCTCAGAGCAGAGAATTCTCCTGGCCCTAAGAGCCCGCTCTCGGGATGCTCCAAGGGAAAGGTGGAGAAGGAAAAAACTTTTGGAAGAGGTGGGCATAGCCTGGGTTGGGTGATTGCAGGAGCAGGGACAAAGCGAGGACAGAAACAGGGACTGATGATATCCTCCTCTGGGCCCTATTGCCCAGCCTGGGCCTGTCTGAAGCCATGCTTACAAACACTTTTTTGCCCCTGCCCCACCCTGTGGAGCAGATTTGATGCAGGCTCTGGCATGGCCACTATCCGCCATCCCACGCCCCTGGCCCTAGGCCAGTTCCACACTGTGACCCTTCTACGAAGCCTCACTCAAGGATCTCTGATTGTGGGCAATTTGGCTCCTGTCAACGGGACCTCCCAGGTGAGACCCAGCCTGTCCCCACTCCCAGCTCTCAGCCTACACCTACCGCCATAGCTGGACCTGACTTACCCACCTCCACAGGGCAAGTTCCAAGGTTTAGACCTGAATGAGGAGCTGTATCTGGGTGGCTATCCTGACTACGGTGCCATCCCCAAGGCTGGGCTAAGTAGCGGATTTGTAGGTGAGCCTTCCTGCTCCCCACCTCTCCAGGAGCTAAAGGGGGCACTATAGATGTGGGTTGCTGCTGGTCAGCTTCCCATCTCCTCCAAAAGCTCATCCTGACTCCCCCAACCCTGCTCCCCACACCAGGCTGTGTACGTGAGCTGCGCATCCAAGGCGAGGAGATCGTCTTCCATGATGTCAACCTCACAACACATGGCATCTCCCACTGCCCTACTTGCCAGGACCGACCCTGCCAGGTGCCTCTTCCTATACCACTCCCTGGCTGCCCTGACTTGGCCCTCTAAAGATGGAGAGGGGGACGGCTGTGGTCTCCTTGGCTTGATGTCTGGGGCTGCTTTGCTTTCAGAATGGGGGCCAGTGCCATGATTCTGAGAGCAGCAGCTACACGTGTGTCTGCCCTGCTGGCTTCACCGGCAGCCGCTGTGAGCATTCGCAAGCTCTGCACTGCCACCCAGGTGAGCACCCAGGCCAGTTCTTCATTCCTCCTCCAAGGGAACTTAAGACCTGTCCCATGATGGTGACTAACCTCTCTGTAGAGTCCAGACACTGCCGTCTAGGCCTCTACTGCCTCTCCATGACATGAGTCAGACACTCATACCCTGCACTCTGACCCTAGTACAGTCGTGTGTGTGTGTGTGTGTGTGTGTGTGTGTGTGTGTGTGTGTGTGTGTGCTGCCATTGAATCCAGGCACACACTAGACAAGTGTTCTGCCACTTAGCCACAGTTCTGACACCCTACCCACCCCTAGTCTTAATATTACAAACTGGGCAAAGTGGTGCACATCTATAATCCCAGGATTTGGGTGACTGAGACAGGATTATCATGGGTTCCAGACAAGCCTGGTTTACAAAGACTCTGTCTCAGAGAAACTGTAAACAGAGCTGGGAATTTAACTCAGTTGGTAGAACATTCACCTAAGGTTTGCATTCCTCTAAGGTAGGGCCTTGGCTTCCCCCATCCCCCCAGCACCTCATAAATTAGGTATACTGGTGCATGTTTATAGTCCCAGCACTTGGGAAATGAAGACAAGCAGGAGGATCAGAAGTTCAAGGTCATCAAATAGCCTGGACGACGTGAGACCTTGTTTCAAAAAGCAAACAACGGCTGAGGGTGGTAGCTCATGCCTTTAATCCCAGCACTCTGGAGGCAGAGGTTGGTGTGGCTGTCTGTGAGGTCAAGGTCAGCCTGGTCTACAAAATGAATTCCAGTCAAGGCCAGCCTGGTCTACACAATGAATTCCAGGATAGCCAGGCTGTTACACAGAGAAACTCTGTCTTGAAAAACAAGCAACAACAAAAAATAAACAAAAGAGCAAACAAAAGCAAACATACTGGGTTGTGGCACTTACGTGTAATACCAGCCCTCAGAAGGCACAGGCAGAAGGGTCATGTACCAGTTCAAAGCCAGACTGAGCTACTGCCTTCCACATTAGCCAGCCCTACAAAGCTAGACTGTCTAAAAGCAAAACCAAACACAGGTCCAGTCACCCCTGCCACAGCTATCTTAGGTTATCCTCCCCTGGCAATATCCTTCTGACTACACACACACACACACACACGCACACGCACACGGGCACACACACACTTTGGTCCTCAGCCCCAGGCAGTCCTCCCAGGATGGCTTGGCCCTAAGAGCCAAGGCCCCCAGGAGGCGAGAAGCAGAGTTTAGACATGAGAATCTTCTCTGCTGTCTTATCTCCTTGCCTCTTCACTGTGCCTGCAGAGGCCTGTGGGCCCGACGCCACTTGTGTGAACCGGCCAGACGGTCGAGGCTATACCTGTCGCTGCCACCTAGGCCGCTCAGGAATGAGGTGTGAAGAAGGTGAGTGTTCTCTGTGGTGGCTGGGAGCACTGTACAAGGCACACTGAAGCTAATCCCGCAAGTAAGGAAATTAATCTAGAGCAAGAAGATGTTAAAATACCTGGGGTTCCCCAAGAGGACTTCTGTCTTCCTAGGGATCCCCAACCTGATGGGCAGAGCTGGTCCTGAGACTCTGCTAGGGTATCGGGGTGTTGGGGGAATCTGCTATCCCGCTGCTCCTGGCTAAGCTCTGGTTACTACAGGTGTAACGGTGACCACCCCATCGATGTCCGGTGCTGGCTCCTACCTAGTACTACCGGCTCTCACCAACACACACCATGAGCTACGCCTGGATGCAGAGTTCAAGCCACTGGAACCCGATGGGATCTTACTGTTTAGTGGGGGCAAGAGTGGGCCTGTGGAAGACTTTGTGTCCCTAGCGATGGTTGGTGGCCATCTGGAGTTTCGCTATGAGTTAGGATCAGGTAAGCAGTAGGCGCCAAGTGTGGCTGAGCCTCTGAATGTCATCCTTGGGTTTGGGTCACTGTGTTGCCAGGAGGCAAGAGGAGATAAGTTCAGGAACCAGTCCTTTGACGACTGTCCTTGAACATGTCTCTTTGACTTTAAGGCCACCCCTAACCACAAAGTCCTCAGAGATTCCTCAAAGCTATGAGAAGTGCCCCATTAATCATATCCTGAAGTGAGGGAGTGTCAGGATCCTTCTGTTACCCAGTGCTACCTATGGTTTCCTCAGGTCTGGCTGTGCTGCGGAGCCATGAGCCACTGGCCTTAGGACACTGGCATCGAGTGTCTGCAGAACGCCTGAACAAAGATGGCAGCCTGCGGGTGGATGGAGGGCGCCCTGTGTTACGCTCTTCACCAGGAAAGAGCCAGGGTCTCAACCTGCACACCCTACTCTACTTGGGTGGTGTGGAGCCCTCTGTACAGCTGTCCCCAGCCACCAATATGAGTGCTCACTTCCGTGGCTGTGTGGGTGAGGTGAGGAGCAGCCCCCAGAGGAATAGTGGGAGGGAAGAGTTCAGGGAGGGACCATCTGCTACTCCCAGGGCCTTGGAATTATACATTTTCTGATGAGCCAGTTTTGCCAAAACGGGCATAATAGTAACCGCTTTAAAGTCATAAACCCTAACAGCCTTTAAAGTTTAAAGACTGGCTACACAGTACTCAGCTTCAAGGCCTCTCTTCCACACTCAGGGTCTCATGTCACTTTTTGTGCCTCTGCCTAACTTCCGAAATACTCTCTATCACATGCTCACTCTGCTGGCACACCCAGGCTTCCACACCCGGTGAGTCCCTTGCTGCCCCTGTACCCACAGGTGTCTGTGAATGGCAAGCGGTTGGACCTCACCTACAGCTTCTTGGGCAGCCAGGGCGTGGGCCAGTGCTACGACAGCTCCCCGTGTGAGCGCCAGCCTTGCCGGAATGGCGCCACATGCATGCCTGCGGGTGAATATGAGTTCCAGTGCCTTTGTCAAGATGGCTTCAAAGGTACCAGGGCCAGCCCAGGGCACAGCAGAGCATGGAACCAGCAGCCTAAGGGTCAGAGGGTAACTCTAGCCCCTGTCTGTCCACCCAACCCACCTCTGCCTTGGCCCACAGGAGACCTTTGTGAGCATGAGGAGAACCCTTGCCAGCTCCAAGAACCTTGTCTGAATGGTGGCACCTGCCGGGGTGCCCGTTGCCTCTGTCTGCCTGGCTTCTCTGGCCCACGCTGCCAGCAAGGTACTTGTTAGTTGTTTTGTACCTTCCTCTGGGGCCAGACACAGTTCCTGGGTATCTGTGTCCACCAACTAGATCTCACCGTTCCCCACAGGCGCTGGGTATGGTATAGTGGAGTCAGACTGGCACCCTGAAGGCAGTGGAGGCAATGGTATGTACCCCCTGTGGCCAGCTAGGCACATGGTGGCCTCGACTTCTCCTTGGTCTCCTTGGGTCTCTCAGCCCCTTTTCTTCCAGTTAGTTATACCTCAGTTTGGGTCCTCAAGGAAAACAAGCCCATGGGAAGAACTCGTATAGGGACAGACAGGCAGGAAGAAAGAGGGACAGAGCCATACACAGCTTATTGGCAAGGTGGCCTTGGGCAAGCCTTTGAACGACTCTGACATCAATTTCCTTCAGTCAGCAAGCATCTGTTGTGTGCCAGTTGGCACAATGCAGGACTCTCATTCTCTGGAATTCCACATATTTAAAAGTAAAAATCTGCGACAGGGCTGGAGAGATGATGGCTCAGCAGTTAAGGGTGCCTGAGGCTCCTACAGAGACCTGAGTTCAGTTCCCACCACCTACATCAGGCTGTGACTACATAACTGCCTATGACTCCAGATCTAAGGGGTCTGACATTCTTTAGTAACCTCCACAAGAATGATGTGCACGTGCGCGTGCACACACCCAACCCCCCCCCACACACACACAGAGACACACATATACACACACAGACACATATCATACACACAGAGAGAGATACACACATACACGCACCGACATAGACACATAAACTTGGGAGGTAGAAGCAGGTGGATCTCTGTGAGTTTGAGGCCAGTCTGGTCTACAGAGTTAGTTCCGGGACAGCCAGGGCTACACAGAGAAATCCTGTCACAAAAACTATAAATAAATAGATAAATAAATAAATAATGAACAAGAAACAAGCATATATAAATCTTTTTAAAATTCTTATTTTGCCGAGCAGTGGTGGCGCACTCCTTTAATCCCAGCACTCAGAGGCAGAGGCAGGCAGATTTCTGAGTTCGAGGCCAGCCTGGTCTACAGAGTGAGTTCCAGGACAGCCAAAGCTTTACAGAGAAACCCTGTCTCGAAAAACCAAAAAAAAAAAAAAAATTCTTATTTTATGTGTATGCACATTCATGTCTGTGTACCATGGGCATGCCTGGTGCCTCCATTGGATCCCTGGAACAGGAATTATAGAGAGCTGTACAGCCAGCCATGTGGGTGTCAGGAACTGAACCTGGGTTCTGTAGAAGAACAGCAAGTGCTCCAGTCCACAAACTAAAAAGTAAAAAAAATAATAATAATTTTTTTTTTTAAATGGCAGTGTGTTTAAAAGTGCGTGTTATTGTTTCAGAGGACCCAGGTTCAGTTCCCAGCAACCACATGGTAACTAACCTGTAACTCCCATTCCAGGGAATCGCATGCCCTCTTCTGACTTCTGTGGGTACCAGGCACACATGTGCACAAACATGCTGGCGAAAGTCATTCACAGAAAATTAATACATCTTGTGTGGTGGGAGGAAGAAAAAAAAGAACGCAGCAAGCTCCCCTCACCCCACCCCCTTTTTAAGTAAAACTGTGGGCAATGGAATGGCTTAGCAGGTAAAAGCACTTGCCATGGACACCCGATGACCTGAATTTAATCCCTAGAACCCATGGTGGAAGGAGAGAAACGAGCCCCCAAAGTTGTCGTCTGATCTACACACACCCATTCACTCAGGCAGTCACACATTCGCCGTGCGCGCACGCGCGCGCACACACACACACACACACACACACACACACACACACACACACACACTGTGGCATGAGCACATCGAATACACAACACAATGATAATTAGCTATAAGTAAAAATAAGATAGATTTAGAAATTCACACTCACTGTCTCCCATGGTCCCACAGACGCCCCTGGGCAATATGGAGCCTACTTTCATGACAATGGCTTCTTAGGCCTCCCTGGCAACAGCTTCTCTAGGAGGTAAGATGGGCGTTACTTGACTCTCTGGGCCTGGCAGGGTTAACAGGAATCTGAGACAGACTTCCCCACCCACTGCTTCCTGCTCCCTCTTCCCAGCCTGCCTGAAACACCAGAGACCATTGAATTGGAGGTTCAGACCACCACAGCCAATGGCCTCCTGCTCTGGCAGGGAGTGGTGAGTGGGCATCCGCCTGTGGGTCTTGGGGCTTCTGGGGTTGGAAACTGGCCTACACTGGTCAGGGCAGTGTAGAGAGAGGAAGGCTGAGACTGCAGCCCTCAGGGTCTCAGCGCTCCAGTGTGGAACCCTAGAGATCCCATGTTTCCTAAGCAGATGAGAGAGGCCAGCAGCAACAAGGACTTCATTGGCCTTGGACTACAGGATGGCCATCTTGTCTTCAGGTGAGTCCCAGCACCTCCACCCCCTTCCAACCCTGGCTTCTCCCACGGGAAGCTGCAGGTCCAGGTGCCCCAGCCACACACCCCAGTTCCATCTGTATCTTTATCCCACCCCAAAACTCACACCTTTGTGGGTCTCTGTTACCCCAGCTACCAACTGGGCAGTGGGGAGGCTAGTCTTGTCTCTGAAGACCCCATCAACGACGGCGAATGGCATCGGGTGACGGCGCTGCGGTAAGGAGTCCAGCCGGGTGCTAGGGGAAGGGACCCGAGGTGGGCACAGGATCGGGTGCACAGACCTGCCCTCCCCAGGCTTGGGGCACGGTGGAGACTTCCAGATCTGAAGGACAGAATAAGTAACTGATGTGGGAAGGCACCTTACTGGCAAGCAGCGCTCCTCCAGTATCAGGGTGGTGATGCACACTTGTGAATCCCAGCACTTGGGAGGTGGAGGCAAGAAGATTTTGAGTTCGAGTCCAGGCTTGGCTTCTTAGAGAGGAAAGCTGAGAACAGGCCTCAGAAGGTGGCTGTGTGTGACAGTAGGAAAGTAGAGAACTGTGAGCAAGCAGGGACCGGATTTGCCTATTGGGAGTCTCAGTGACAATGACAAGGGATAGATGGGAATTCAGGGCAAGGGATCTGACCCTGTCACACCGGCAGAAAGGGCCAGAGAGGCTCCATCCAAGTAGACGGTGAGGAGGTGGTCAACGGCCGGTCCCCAGGTCCTAATGTGGCTGTCAACACCGAGGACATGATCTACCTTGGTAAGTTCCTGGCAGGGTGTTGAGGCAGACGGGGAGGAGATGGCAACCTTCAGGGCTGCAGTGTGGCTTCCTTGCCTCTCGGTTCCGACAATGACCCACTGTCACAATGATCCTCTTCCTGCCACAGGTGGTGCCCCAGATGTGGCCACACTGACCAGGGGCAAGTTCTCTTCTGGGATCACAGGCTGTATCAAGAATCTGGTGCTGCACTCGGCCCGGCCTGGAGCCCCACCCCCACAGCCTCTAGACCTGCAGCATCGTGCCCAAGCAGGGGCCAACACACGTCCCTGCCCCTCATAGGCACCCGCCCGCCTCCCATGGACTCCTGGGCAGCACCCAGCCTGACAGTGTCGAGTATATTATTATTATTATTATTATTATTATTATTATTATTATGACTTTTTGTAAGAGACTGAGGCAATGCCACGCTTTGCTGCTACCACCCTGGGCTGGACTGGAGGGTGGGTGCGCCAGCTCCCACGCATGCGTGGGCAGAGCCCCGAGGCTGGTGAGCAAGACAAGGGGACTGGAAGAGGTTTCCTCAGAAGGCTCCTGGGACTTGGAGTCAGGCATCGTGACTGGTAGGGCTCAGAACTGTTCCCACTCCCTTCCCTGCTTCAAAGTCGGGCTGGGCTGCCCATTTCAGCAGTCTGTGTGGACAGTCCTCATTGCTGTGAGCGCCAACCTCAGTTATCACCTGGTACCTCACTGTCAAACTGAATGAGGCCTGAGCCACTGTTCTAGGAGCAGAAGGCAGCTCACCCTCCACCGGTCACATACCATCCCAGCCTCCTCCACAGCACCTAGCCAGAGGTCCCATGTCTCTAGCAGCCTCTCCTCCCACCCAGCCCTCTTCCACTGCATTCCCCCACCCCACCCCCACCCAACACACACACAGCCCAGGGCCCTACCCTCAGGAGCTGCAAGGGAGACCAACTCTTTCCCAGAACTGCTAGGCAGAGCCCAGCAATGAGGTCCCACCACACCAGGCCACACACACACACACACACACACACACACACACACACACACCACTCTTCTGGAGGTGAAGGCCCAGGGTGTGGGGAAGCAGGAATCAGGAACACCAGTGGCTTGGTGGGAGCAGCTGAGACCTCAACTTGGGAGGGGAGGAGGAATGAGATAGCCCTGCCCATCTGGGAGCCTGAGGACCCAACAAAGGGGTAAGCAGGCCCAGACTGTGGCTCTTGGGTCCTAGGGGGAACCCCCTGTGGTCTTTCTCTGATTTTTTTTCTTAATAAACGGTGCTATCCCCGCTAGAGGTCTCCATCTCAATGACAAGGGATTCACTCAGTGTTGCTGGGGGAAGGGCGAGGCAGGGTTGTGTTTCTGAGATCTGGAAGAGAAGCAAACCCCAACTGAGTTTTGGTTTGGTTTGGTTTGGTTTGGTTTTTTTGTTTTCTGATCAAGGAAAGCCCCAGTTCCTACCATAGGCACCCTTCCCCCATCCACCACAATGACCCACCTCTGCCCACAGGACCTGTTGTCTCTGTCATGGGCACACTGCCTTAGAAGCAGATGGACAGATTGTCTTCCCACATATCAAGCTTTATTGAATGATAATAAATTTGTATAAGCTACATCAATATCATTCTTATAAGCTAACTCAATATCGTTTATATAAGCTACATCAATATCGTTGGCTACAACTTCCCTCACAGACATGGCCCTTGGCAATCTCAGATCCTCTCCTTGCAGTCTTACTGACTAATGGTAATTCTCAGATGTCGTTGTCTTGTGTATCTATGGGATATAGGCGTGTGCTGTATCCCAGAAGGACTACAGAAGGCTTGAAGAGGCCCCAGGGAAGACAATGGCCGAGATGCAGAGGGGCCCTGCTACAGGTAGAGTTTAGCAGCCCAGTCAGCAGTGCTGGCCACCAGGGAGCTGGGCCCCAAAAGTTTGCAGCTGAAACAAGACAAGCAGGGGCTAGTGCTGCACTGAGACCCCCATATCAGGACACTGTCCCAAATGCTTCACCCTTCCATCTAGGACACCGCCAGCTGCTGGAGGCCACTGCAGCCCTGTATTAGATGTCCTTCCTTGTATATGGTCCAGGGCAAGAGGTTGAGCCATTCGTTGGTCTGTTGTGTTCTTTTTTGTGTGTGTTTTTTGTTTTTGTTTTTGTTTTTTTCGAAACAGGATTTCTCTGTGTAGCCCTGGCTGTCCTGGAACTCACTCTGTAGACCAGGCTGGCCTCGAACTCAGAAATCCACCTGCCTCTGCCTCCCAAGTGCTAGGATTAAAGGTGTGCGCCACCACTGCCCAGCTGGTCTGTTGTGTTCTTAGACCTGGTCTTTCTTTCTTTTTCTTTCTCCCCCCCCCCCCCCACCACATGTGTACCTAGTATCTGAGGAAACCAGAAGAATAGGGTGTTGGATCCCCTGGGACTGGAATTATAGACAATTGAGCTGACATTTGGGTGCTGGGAACTGAACCTGGGTCCTCTGAAAGAGCAGCCAGTGCTCCTAAGCACTTGCCATCTCTCCTGGTTTGGTTTTTTTGTGGCAGGGTCTCTCTTTGTAGCCCTCGATATCCTAGAACTCGATATGTAGACCAAGCTAGCCTGATCCTTCTGCTTTCTGCAGCCTTTACCTCATTTAGGAAACAGGACATGCATGGCCCATGTCTCAGAGAGGAGAACTGAGTGACCGCTTCCAAGTCAGCCAGCTTAAAACTCAGGCCTGTCAGACCTCAGAGCCTACTCAGCTGATAACTACAGCCCCCTAATGATGGCTTCCCTGGTTCTGGAAGGCCGGCCAGCTCAGCCACAGACCCCCAGGAGCCACCCGGCCAGGACATAGGTGACAAACATTGCAGGCTGCACAGCGTCTGAGGCAAAGCCTACGGGCATCTGGGTGCCAGGCCAGCCAACCCGGGCAGCAGTAGCACCAGAGGAGGCCAGTGCAGGTCAGCAGTATCGAGGAGGCCAGAGCCACCCACCAGAGCCAGGGACCTGTGGGAGGAATGAGAGTCCAGTCAGCTTCTACTGGGCCTAATGCCCTGCTATCCAGTAGATGGGACGTACTTATGTACATCCGTGCGTCCGTGCGTGTGTGCGTCCATGGGATAATTTATGGTGGAGTGAGGGCATGTATACCACAGCAAATATGTGGAGAACAGGGGACTTCATGGAGTCTGTTCTCTTCTTCTTACCTTTACATGGGTTTACATTGAACTCAGGCTGCCAGGCTCACTCAGCAAGCGCCTTTACCCACTAAGCTTTCTTGCCAGCCCCCCATCTTCTCTTTTGCAGTTTTTGCTGTTTGTATGGTGTGTGCTTGCGTGTAGGTTGTTTGTTTGTTTGTTGAGACAAGGTCTCTCTTTGTAGCCCTGGCTGTCCTGGAACTCACTCTGTAGACAAGGCTAGCCTCACACTCACAGCAATCCACCGGCCTCCGCCTCCCGAGTGCTGGGATTAAAGGTGTGCTCCACCGCTGCCCGGCTTGTTTGTGTTTTTAGGCATTTTCTCATGTGTGTAGATATGTGTGTGCATTTGATCGTGGAAGCCAAGGCTGACATCAGGAAGCCTTTTTTTTTTTTTAATTCAAGATTTAATTTACTTTTAATTATGTGTATGTGTATGGACGGGCAGGTGTCCTCGGAAGCCAGAGGCATCGGATCCCCGTGGGGCTGGGGTTACAGGCAGTTGTAAGCTGCCCACCTTGGGTCCTGACAACCAAACTCAGATCCTCTGCAAAAGTAACATGAACTCTTAACCTGCAAGCTATCTCTCCAACCCGGGACACTTCGTTGCTTGATCTCTTCCTTGCCACCACATTTTCCCAGACAAGGTCTCTCCCACTGAACCCAAAGCTTGTCTGTTGGGTTAGCCTGGCTGCCCCAGGGCTGGGGTTACAGGTTCACCCCCACTGACCCCGGCTTTTTACATAGGTGGTGGGATCCAGGCGTTTTCATGATTGACCAAGGTGGGATTTTGGCAGAAGAATGTAACAGGTCTTTCACCAAGTGCCATCTACCTTCCAACACTTCTTGTGTGATGGGCGCCAGGCCTGTTGGAGAGGTTTGCTCAGCTGCGGAACCAAGAGCCACAAGGAGAGTCCAAGGCTTGGAACTGTCATCTTCCATTGTCCTGGTCTCCTTGGGTACCAGAGAGGGACCTGTGAGCAGTAAGAGCACACTGAGAGCTTCCCCTTCAGGGGACACTATGGTGTCCCTTACACCCCATGAGGGTTCTCTGAGAGCTTCCCCTTCAGGGGACACTATGGTGTCCCTTACACCCCCATGAGGGTTCTCTGAGATCCTCTCTATCAGAAGAAGGGAAATGAGGGACAAAGACATCTGGCTATGGGGCTGGAGAGATAGCTCATCGGTTAAGAGCACTGACTGCTCTTCCAGAGGTCCTGAGTTTATTCCCAGCACCCACATGGTGGCTCACGACCATCTGTAATAGGATCTGATGCCCTCTTATGGTGTGTCTGAAGACACTGACAGTGTGCTCATATAAATAAAATAAGTTAATCTTTTTTTAAAAAAAACCATCTGGCCAAGGTCACACAGCCTGGAAGTGAGGTCTGATCTACCCAGCAGGCTGGTAAGTGGAGCTGCTGCTTCTCAAGACATGGGACGGGGCAGTCTGGGGTGAGCAGTGTCTGAGCAGCAAGTGTCTTGCTCTAAGCAGAACACTTAACTGACAGCACTTGCAGGTGAGGGGTCTGCAAGCTTAGATGTAATGACCTCTCACCCCACTGATGAGGGAACCAAGGAGTCATGAGGTTTGTTATTCTAATCAGTTCACTATTGTTTCTCAAGCATCTGCCATCACCCAGAGGTTGTCGTGGGGACTGGAAATGATGACAGATCCTCGGGTCCTGTGAAGCCTCTCTCCCAAGGTCTCAGGCCACCAGTAGACCCTCACACTCTTGGTCTCTAACATGACCCTTACTATGGCCACTCCCCCTCCTGCTGTGTGTTAACTCCCTACCCAGGCCCTGCAACCCAGGAGATGAGCATGAGGGCCAGCCAGCCTCTCCACTTTCCTGTGAGAGAGGATCCACGTGATCCCTCTCACTGACCTCTGCAGCTGGCTGGGGGACGGGAGTCCTGGTCACTGCCGTCGCCACAGTTGTCCATGTCCCAGTCATCACATAGTAGGCTCCGAGGCACACATCTGCCGTTCCCACAGCGGAAGTAGGTACCGCAAGACCCTGGGGTAGAAAAGGGAAGCCGGGAGTGAGGATCCTAGACTAGATCCTACAACAGTGTCCCTTGGTGAGAGAACTGGGGGTAGGACAAGGCTGCTGTCAGCATGCTCACGGAAGATGGGCGGCTGTTTCCTGTAAAGTCAACAGTACAATCTTTAGGGCAGTCAACACAGTGACAACTGGTTGTGGTGCTAGTTGCCTTGGTGGCTTAGTGGCTAACACTTAACTGAATTCATAAAATAGGTAGCCCAGGATGTCCTTGAACTTGTTGTGCAGATGACCTTTGACCTCTGGTCCTATGACCTCTGCCTCCCTACTGCTGGGATTGCAGGTGTGAGCCACCATGTCCAATTAATGCAATGCTGGGGACCAAACTCAGGCCCTTCTCTGAGCTAGGCAAGCCACATCCCAACACCTCTAATTTAATATTTTTAAGTTATTTCTTTCTTTCAAGCCAGGGTCTCCTGGTGTGACCCAGTCTAGACTCAAACACTTTTTGCTCCTGAGTCAGCTTCCAAGGATGGGATTATAGGCATGGACCACGTGTACTTGAACTCTGTGGAGCAGTGTTTAGGAGACTGAAGGAAGGGGAGGTTGGATCACCTGACCATGGCCACAGGGCTTGTCATGTGAGTTGGAGGAAGGATGGATTTGAAGCTCACACAGTGGTGTGAGTGTGGGTCATGTGCCTATGACCTACGGACTCACAATGGGGGCTGGAGAGATGGCTCAGTGGTTAAAAGCACTAACTGCTCTTCTGAAGGTCCTGGGTTCAATTCCCAGCATCCACATGGTGGCTCACGGCTGTCTGATGCCATCTTCTGGTGTGCAGAGTACATACAGACAAAGTACCCATATACATAAATAAATTGAAAAAAAAAAAATCGCAATAGCCCTGAACATCCCCTGCAGACTCTGCCTTTGCGCTTACTACTGGTGATGCCATCGTTCCCTTCCTAAGTGGGAAATCTCCACTCAGGTGTTATTTCATCCCTCAGCTTACCTAGAACTGCAAGCCTCCTCTCCCCCACGGACGCTCATCCCAACTGAGGGTCCACTAAACCACTTATTCCAACTGATAGACACAGATCCAGTTGTTTAGTTGCTTACCTACCTCCCCTACCAGCCAGCCAGCACCCAGAACACAGGGCCTTCTCTAGTGCTTACTGAAGTATCCTTAGTGCCTGTGATAGCAACTGGCACACAGCAGGTGCTCAATTAGTGTTTAAGAATGACCACACATGCCGGGCGGTGGTGGCGCACGCCTTTAATCCCAGCACTTGGGAGGCAGAGGCAGGCGGATTTCTGAGTTCGCGGCCAGCCTGGTCTACAGAGTGAGCTCCAGGACAGCCAGGGCTACACAGAGAAACCCTGTCTCGAAAAACCAAAAAAAAAAAAAATCACACATGAGTGAAAGAATGAGACTCAGTATACAGAGTCTGGCAGACAGCTTGACTAATCCCATGCTGTGGACAAAAGTTAGCTTTAGAGCCAGGTATGGAGGCCAACCAGTAATAGCAACATTTGGGAAGCAGAGGCAGGAGGATCAAGAATTCAAGGATATTCTACATAGTAAGTTCAAGGCTAGCCTGGGCTACATGAGACCCTGTCTCAAAAGATCAAGGAGGGCTGGAGAGATGGCTCAGCGGTTAAGAGCACTGACTGCTCTTCCAGAGGTCCTGAGTTCAAATCCCAGCACCCATATGGTGGCTCACAACCATCTGTAATGGGATCTGATGCCCTCTTCTGGTGTGTCTGAAGACAGCTACAGTGTATTCATATACATAAAATAGATACAATCTTTAAAGGAGCTGGGCAGACTGTTCAGTGGGTTAAGAACTTTCCGTGCAAACGTGAGTACCTATGTTTGAATCCCCAGCACCACCCCCTTGTAAAGGGCACCGCGGTGTGCTCCTGTTATGTTGGAGGTAGGATGTGAGACAGGCAGATACTGGAGTCTTGGTCACCAGCTAGTTTAGCCAAAATAGGGGTCTCCAGGCTCAGTAAGAGGCTCTTGAAAAATAAGGTAGAATCCAGAAAGGTAGTTCAGCAGGCAGAGGCACTTGCTCCACATGGTAGAGGAAGAAACAACCCCCACCATTTGGCCTCTGACCTCTAACATACATACCATTAGGGCGCACTTCATATAGAGCCAGAGACTCAACAGGGAAGGGACAACGCCTCCCATCCTCTCCTCGACACCTGCACACATGCACACACGCACACAGACGACTCCAGGGCAAAGGTGAGTGGTAGCTGAGTAGACGAGCCTGAAGGGCCAAGTAGCTCATAGCCAAGAGCTGGCCCATCATCTAATCCTCCAGGACCTAAGGCAGTGCCAGAGGCCCCCTAACCTTGGCATGCTCACAAGCCCAATGCTTAACTCTCTAGTCTGGAGACTTTCCAAATGGTTGGAAAGCTCTTAGTGAGCCTGTGCTCTTCTGGGCTTTGGGAGCTAGCCTGCTCTCCCTTACTGTAGTGACATCAGTACCTGGCTCTAGACCGACCGAGGGCAACCTGCAGGGCTATGTAAATTGCAAGACAGATTCCAGCATTCAACACCTTGGCTTGAGTCAGGCATAGTGTTGAAAGCCAGTGATCCAAGACCTCAGGAGCAGAGGCAGAAGGATCTCTAGGTCAAAGACAACTTGACCTACAGAGACCCTGGCTCAAAAACCCCCAAAACCAAACAACAACAACAGCAATAACAAAAATCAAGCTGGGTGCATGCCTTTAATTCTAGCACTCAGGAAGCAGAGGCAGGAAAATCTCTGTGAGTTCAAGACCAGCCTGGTCTACAAAGCAAGTTCCAGGATAGCCAATGCTACACAGAGAAACTGTTTAAAAAATTTAATTAAATAAATAGAACAAAAAACCAAGCCGGGCAGTGGTGGCGCGCGCCTTTAATCCCAGCACTTGGGAGGCAGAGGCAGGTGGATTTCTGAGGCCAGCCTGGTCTACAGAGTGAGTTCCAGGACAGCCCGGGCTACACAGAGAAACCCTGTCTCCAAAAACCAAAAAAAAAAAAAAAAAAAAAAAAACCAAACAAACTGGTTTCAACAAAATGGCTCAGAGGGTAGAAGCTGTGAAGTGACACACATGTGCTGTTTGAATGTCTCTCTTACACACACACACACACACACACACACACACACACACAGCTCTAAGCCTGTGGTCCCAGCAGACAAGAGGCTGAGGCAGGAGGATGACTGTAAGCTCATGGCCAGCCTATGCTACATAGAGCCTATCAAGAAACAGAACCAAGAAATAAAGAAATCTGAAAATGCTGTCAACAGAGTTGCAGAGAGGCCCGGGGGAGCTGGCGGCCAGAGAGGACCCAGAGAGGACCCTGCCTTGCCTAAGTGAGCTTTAGGGGAGAGTCCTAGCCGAGGTCTTCAGCAAACCTAACAGGTTGGCCCAGACAGAGGGGCCAGTGTTTGTATCTGTGTGCGAGGTGGTATTGAGTTCCAGGTGTGAGGTGTGTGGCAGTTTAGGTGAGAGGCCAGTTGGTAAGTGAGGGCCATATGGTTTGGGTGTGAACAGGTGTCCTGGGTGAGCCCTGTCCAAATGTACCTTGAAAGTGTGTGTCAGGGCTAGAAGGAGGTAGGATTTGTAGACCTAGCTCACTCCTCACTGGTTCCCCAACCCTGTCCCCATCACCCACTGTTTCCGGGACCCCATTTCCCCCCTTCCTGTCCTCTCCTGCTCTATCCCTCCTCACCTCACCCTAGCCATCAGCCACAACCCACCCAGGTGGAAAGAGGTGACCTCGCCCAAAAAGTCCACCCGGGGTTGGCGGCCCCTGGTGACCAGACGCAAGCCAAGCCAGGGCCCAGAGGACATGAATGGGGCTGGGATGGTCAGGCCACAGATCGGAGGTCCCAGGGCCCGGGGCGCCTCCTGCGGGCCGTCATAGAATTGCAGGTAGGAGCCCGGTGCGCAAGGGTCGCGGGAGGATGCTTTGGCAGTTGGTAGGGGCGCAGTGGCCAGGGTGGCTGCGGTGGTCCGGATGACCGAGGACAGGCTGTAAACCAGAAAGAAACGGAATTGGAAGCGCATCTTGTCTTCGGGGGCTGCAGCATGCAGCCACAGCATGCAGTCAGTGTCCGGAGTCACGAAGTAGAACTTGCGCGAAGCCGAGTGTGAGCGCAGCTGCAGCGCGTCCCCCTGCCAGGTCTGTCCGCACAGGTCCGTCAGGTCGGCTGCGGGGAGAGTGCAGGGCGGGGTCATGAAGGATCATCCCGGCGTCCCGGGCCCGCCCTCCCTGCGTGATCCAGGAAATCGCGCATCCTCTATAAGCCTCAATGGCAAAACAAGGATGAATTTTTGTGAGCACTTTATGACTTAATTCAAGATCACAACTCCCAGTTTAAAATCTCTGGACTTTAGGCCCTAGGGTGGTGGCATCTATCTGTAAAAACCAATATTATGGAGGTCAGGAAGAAGCATGGTGAGTCAAGGCTAGCCTGGGTTACAAATCTAGACCGAGTCATCAAAGAGAAAACTATAATAAAATAATCAGGCCTGGCTATGAACGCCTTCAATCCCTGGACCGGGTATGCAGAGGCACATGGATCTCTGTGAATTCAAGGCCAGCTCTGGTCTTTTTTTTTCTCTTCGAGACAGGGTTTCTCTGTGTAGCCCTGGCTGTCCTGGAACTCACTCTGTAGACCAGGCTGGCCTCGAACTCAGAAATCCACCTGCCGCTGCCTCCCAAGTGCTGGGATTAAAGGCGTGCGCCACCACTGGCCGGCTCAGCTCTGGTCTTTAGAGTGAATTTCAGGTTAGCCAGGACTACAAAATGAGATTCTGTCTCAAAAAAATGTGAGACGGGGAAGGGAGAGGAACAGAGACAAGAGACAGGGAGAGAGAATGTAAATAAGGTTTTCAGGTGGTGCATACCTCTGATCCCAGCACTTGGGAGGTGAGGGCAGGAGGATCAGGCCACACTGCAAATTCAAGGCCAGCTGAGATACCTGAGACTCCTGTCTCAATAAAAGGGTCGGGCCAGGCAGTGGTGGCGCTAGCCTTTAATCCCAGCACTTGGGAGGCAGAGGCAGGTGGGTTTCTGAGTTCGAGGCCAGCCTGGTCTACAGAGTGAGTTCCAGGACAGCCAGAGCTACACAGAGAAACCCAGTCTCGAAAATAAATAAATAGATAGATAGATAGATAGATAGATAGATAGATAGATAGATAGATAGATAGATAAGTAAAATAAAAGAGTTAGGGGATGATGATGAATACACAGTATTATTTCCGAGGCAGCTGCAGAATCTGCAGACCTTTCTACGATCAGATACCACCCCAAGGACTACTGCGTTCACTACAGGAAGGACAAACAGAAGCAGTCAACAGGCCAGACATTCGGCCAGAAGAACAAATGTCTCCTGTCAAATTGGGTCTTCGGATCCAGATAAAAACAAAAACAAAAACAAATGTTACTTTTCCAAGTATTTTGTAGGCTGAGATTGCAACCTCGTGGACATCTGAGTTTCCCACTCTGCTCAGAATGTAGTGAATTACTAAAGTGCCAGCCACCCGGGGTATCCTGTGTGAGGATGAGGGTGGATACAATTTGGAGTCTGCCATCTCCCATTCTCTATGTCTCCCTGCTAAAGGAGCTCTTAATTGCATCCCTGGGTTTTTGGGATTAGTATGTGACCTAGTTCTGACCTATAAAATTTAAGGAGAGATCTGCTGGGAGTTTCTGGGGAATAGTTTTCCTCCCTGTTTTAAAGAAAGGGGGATGGGGCTGGAGAGATGGCTCAGTGGTTAAGTGCACTGACTGCTCTTCCAGAGATACTAAGTTCAATTCCCAGTGGCTCACAACCATCTGTAGTGGGATCCGATGCCCTCTTCTGGTGTGTCTGAGGACAGCTACAGTGTACTCATATTTAAAAAAGGGGGGTGGTGGTAGCTCATACCTTTAATCCCAGAACTGAGGAGGCAGAGGCAGGCAGACTCTATAAGGTTAGCCTGGTTTCAATTCCAGGACAGGACAGCCAAGACTACATAACAAAACCCTGTCTTCAAAAAACATACATACATACATACATACATACATACATACATACATATATACATACATACATACATACATACATAAATAGTATAGTGGCGCATGTATTTAATTTCAACACTCAGAAAAGGCAGAGGCAGGAGAATCTCCCATCTACACTGCATATTAATGTCTTACTCACTCAATATATAAACAATATAAATAATGACGATGATACTGGTGACCAAGCAGGAGTAGCCGGGGGTAGCGGGGGGGGGGGGGGAGCTGCAGTCCTGTAATCCCAGCTAAAAAGATGGAAAATACAAGGTCTGCCTGAGTTATAGAGTGTGTTCAAAGGCAGCCTTTTTTTTTTTTAAAGATTTATTTATTTTATGTATATGAGTACTCTGTAACTGTCTTCAGACACACCAGAAGAGGGCATCAGATCTCATTACAGATGGTTGTGAGCCATCATGTGGTTGCTGGGATTTGAACTCAGGACCTTTGGAGGAGCAGTCAGTGCTCTTAACCACTGAGCCATCTCTCCAGCCCCCAAAGGCAGCCTTTTTAATCAAAATTTTTTTCAAGACAGAGTTTTTCTGTGTGGCCTTGACAATCCTGGAACTCAGGCCGTAGACTAGGTTGGCCTGGAACTCAGAGATTTGCCTGCCTCTGCCTTCTGCCTCTGAGATATGGTGCTCACTACCACCACGCAGTTGGTACTTTTCTCCATTTCCCACCACTACCAAGCCCCGCTTCATATATGTGGGTACGCTGTCACTATAGAAGACAGCATTGGATCCCATTACAGATGGTTGTGAGCCATCATGTGGTCCTGGGAATTGAACTCAGGACCTCTGGAAGAGCAGTTGGTGCTCTTAACCGCTGAGCCATCTCTCCAGCCTTGTACTTTTCACTTCTCTCTCTCTCTCTCTTTTGGTTTTGTTTTTTTTTTTTTGTTTGGTTTTTTTTTTTTTTTTTCGAGACAGAGTTTCTCTGTGTAGCCCTGGCTATCCTGGAACTCACTCTGTAGACCAAGCTGGCCTCCAACTCAGAAATCTGCCTGTCTCTGCCTCCCAAGTGCTGGGATTAAAGGCGTGCACCACCACTGCCCAGCTGTACTTTTCTCTTAAAGACTGAAAAATAGCAGGCAGGGGACGTAGCTCAGAGGCAGAGTGTGTATCTAACCTGTGTGAGGCTGTAGGTTCAGCATCCAGTCTTGTAAAAAATAAAAGACAGAGTGGTTCAGATGAGAAGCTCCTTTTCCTTCCAGCTTCTAACAGCCGTTGATGCAGAAAGTGACAGAGCTACAGCCGCCCTCTTGCAAGGACGGGATTATGACATGATTTAGCTGCTGGAGTAGCCATCCCTGGAATCACTTATGGCTATTGTTAAGGGTAAAATAGAGTCCTAGATTTCACAAACACTATTTAGCCTGACATCTGTTTCATTTGTTTGCTCATTTTGAGACGGAAATTCATGTCACTCTGGCTGGCCTCAAACTTGCAGCAATCCCCTGCCTCAGAGTCCTGAGGAATGAGGGGACATGTACCACCACTCCCCAACTCTAGAATTTTTTTTACGTGGTCCTGGGAATAGAACTCAGGGCCTTACACATCTTTTTATGTTTGTTTGTTTTTTGTTTTTTTGAGACAGTGTTTCTCTGTGTAGCCCTGGCTGCTCTGGAACTCACTCTGTAGACCAGGCTGGCCTTGAACTCAGAAATCCACCTGCCTCTGCCTCCCAAGGGCTGGGATTAAAGGCATGCGCCACCACTGCCCAGCCGGCCTTACACATCTTAAGCAGATGTTCTAACACTGAGCTGCACCCCTGGCCCGTTGACTGCAGGAGACACAGAAGAGTGGAAGCAATGATGTCAGAGGTGGGATGCAGGATTGCCCAGTGTAAACTGTCTCACCCACAGCCCCAGACCCAAGAGCTACCCCATTCACCTCCAGATCCCTGCCTCTGACTCGCTTGGATCCCCAGCCTTCTAGAAGGGGTTGGAATAGACTCGAGAATACTAATGAGTACTACCTAGGGAAAGCCTGGGAACCAGGGTCTCAGGTGAGCCCTTTCTGGGCCCTTCCTACTCACCTGTCCCCAAGGCAGACACAGTCAAGGCGGTTGTCCCCAGCAGGAGCAGCCTTTGGGGCAGCTGCCAAAGAAAAGCCATCCTAGATCTGTGCTCAGCAGGGGGCAGACCTGTGCAATCTCCTTTAGGGTCTTTGGGGAGACTGGGACACAGGCCCTGGCTGTTCCAGGAAGTGAACAGGGCACAAGGGTGCAGGGAGGCTCCCCAGATCTGCTCACTGTGTTCTGGGCTCTCCCTCCCAGGTCTTCCTCCTTTGGATCAGAATTGTGTCTAAGGGTTGCCATGGAGATTTGGGGCCCCAAGCTGGAGAAGACAAGGATGTCTACTCACCCTTTGCCAGACAGGAACCAGGAGACTCAGATCCAGCTTAGCTGAAGGGATTCTAGAAGAGAGGCCTACGCCTGCCCTCCGTGAACTGCTGCCTTCCTAGATAGGTGGGGGGACTGAGCTTGAGAGAGGCCCAGGACACCAAAGGAACCTCTCTAAGGGCCTAAAAGAAGCAGTCAGGAATGGTACCTAGCACCAGGAGTTGCTTCAATTTGTAATTCCTGACCTGGGTCTTTGAATTCCTATCCACAGTGCTCGGTGCCCAAAGTTGTCTGTCCATGACTAGCTATGTTAGGCTGTTCGGTCTTGGCTCACATTTTGCCTCTTCAGACTGCTCTTCTCCAACCACTTTTAAATCTGACCGAGCTCCCAGCTAATAACTCAGTCACATCTCTCTGAATTTATCTTCTCAGCACCTCTAGAAACTGATTGATTGATTGATTTTCATGTAGTGGTGGTTTGAACATGCTTAGCCCAGGGGAAGTGGCACTATTAGGCGGTGTGGCCTTGTTGGAGGAGGTGTGTCACTGTGTAGGCAGGCCAGCTTAGAGGTTTCCTAGTGCTCAAGCTCTGCCCAGTGTGGAAGACAGTCCCCTTCTGCTGCCCGTGGATCAAGAATCAAGAGGCAGAATTCTCGGCTCCTGCAGCACCAAATCTGCCTGCACACTGCCATGCTTCCCGCCATAATGGACTGAACCTCTGAAACTGTAAGCCAGCCCTAACTAAATGATTGCCTTCATTACAGTTGCCTTGGTCTTTATAAGCAATAAAACCCCATCTAAAATACGTGTGTATGTGTTTTCAGGCAGAGTCTGATGCAACCCTTGCTGGCCTCACACTTGATATAATACAGCCCAGCATGAACTTGAATTCCTGTCCCTAAGTCCTCTGTCTCCCACGTTCAAGGATTAGTACTGTGTGTGAGGACAGTCGCTCATTCTGGGAACAAGTGGATGCTGCTAAAAGGTGTTGACAGAGAATTAAAGGGTTAACAATCCCAACAACCCTGAAAACAGGGCTCCATGCCTGAAATGTTCCCAGTTTTTGTGACTGGTGATAACCTTTCATATCTCTAGCGACTCCCCCCCCCCCCCCATCACTTGTTGGTGCTGGAGACCCACAAGCTAAGCATTTGGTGTACCTTGAGCTATCCTGTAGCTCTCTTGAGTGATGATATGAGGCCAGGTATTGGTGGTTTGCCTGTTACCCACTCTGTCAGATATATTTATCCACATGAGCCCACAGAGCAGGGACACTTACATGCTTCCTTTAAAAGATGAGAATTTTGGCATTGGAAAGATGGCTCAGTGGTGGACGTGCTTGGTGCTCTTGCAAAGGATTCCAGATTCACCTCCCAACATTCACTGGGTGGCTCACAACTGTCTGAAACTGTGATTTCAGGAGATCTGATGGCCTTTTCCAGCCTCAGACAACGTCTACACGCATGTGCACCCCCCCCCCATGTACATAACTTTAAAAAATCTAAGTAAATAAATGGTGAGAAATTTGAGCCCAGATAGTAAAGCATTGGATGGAGTATTATTTGTGCCACACTCCCTTGATTCGAGTGACTTTTTTTTTTTTTTTAATGTATGAGTACACTCACTGCAGCTGTCTTCAGACACACCAGAAGAGGGCATCAGATCCCATTACAGATGGTTGTGAGCCTCCATGTGGGTGCTGGGAATTGAACTCAGGACCTCTGGAAGAGCAGTCTGTGCTTCTCACCACTGAGCCATCTCCCCAGCCCCCAGGGCACATTTCCTACCTGAATGGCCCTTGCACAATGGTCTTAATCTTTAGTTTCTCACTTCTCTTTTATACAAAATGGGGACAACAATAAAATATCTTGTTGAGTTATTGGGAAATTTCATGCTAAATTAACAATGTAAATTGAAGTTTTCTTTTCTTTCTTTCTTTTTTTTTTTAGTTTTTTGAGACTGGGTTTCTCTGTGTAGCCCTGGCTGTCCTGGAACTCACTCTGTAGACCAGGCTGGCCTCAAACTCAGAAATCCGCCTGCCTCTGCCTCCCAAGTGCTGGGATTAAAGGCGTGCACCACCACTGCCCGGCCCCATACTTTGATCTTTAACGAACGTTAACTGGGGGGAGGGATTTTTTTTCCAGATGTCATCTTTACCAGTTTTTAAATTTTGCTTTATTTAATTATGTGTATGAGCGTGTAGGTCTGGCTGTGGCTATGTGTAAGTGCCCGCTGGCATGTGAGTTGCCTCACTTGGGTATTGGGAGCTGAACTTGGGTCCTCTACAAGAGCTCTTAACCCATTTTCTTTTCTTTTCTTTTTCAATCTTCCGCTCTGTCCCTGTAAGTCCTGATCTCACAGTCTATAGAAGAACCAAAGGGCCACAGTTCATGGAGACACTGTACATGTGACACGGGGTCTTGGGGTTTTATAGAACAGAAAAGGGGGCCCTTTTGGGGACGGAAGATTCTATTTGCACAGCAGCTCCCCTGCAGTGGTAGGTAGCAGCGGATTTGGTGCATGGATCTCCTGAACTGATGACACGTCCGCAGGTGCTGTCAATCAAGTCAGCTTCCCAGTCCAGAGTTCCTTGGTCCACCTGAGCTTTTTGGGTCATTGTCAGGTCCCTAAGAAACAGGATAAGTCTCACCTGGCACTGGTGGCTCCTCCCAGTTCTTCTTCCCTACCCTAAACCTCTCCAGTTTAGGGGCTGGCCTTGTTTTACCCCAGCCTCTCCTTCCAATATAAAGCACTCGTTTGGGTCATGCCCTCTCTTGACCCTGCTCTGGACCGCTTGGTTCTTGGCTCCTCTCTTGGTCAGCTTGGTCGGCTTGCCCTCCCCTCCCTCTCTTTCCTCTTCCCTCCCTCCTCACTTGATCCTTCCCTCCCATCTCCTCTCCTGGCCTGGTTTGGTCTGGAGCCTTGCAGATGCTCTGGCTGTGCGCTCCCTCATAACTTCAACACAAACCTTCTCAGCCATCCCCAGGAGCACCAGGAACATGCTTGTCCTCATTTTCATTCCGTCATTAACCCTTCACTGTCCACGCTCCACTGCCCCACTTCCAGCTCTCCCCATTTCTCTCCCTTCTGAATCTGCTCCTTCTGGGGTTTCTAAATCTTTGGTAGACATTCTATCTCCTTTGTTAGAGAAACCAGCGTATTGTAATGGACAGAGCAGTAATGTGTCATCACGTGCTCAGTGAAGCAAAGAAGGACAGGGAGGCAACTGGGAGAGGAAAGGCCCAGGACCTGAAATTGAAAGTAAACTACCAAACCAGACTGTGGCGCACACCTTTAATCCCAGCACTTGGGAGGCAGAGGCAGGTGGATTTCTGAGTTTGAGGCCAGCCTGGTCTCCAGGATAGCCAGGGCTACACAGAGAAACCCTGTCTCAAAACAACAACAACAGCAACAACAACAACAAGAAAGTCAGTTACTAGAAGAGTAAGGCAATAGTGGTCAGCTCATCCTCATCATAGAAATTCAGCCTCCTCATTCCCCAGTCCTTACACTGTCCTGGCTTGGGTCTTCATTATCTCTGGCCTATATTACCGCAATAGTCTTTCTGAGATAGGGATTTACAATAATAGCCCAGGCACAACCGAACCAGTCTGCAATTCTATACTGTGTCCCCCCCCCAGGAATGCTTTTTTATTTTATGGGTGTTTTCTCTGCATCTTTTAAGTGCACTGTGTGTATGCCTAGTGCTCGCCAAGGCCAGAAGAGGGTGCGGGAGCCCTTGGATCTGCAGGCAGACACCTGTAACCCAGGTTTTCTTTTCTTTTTTTTTTTTTTTGGTTTTTTGAGACAGGGTTTCTCTGTGTGGCCCTGGCTGTCCTGGAACTCACTCACTCTGTAGACCAGGCTGGCCTTGAACTCAGAAATCCATCTGCCTCTGCCCCAAATGCTGGGATTAAAGGCGTGCGCCACCACTGCCTGGTTTAACCCAGGTTTTCTGCAAGAGCAGAAAGCTGGAAGAGAAAGGGGGGGAGGAGACAGAGAGAGAGAGAGAGAGAGAGAGAGAGAGAGAGAGAGAGAGAGAGACTGTCTATGCAGCCCTGACTGTCTTGGAACTCAGAACTCACATGACTATGTTGACATCTTCTTGTCCTGACACTATTTCGTATTTGCTTAGACAGTTCCTAGCCCTCTACCTCCCAACAATCATGACTGCCTTGGCAACACACATGAGGCTTCCATGGCCTTGGTCATGGTCTAGATATATTAACCAAAGTAATTATTATAATTTCTGAGTTCAAGGCCAGCCTGGTCTACAGAGTGAGTTCCAGGGCAGCCAGGGCTACACAGAGAAACCCTATCTCGAAAAACCAAAAAAAAAAAAAAAAAAAAAAAAAAAAAGAACAAACCCAAAAATAAAATAAAAATGCTGTCCCCCTGAGCTTAGGGGCCAAGAGACTCTGAGGCACGAGCCTGCTCTTTGGTTGCTGGCTAATAAAGGACTCACATTCTTTTGGGGGCATAGGGTTTGAGACAAGGTTTCTTTGTGGAGCCCTGCCTGTACTGGAACTAACTCTGCAGACCAAGCAGGCCTCAAACTCACAGAAATCTGCCTGCATCTACCTCCCAAGTGCTGGGTTTAAAGGCATACAGACATACACATATTATATGAGTACACTGTCGCTGTCTTCAGACACACCAGAAGAGGGCATCGGATCCCATTACAGATGATTGTGAGCCACCATGTGGTTGCTGGGAATTGAACTCAGGACCTCTGGAAGAGCAGTCAGTGCTCTTAACCACTGAGCCATCATCTCTCCAGACCCTTAAGTTTGTTTTCATTTATGTATTTTTTCATGTGTGAGTACTCTATCTGCATGTATACCTGCATCCCAGAAGAGGGCATGAGGTCATGGGCCACCATGTGTTTGCTGGGGATTGGACTCAAGACCTTTGGAAGAATAGCCCATGCTCTTAACTCCAGCCCCTCACATTCTCTTAATTGCCTTAGCGTGGTTTTCTGTATCATTCTCATGTGGATTATTGCACTCTGTAGACTAGGCTGGTCTGGAATTTACAGAGATCTGTCTGCCTCAGCCTCCCAAGTGCTGGGATTAAAGGCGTGTACTGCTATTCCCAATAGCAAGTGCTCTTAACCCTCAACCATCTCTCTGACCCCTCCTCCTCCTCTTTTTTTTTTAAATAATTATTTTATTAATTCTAATTCTGTGTATCGTGCGTGGTGTGTCTGTATGTGGGTATATGCATGTGACCGTAGGTGCCCGCAGAGGCTAGGCGTTAGATTCCTTGAGGCTGGAGTTCCAGGTGGTTGTGGGTGCTGGGAATTGAACAGGGATCTTCTGGAGGAGGAGAATGTGCTTTTAACCACTGAGCCACCTCTCTAGCCCTATTTATTTATTCGTTTATTTATTTTTGGGTTTTCCAGACAGGGTTTCCCTGTATAGTCCTGGCTTTCCCTGGAATTCACTCTGTAGAAGATGCTGACCTCAAACTCAGAGATCTGCCTGCCTCTGCCCCTCAGAGGTGTGTGCCTCCCCTCATCCCCACGGATGTGTGTGTGTGTGTGTGTGTGTGTGTGTGTGTAGAGCCCTTGATGCTGCTTCAAGGATATTGGCGAGAATATTTACATTGGGCTGGGAAGGCAAGGGAGTAGTAGGTTCAGATAAGAATATTTACATTGGGCTAGGTCAAGGCTCAAGATAAATACAGCCGAGGAATGTACCGTATTCCTAGTATCTTGGCCATCCAGATAAACTCCTAGACGCAGTGACCACAGGACTTTGTTTATGCCTTGTTTGTTCTGTGACTACTTTGTCTACTCCTTGACTACTTTGTCTTTGATCTTTGTGTGTACCTAGAATGGTAAAAAAGCAGACTGAAAAAAAATAAACTCGGTTCAGCACTAGCTGGAGTCTTGTTATATAATGTTGTTTAATTGTCTTTTTCATTTATTTATTATATACGATTTCTGTAGCTGTCTTCAGACACACCAGAAGAGGGCATCAGATCCCGGGACAGACGGTTGTGAGCCACCATGTGGTTGCTGGGAATTGAACTCAGGACCTCTGGAAGAGCAGTCAGTCTCTTAATCCCTGAGCCATTTCTCCAGCCCTGTCTTTTTCTTTTTAATCCTGCCTCCCTCCCTCAAGACCCTGTTGACTGAGCTGGCTTGGTCATATGTGTACATGTGTGCAGTGTCTGCACAGGCCATACTGATTCCCTGGAATTGGGGTGACAGGAAGTCGTGAGCCAGCCAGTATAGGTGATGGGAACCAAACTCCAGTCCTCTGTAAGTGTTCTTAACTCCAACTCTTTCTGTTGGGTCTTAAACCTACAACAGTGGCTGAGGTGCCTATTTAACATCAAAGTGGGCTCAGGCTGCTAGTCTCCCTCAGTCCTACCTGTTCCAGGTCCTCATGGCTGGCGTACCCTGCCACTTACCCTGAACTCTCCAGCCCAAGGTCTGGGCTGCTATTCCTCTAGCTTCTCTGATTCCTATATAACCCAGCCCCTTCGGCTATGCTAGTCTCTTTGCCTCATGGCCACTGCTCTTGGCTTCTGGCTCTCCTCTCTCCTTGTCACCTCCCTGTCTCCTCACATGGCCTAGTTCCCTCTGCTGGCCACGATTACTCTGGACTATTCCGGATGCCTCTGGCTCTGTTCTCCCTCATATCTACAAGAAGCTGTCTTCTCCCTCATCCCTAGCAGCAGCCACACCCTCTTTTCAGTTTGTCATTCACTCCTTCTTGAGAGTCTCCCATTGCCTCAGAATTTCTACTTACCTGAGAGGTCAGCTCGGGAACTTTGAGATATTCCACCAGGGTCCCCTTCCCACTCAGAGCACAGGGAGGAAACAGTTTAGAAAGCACGTAGGCTGGAAGGGAGGGGCTGATTAAGCCTTTGCTACCTCATTCCCTAAAGACCAATCAGTTTAAAAGTCACACTGTTCGTCACATTGTACCTAATGGCGGCTGCTCTAAAATCCTATATAAGGTCCCTGACCGGGCTCCACGAGGTCGCCCTCCCGTCTTGGTATTTAGAGTGACCTCAGCGTGCTGATGAATCAATAAGTTTCTCCTGCATTTTGCATCAATCCCCGACTCTGTGTGTCCATTCAGAAGTCTTCGGTAAGTTAAGACTCCCTGGAGTCTTATAACCCAAGGATGACCCTGAACTCCTGATCCTCTTGCCTCTGACTCCTGGAATGTGCTCGAATGACAGGACTGTGCCCAGCTGGCTTTGCAGCAAGTCTCACGAGATTTCTGTGTTTAATCTAACTTTGATCCAGACTGAAGAGGATGAAAATACCCACTCTGTGATCACTAGCTTTTGCACCCTCCCAGTCCCTCACCTACAGCTTGACCACTCCTTTCAGCTGTTCCTGAGGATTTTCTTTCCTCTGTTATCAGTCTGGAATGCTGCCTTTTTCTAACTTAAGAAAGTAGCTTGTTCAATTTTTTTTGTGTGTGGTTTTTTTTTTTTTTTTTTTTTTTGGTGTGTGTGTGTTTTGTTTGTTTGTTTTTGCAACAAAGTCTCATCATGTAGCCCTAGCTGTCTTGAAACTCACTAAATTTACTAGAGTGCTGGGATTAAAGGTGGGCCCCACCGGCCCCACAGCAGTGTTCAACTGTTAATCAGTGGTAAAGGAATTCGGTGTCTGTTTGATTTTTTTTTTTTTTTTTTTTTTACCCCCAGAAAGGGTTTCTCTGTGTGGCCCTGGCTTTCCCTGGAATTCACTCTGTAGACCAGGTTGGCCACCAACTCAAGAGATCTACCTGCCTCTGCCTCCTGAGATTAAAGGTGAGTGCCACCACCAACCAGCTGGTGCAGGAATTCTTTAGGAAAGGAGGTGTGTGTGTGTCCTGACCCACCACACTCTTAGAAGGAGATCTTTGTGGTTTTTATTTTCAACCTAAAAGTCAACCTCAACCACAAGACTAAATCTTGCTTCAGTAAATTAGGTCACCTGGGGGCTGGTGGGACGGGGAGGGGTTGTGGAGTAGATCCGGGAGGGATTTAGTCCTTAAATCCCCACAGGGCTTTTACATATTTGAAGTTCTGGAATATTCTCTCTTTAGCGGTAAGAGCTCTTTTCAGTTACAAAACACTGTAATTAAGACCTTTTAGCTTTTAGGTTCTAGCAGAAGGAGTTGCAAAAAGGAAATAGTATCACAGCCGGGGAGCTAGGGTGTACCCTCCATTAAGAATTAACAGGTCCTGTCTCGAAAAACAAAAAACAAACAGAAAAGAATTAACAGGTTAAAGGGTAGACAGGAGACAGCCTACAGCAAAGAACTGGCCCCAGACCTGTGTATACGCCCCTACACAATCCACAACTCAATGACTGAGCCTATCACTCCTAAGACTACAAATCCCAGGATGCCTCGCACACTGCGAGTGGCAGAACGCAGTGCACTCTGGGATATGTAGTCCTGTTGTAGCATCCGCAAAACATAACGCTCCGTGACGTCAGAGAGCACGGGAAAGGAGCCGGAACCCGCCCAGGCTTAAGTTAAATCATCCTCCAGGGATCCGACTGTAGAGTTCTGGCTGACCCGGTTTCTACTATTAACAGGTTCCACCCACAGTCCCAGCGGCCCTGTGGTGTGCGTTGAGTACTCTTTGGTGTGACTTTGTCACAGTTACAGGGGAAGTATGGGAAGCAAGGGCAGGCTCCCGCACGTCAGAGTAGACGACGGAGGCTGAAGCGTAGCTAGCTGCCTTTGCCATGGCGGAAAGGACGTGGCAAACCTCCTTTGGGCAGTCGCTTTGCTGTCTTCCGCCAGTCGGATTACAGGGGCTTTCGACGCAGGGGCTCCTGGGACCACGCATGCTCAGACTGCAGCAGGGCGTACGCCTCCAACGTCCGCAGGCGCGGGGTCTGTCGGGTATCGGCCGCGGCGCTTTGCGGCTGGTCGCGCAAGCTAGTCGCGGACGGGCGGGCGCGGCGGCTGTGGCGCGCGCAGGTGATTGACTGGTCTCCTGGCTGAGGGGAGCGCTTGGTTCTTTCGGCTGGCAGGTGCCGGTGCGCGTTCGGACGGAGACGGAGGCGGCGCCGGAGGCCACCCGGCTGGGCGAGTGCTATTTCTGTCAAGGCCATGGCTCCGCGGCTGCAGCTAGAGAAGGCGGCCTGGCGCTGGGCGGAGACGGTGCGGCCCGAGGAGGTGTCGCAGGAGCACATCGAGACCGCCTACCGTATCTGGCTGGAGCCCTGTATCCGAGGCGTGTGCAGGTGAGGTCCTCGCGTGGCCGAGGAGGGATCTGGAGGCGGACCAGGGCGATGCACGGCGCTAATGCATCTCCTCTCGGTTTGCACGACCCGGGAGCTACGCAGCCCCCGAAGTGATGCGGCTGCTGGGCTCTCATCCTGAAGATGGCGGTGGAGATAGTTGGAGATAGGGCTTAGTAACTAACCCTGGATGGTTGGTTGATCTTGGCCATAGCTCTGCCCTTGTCATTTGTAAAAGGGGAACTTGCGGGCGGCGAACTTCATCGACATTGTATCTTCTGTCTTTGCACGCCGAGAAGGCCGGATCACCTAAGTATCATTAGAGAGCAGAGAGAGAAGAAACCTTTGGTTAACCTACGTCATGGGCCCCCCACTCTCATTGGCTAGTTCTCTTTGATCTATCTATACGTGTTTTCTTTTGGTCACCCTAACTCCACACCACTTTACTGAGTAAAGTGTTTTTACCTGTGCAAGTTCTCCCTTGGTTCTTCCTTTTTGCGTAGAGTGATTTCCTTTTTCCCACCTTGTAGCCTGCACCGGCGTGTGTTGAATCGAATTGATAGACCTAGGCATGCTCAGTAGCTCCGTTTCAGCGGGCGTGTAGGGAGATCTGGAAGACGCGGAAGCCTTGGTTCTTGGCCTCAGAGCTGCCTCATTTGAGATATAATGCAAGTTAGGAAGTTTTGGAAAGTAAAGCAGGTGCATCGTTCTAAACTCCAGGTGTCTGCTCACAAGAGCAATTTGGACTCCTCAAAGTTCAGGAATGGCATCAATTTGTATGTTATGGAATTTAAACAGCTTTACTGAGGTACTCATTTGAAGCGTACAGTTACAGTGCTGGTCGTTTAGCTTGGGAGTAGAGTGACTGTTTTATATGCTTGAGTCCCTTGGTTCAATTACCCTCACTGGTGATTAAAAAAAAAAAAAAGAGCTCAATCTGGGTCTGGAAAGATGGCTAGTTAAGAAGGCTCCTGCTCCTCTTCAAAGGATCACAGTGTGAGAACCCACACCAGGTGCTTCACAACAACCTGTAACTCCAGCTCCAGAGTATGCAAAACCTTCCAGACACTGTAGGCACCTGAGCATTAGTACACACACACACACACACACACAAAATCCATTTTGATACTGTACAATGTTTTTTTTTCCAATTTCTTTTTGTAGGACTGAGGACTTTAGGGTTTGTATATTTGAGGATTTCAAGGTGGAGTTTCTCTGACCAGAATGGCCTCCAGCTCAGATCCACCTGCCTCTGCCTTCCAAGTGCTGGGATTCAAGGCTTGAGCCATTATGCTGGACTTTATGAAATCTTTTTACATGCTATATATTTTCTTATATTCTTTTTTTGTTTGTTTTTTGTTGTTTTTGAAAGGACAGTAACAACCACATTTGTCTCCATTTAAGGACCCCATCTGTCTCCATTTTGAGGGCCAGGCCTGATTTCAAAAAAGGCCATAAGGCACCAGCTTCAGGAATAGACCACAAGTCCCAGAAACTAGGTCATAAGCTACCAGCTCTAGGAACAGACCATAAAATCCAGAAACAAGGTCATAAACCCCCTCCCAAAGAACCGCCTGGGATTAGCTACAAAAATGGGGAAATATCTTATCTCAGAGTGGTTTATCTGTGCTGGGCAGCCCTATCTCACCCTATGGTTAAATGTTCACGACATAGGAATGCAGATCACTTAATACTTGTGACCCCTAGCACCCATCAATGAAATTTTAGATTACCTAATCCTTCTAGAGAGTTCCCCCAGTTCCCTATAAAAACTGGAGTTGCCCTTTCAAGGAATGGCTGACACAACCCCCCACCCCCATGCTGGTTGTTTCTGCAGAATAAATGCTCTTTGTTTTTGCATACTATCTGAGTCTGGGGTCTTCGGTGATTCAGGACCCTTACCTTCTGTTTTGTTTGAAACAGGGTTTGTCCTGTTTGGGCTGTCCTAGGACTTGCTCTGTAGACCAGACTGGCTCAAACTCACAGGGATCTGCCTGCCTCTCCCTCCAGAGTGCTGAGAGTAAAGGTGTACACCACCATGCCCAGCTCATTCATATATTTTCTTTAAAGAAATTATTTTTAGGGTTTTGTTTTGGAGACAGGGCTTCATATAGCTAATGTTAGTCTCTGACTCTGGCCAAGGATGACCTCAAATGTCTGTTCCTCCTTTCAACCACCTGAGTATATATTGTATCTGTGAGGTGCTGGGGTTCATACTCAGGAGTTGCTGTATACTAGGCACCCTCAACCCCACCCCATCCTCTCCCTCCTTTTTGTGGGGTGGGGGAGGGAAGAGAGGGTCTCATTATCTAGACCAGGCTGGCCTTGGGAATTCACTCTTCTATCTGCCTGCCTCTGCCTCCTGTGCAGTAAGGGTGCATACCACCACACCCTGCCTCCAGGACTGTTTGCATTTCTGAAACTGTTTTGAAAAACAACTGGGCTAAGAACAACGAAACTAAGTACTGGGTTCTCCTTTGTGTGAGTGGGTGAGTGAGTAAAAGTCACTACTTGCAGTTTGTACTCCTACCTTGTGGGTTTCATCCGACCTGCTGGCCTCTTTGGTGTGGGTTTTTAGACTAGCCTAAACTGAAACTGTTCTTGCATTAAGAGTGATTCTCCCTTTGCTTCTCTAGCAGGCATCCCTACAGCCTGCTTTGGGTATGAACTTCTCTTCTCACTATGTATCCCTGGTCAACCCGGAACTTGATGTGTAGACCAGGCTAGCCTTGAACTTAGAGATCCAGTGTTAGGATTAAAGACAAGCAGCATTGGACCACGTTGTTACTGATATAGGAAGTTTTGTGCTTCGAAACCAGTGTCTTGTTTGGTTGATCATTGCCTGTTTATCTAGCATATCCTCCCTTAGAGACTTTCATCCTTCCCGGCTGCTGAGGGACTGACGCACAGTGAAAGTGCCCCTAACCCTAGGCCACAGCCTGTCGTTGGGAGTTTTAGTGTTTGTGTTCTGAGACAAGTCTCATTGTGTAGCCCCCTTGATCTTGAGATTCTTCTGCCTCAGCCTTTTTAAAATTAATAAATAAATGAATTAATTTTTGAGACAAACTGTAGGGGTTTTTTGTTTGTTTTTGTTGTTTGTTTGGGCTTTTTGAGATAGGGTTTCTCTGTGTGGCCTTGGCTGTCCTCAAACTTGCTTCGTAGACCAGGCTGGCCTTGAACTCCCAAAAATCTGTTTGCTTTTGCCTCCCCATACTGGAATTAAAGTCCTGTGCTACCACCACCAATTATATTCTTTAAAAGAAAATTGGTGGGGAAAAGGTGGTAGGGAGGAAGGTACTGGAGAGATGGCTCAGTGGTTAAGAGAGCACTAGCTGCTCTTCCAGAGGTCCTGGGTTCAAGTCCACCCACATGGCAACTCATAACTGTCTGTAGCTCCAGTTCCAGGAAACCTGATACCTTCACACAGAAAGAAGTACATGCAGGCAAAATACCAATGTACATGAAATAAAATAAAGTTAGGCTGGGTCTTTGGCTCTGTTGATAAGAGTTGCATGCAGGAAGCCCTGTGTTCTGCAATCCCAGCTCTCAGGAGGCAGAGGCAGATTGTTAGGAATGCAAGGTCAGCCAGGTCTTTGTAGGATGGTCCAGGCCAACAGAGGCTATAGATATAGAGGCCCTGTCACAACAGAAAGTGACCTATGAGGATACAGCATGTGTATCCTGAGTTAGAAGGCCTTGGATGGCATTGTTCTGTTGGGCTTCAACCATGCCAGTCAGCATATATTGTACCACTGAGCCCTACGTCCTATTTTCTGTTTTCTGTCTCTTTATTTGATAAGCAAGGGTAGGTAAACAACTTAGCTTAGTTTGTTTCTTTTCAGTTTGAAAGCTGATAGTACCAGGAAGGGCCTCTTCAGGCCTGGGAGAGGCCCCTGTGTGGCAGTCTTTGACACTTTGCTGGGAAAGAGCTGACTTCTTTGTTCCAGAGGTCTTTAAACAGTTTTAGTAGTACATTTGCATGAGGAATTTTTCTGCCTAGATTGTCCCCAGGAGAGGAAAGCTTTAGCTGAAAGCTCTTGCTTTAATGCTGTGTAGTGTGTGATGGCATCTTGACTCTTAGATAGATGGAAGAGGTAAATGGAGGTGTTCAGAAGAGTAGCCTATGCTCAGAGGGCTAGAAAACCTGCCTTGTAAAACTGCATGTTTAGGAGAATTTTGGGGAAGATGGCTCAGTAGTTAAGACCACTGACAGCAGCCAGGGCTACACAGAGAAACCCTGTCTCGAAAAACCAAAAAAAAAAAAAAAAAAAAGACCACTGACAGTTCTTGCAGAGGACCTGGGTTCAATTGGTTCTAAGCATCTACATGATGGCTCACAGGCTCCTGGAACTCAGTCTTACAGTCTCCAAGGGCTCCTGCACGTACATGGTGCACACAGAGCTTGGAGAAGCAGTTAGAAGGCCTCTGCATAAAGCCGCCTGTGACTACTTGTTCCGCCTGGGTAGGTCTACTCTCATTGGAGGGCTTGTCCTACCTGATGTAGTCTCTTTATTTTAGCTTTCCCACTTGGTGTGCTGGATGACTTCCCTAGCCTGCTTTCTTAGCCTAATCTCTCCACTCGCTGTCTTCTGCTGCAATGAGTGTTTCTGCTTGTTCTTGGAGGCTCCCAGTGGGGCAGCACTTTCCCCTCTGAAGCTTCTGCTCTAGTGCTCTGTGTCTACTGTTACCATAGCGCTTGTTTGTCTGACATTTGTGCTTACTGGTTTGTCAGACCAATTCTGAGCCTTTTGTTTGTTTTTTTGAGACAGGCTTGCCTCAAACACAGCAATCCACTCTGCCTCTTGAGTGCTAGGATTAAAGGCACGTGCCACCATCACCACCAGGTTTGAGCCATTCTTTAATGACTGGGACCTTTTGTCTTTCATCAAAGGCATCCGTGGTCTGTCCTTAGTTGGGCTCTCTGTGTTTGACAGAATGTATGAACCTGCAAAGCCTTGTTGCTGTCCTAAGGTGACAGGATTTAATTATACATAATCACATTGTTTACCTTTACTTGGTGCCTTGTGACAAGTCTGGAAGGCCAGATGCTGCTGGCAGATATGTCAGTAGGAAATGAAACCTTTGTGACATCATCACTCTGTGTAAACTACCCAAGTGGATCTTCACCAGCACAGGAGTTCTTAAGCCAGTGCCCCTTCCATAGCTGTCACTGCGGTCCGTTACTCCCACTAAATGAGCTTAAGAGCCTGCATGAAGGGCACACAGGATGTCTGAGCAGGCCCTGTCTCAAAAAAAAAGGAAGGAAAATGTCTTCATTTATTCCTCTAGCAACACAAAAATGCCTCCAGCAACACTGGGCTGTGTAAAGGAGACAGCCTGTGTTCCCTTCTAAATGCTGTAGGCCAGAAAGAGGGCAGCTTTATCTTACCAGTGGTGAGGTGGCCTTTTTGCTGATTGGGGACTTAATTGCAATTACTAAGAAATTAAAGCCAAGCATAGTAACACATGCTTATAATTCCTGCTCTTGGGGTGAAAACGGGGATCCGGAGTCAAGATTGTGGGATTCTGAGGCCAGCCTGGGCTACACGAGATTCCATCTTAAAGACAACAAAATAAAACTAATTTACAAATATGGTGTCTGCACCTTTAATCTCCAAATGCAGAGGCAGAGAGAGGAGGATCTCTGCACTTGAGACCCAAGGCAGGGATTCACAATGAGACCTATGTCCCTGAGGGAAGGGGGGAAAGGGCCAGAACTACAGAGGCCAAACAGTGCAAATTACCCAAACCTCTTAGTTAGCTTTTGGAAGTTTTCCTGAGTTTTTAGGCCACAGACTTACTGTTTGTCTCCACTCTTTGAAGCTAGCTTTGGAGCCAGTTGAGTGGGCAGGACTTCCTTGTGTTGTGGAGGACGGGAAAAGATGGGGAAGCCTACATCAGCAGCAGCAGGAGACCTAAGTGCCAGGCTGTCCACCAGAACTGTTTTCTGAAAGGCCCATAGGACTGTCTGCCCAGCCATATCACATGACATTCATTTGAGACAAGATCTCATTGTGTCATCCCAGCTGGAACTCAGAGATTGGCCTGTCTCTTTCTGAGTGCTGCATTAAAGGTGTGCATACCACCCCAGGCTTCATTCATTCATCCATTCATTTGAGAATTTCATACTCGTTGCTGTTATACAGTTTCCATCCCACGTTTTCCTCTCCAGCTCCTCCCATGTTCCTGCCACTCCCTCTCAACTTCTTGACCTCTTTTTTTCTTTCTCTTTTTCTTTTTTTTAAAGATTTATTTATTTTATGTATATGAGTGCTCTGTTTGTATATACACCTGCACACCAGAAGAGGGCATCAGATCCCATTACAGATGGTTGAGAGCCACCATGTGGGTGCTGGGAATTGAACTCAGGACCTCTGGAAGAGGTGCTCTTAACCACTGAGCCATCTCTCCGGCCCCCACTTCTTTTTCTTTAATCATTGTTTTACACAGGTATCCCCTCTCCACTCTCTCACATGCGCATGCATACACGCACATATAAATACAACCTGCCGAGTCTACTTATGCGGCTTATCTGTGCATGTGTAAGGGGTAAGATTCAGTAACTATGGGGGCCTGTCCCTGGAAGACAGTACATTTATAGGACCTCGAAAGTTACTTACTTGTTCTTTCATGAATAGATTGTATGCCCACTGTAGAGAGTGTAGAGAACAGAGCCATCAGGGTGGGTAAACAGACCACTTGCTTCCAAGCCTGGTGACAAGCCCCAGTTCCATTTCTGGGGTCCCTGTGGTGGAAGGGATGGTGTTCTCCGACCTCCACATGCATGTGTGGCACATGCCCACCCAGCTGTGTAGTTGTGAGTGGGTGGGTGTGTTCCTTCCCTACCAAAAAGGTAATTCAGAACCAGAGGGGAATGGTGATGTGTACCTGTACTCTCAGCATTCTGAAGGTAGAGAGGCAGGTAAATTCCCACAAGTTCCAGGCCAACCAGCCAGGGCTACATGGCAAGTTCTCAGGCTTGGTAGCAAATGCCTTAAACCTCTGAACCATCTCATCTCTCTGGCCCCATGTTCTAGTCTTCAACTGTCAGTAAAGCCTTGGTGGGTAACCTTCACAAATATGCATATACATCTCAATGTGTTCTAACAGTAGGAGAGAGCCCAACTGTTACATTTATTTGTGTCTCTAGTGTCTTTTAATCTGGACTTGGTGCCCCCCACCCCCCCCAGGGTTTCTCTGTGTAGCCCTGGCTGTCCTGGAACTCACTCTGTAGACCAGGCTGGCCTCGAACTCATAAATCCACCTGCCTTTGCCTCCCAAGTGCTGGGATTAAAGGCGTGCGCCACCACTGCCCGGCTGGACTTGTTTCTTTGTGTGCATGACATTGACTTTTTGTGGGATGTTTCTGAGATTGGGGTTGCTAGGTATTTGCTCATGGGTATTTGTGTGCTTTTGGCCAGAACACTATAGATGAAGCCATAACCACGGGCCCAGGTGGGCAAGTGACTGTCAGATAGATCTGTTCTTCTTTGCAATATAACTTGATTGTTTGGTTAGAGTTTGGTTTCTCTTTTACTTTTTTGATCCTGTCGCAGCTGCTCCATAGCTGGCTTTTTTTCCCCCTGTGAAGAAGTGGCTTTTCTCCATCTGTCCCTTTGTCTCACTGTAAAATCGATGGACTCTTTAGAGACAGGATTTCAGTGTTTAAGCCCTGGAAGCTTAGTGTGTAGCCCAAGTTGGCCTCCAACTTCCTTTTGCCTCTGGCTCCCGAATGCTAGAATTACACTTGTGAGCCTCTGTGGCTTCCTCTTTGTTTTTGAGATAGTGTCTTCCATGTAGCCCCAGCTGACCCTAAGTCACTGCTGTCCTCTGGCCTCAGTCTCCGAGGTGCTGATTATGGTTGTGTGCCACCACATCCCTGTTTGGGTGACGCACCCGTTTTGTTGCTAGATTTGGCCAGTGGGTGCTCTGCCCCCCACCCCATGGGATCTGTGTCTCCTGTTATGTGCCTTCACTGTAGCGTCATTTTACCATCTCCCTCAGGAGCCTGAGACTTTAGTGGAGAATATTTAGGAATCAGGGTTTGTTAATGAACTTGGTCCTTGGTCCTTTGTCTTTATTTTGGGGATACTACTAATGCTGGTGTTCAAGTGGCTTGGCCTTACCCCATGCCCCAACTGTGGATGTTTTGCCCAGCTGAAATATGTTGTGCTTCTGGTGGTTGGTTGCTGGGTTCCTGTTTATCTGTGTGGTGAGAAGCTGTTAACGCCAAGCCCACCTCAGTGGCACAGGGACTGAGTATTCAGAGAGCAGCTTCACACCGGTGCACTTAACCATCTTCTGATTCATGAAGTGCAGGTCAGTAGTGCCGTTAGAGTCTGGGGTGTCTGTCTTATGTTTCTTCTAACACAGATGAGTAGCTATTTTCTGATTTCTTCATCTTAACAATCCTTTTAAGAATCGGTTATTGATCTAATTCTCTTTGAAAGTTCACAGTTGTGCAGCACTGTGACACCACCATCCCACAATGGCTCTCCATTTCCCACACCGTGTTTATCGTAGCTCAGCCAGGCAGTGGTGGGGCACACCTTTAATCCCAGCACTTCACAGGCAGAGGCAGGCAGGATATCTGAGTTCAAGGTCTACAGAGTGAGCTCCAGGACAGCCAGGGCTACACAGAGATCCTGTCCTGAGGGGTGGAGGTTAGGGGGTGTAAACAAACTAACAGCTCAATCCCCTTCCTTCTTATTCCTGGAATTTATTTTTTAAACTGTAATTCTTTTTTTTTTTTCTCCTTGTAGAAGAAACTGCAGAGGAAATCCGAATTGCCTGGTTGGGATTGGCGAGCACATTTGGTTAGGGGAGATAGACGAGAATAGTTTTCATAGCATTGACGACCCCAACTGTGAGAGGAGGAAAAAGGTGAGTAGTGCAGTTGGTAGGGCCTGGTTACTTTGGTTGTTGTTCACTACCTGTGATCAGAAACCTGTTCCAGTACACGCGCACCACGGTGGGGGCGGGGGGCTGCATGCCATCCCTACAACTCCCTCTTAAAAAAGAAAAGAAATGAATCACCACAGAAGTCAATGACTTCAGTGACCTGTGTAGGTGTCAGGACTGGAGACACATGGCCATGTGCATTTGAACTCTTGCTTTTTAATTTCAGAAAGTCTAGTTAAGCCGGTGACATTGTAATTGTATAAAACTATTTATCTGTGCTAGGGATCAAACCCAGGGTCATGCACATGCTGGTCACCCTCTGCATACACTGGGCTGCATCCACAGCCCCACATGCT